>OZ010605.1:5453156-5578156 GCA_963932145.1 Acanthosepion lycidas
ATATATATATATATATATATATATATATATATATATATATATATATATATGTGTGTGTATATATATATGCATATATGTATGTGAGTGTAAGTGTGTGTGTGTGTGTGTGTATATATATATACACTACGTGCCAAATTATTAACGAGATAACTTTTTTATAATATTTCAAAAACTGTCCAATGAATTCACACAAAATTATCACACAATGTGTGGCAACAGTAACTTGTGCAATCACTGAAGTTTTCGACCTGATCTGCGCAATATAAACAAACTGGCGCCATATTTATTATCAGCACGGTGTTTTGACCGTGCCAAGTTATTAAAAAAGAGTAATAATTTAGTAAAATGATGGGCCATAAAAGCAGTTTAAGTAATGCTAAAAAGAAAACTATCACCTCAGAACTCTCAAAAGGTAAATCTACCCAAGAATTTTTTTAAATGATAGGGAGGTGTCATCAAATAGCGAAAAAGTTCACCGCCGACCCTACACAAGTACGCAAAAGAGCAGATAAAGGCAATCGAAGGGTTATTTCACATCGTCTCATGAGGAGCCACAATGAATCCTGGACTTACCAGCCAGGAGCTTTTCAATCGCATTGGGGATCCTACTGTGTCTAAAAGTACTCGGTGTCGATATCTGAGGAAAATATCAGCAACAGTCAAACCTGTATCGAAGCCTCCGTTGTCGAGAAATCACATTCAAAATCGATTGAAATGGGCCGAGGACAATATGAAGATTGACTTCTCTAAAGTTTTGTTCACAGTCGAAACTTGAGCAACACTTTATGGTCCAGATAGATGGTGAAAAGGCTGGGTAATGAACGGACAGAATCGCCATCAGCGTTTGAGACGCCAACAAGGCGGTGGAGGCATAATGATCAGGGGTGGTATTATTGGAAAAAGAACATTAGTGGGCCCATGGAGAGTACCAGATGGCGTCAAAATGACTGCTGATGCAGACATAGCGTTTATGATGGAGCATCTTGAAGCGTGAATGAAAAGGCAAAGAGTTGCCTTCAGAAAGGCAATTGTTTTATGCAAGATAATGTTCCATTAGATGCTGCTCACAAGACTACTGAATATTTGAAACAGTTAGGCTTCGATGGACCTCGAAAAATAAAGTGGCCAGCAAATTCTCCGGATTTGAACCCAATCGAAAACCTTCGGAGCATTATGAAGCGAAGACTGTGCGCCAACGGACGACAATTCAGGAGCAACGCTGAGTTGTTGGAAGCAATTCTTGACATATCTCAAGGCATTACAGCAGATGACATCCTAGAATTAACAAAATCTATGGATCGTCGACTTTTTCAAGTAATTTCAAAACAGGGAAAGCACATTCCCTATTAATTAGTTTAAAACTGTGACTTCGTTTGTATCTGTTATTATTTGTTTGATTATCTTATTTATTAGCTTCTTTTGATCAAAAAAATTCACGTGCAATATTAATAAAAGTTTTGTGTGCTCAATTCTGGGATGTTACTAAACCTTTATAATAATTTGGCACGCTCAAATCACCGTACTGATAACAAATATGGCGCCAGTTTGGTTCCATTGCGCATATCAGGTCGAAAATTTCAGAGATTGGGCAGGTCAGTGATGCCAACATTGTGTGAAAACTTTGTGTTAATTGATTGGACGGTTTTTGAAATATTATAAAAAAAGTTATCTCGATAATAATTTGGCAAGCAGTGTATATATATATATATATATATATATATATATATATATATATATATATATATATATAATATATATATATATATATATATATATATATATATATATATATATATATTAGGTTGGTGCAAAAATAATGACGTAATAATGTCGTTTTTTGACGTTAAAAATACGTCAAAAAACGACATTATTACGTCATTATTTTTGCACCAACATAATATATATATATTGTGTATATTTAGGCAGCAATCTTTCATTGATGCCTGTTTCATTCAATAATATAGACAAGTTTTGTCTATTTATTTTAAGTAAATTCCTTTCATATTGTCTGATAAGCTTAATAACATTATCATTGAAAGACGAAAGGAAATCACCATATTGATACATATTTAAATCCACTCTAAGCTTTCGACTTACGTTTCCTTTCTCGCATGGTCATGTGTGACGACACGACCTGCGACGCTATTTTCACTTCTGCGTCTCGTATACACGAGATTGTCGCTGCTTTGAAATTTTTCATGCAACAAAAACAGACGATCATTATTGTTTATTCCCTGTATTGTTTGATACAGTGAAACGTAATTGTCATCTTTGATAATGGCTTATATATTTTATGCATAAGTTTATATAGATTTTGTCCATTATTTGACGTGCGCCACACGGCTCCAATTATTGTAGAAATATTCTTGATGCACCCTCTATATATGTGTCTAAGCATGCAGGCATCAATAAAACTATAACTGTAAAAATGTATATAAATAATATCTATCAGAAAACAATGTTTTCTTTTCGTCTTTATTCATATATATATATATATATATATATATATATATATATATATATATATATATATGTATATATATATATGTATATATATATATATGTATATATATATGTATATATATATGTATATACATATATGTATATATATATATGTATATATATATATATATATATATATATATATATATATATATATATATATACGTGTGCGTGTGTGTGAATGTATCATTTAGGAAATATGCAAGAGAGAAATAAAAATGTTTAATGTCTAATCAACGAGAAAGTAGAGCACCAAATATAAAATTTGGAAATCGCTATATAAACGGGCCAGCAGGTTTTTGCAAATCTCGTACATCTCGATCAAATCTCGTATACATCATGTCAGCATGGTATTAAGTGCTGATGAAAATACAAAGAACCCTCGACATTCTGCAGAACGCCGGATATACATATATATATATATATATATAACAAAGGAACAATGCATAAATAAAACTGCGGACAGCCAAAACTGCTTAACAAAGGCGAAACGTCAGCTAACAAAAAAAAAAAAGAAAAAAAAATAGCGAATGAGAATTTGATTGATCGGTGTCGTCAGTGCGCGATCGTAGTCAAAGCGTCTGCTTTGTAATTTATGCTTTTTACACAGGGAGGGTCACGGAAGGTTCGCACACTCAGTGCCTGGGTTGCCTGAAAAAAAAAACACAAAAAAAAAAAACTGCCCAGCGATCTACGTTCTGAAAGGGTAACAGGTGCACACAAATTCAAAGGCGAGGGGTGACTTCAGCAAAACCGACCAACCCACATTTACCTACCAATCAACATCCCTAACCCAACTCAATCTGTCTCTCTGTCTCTCGCTGTGTCTCATTATATATATATATATATATATATATATATATATATATATATATATATATATATATATTCGTTAGGTTTTTTGGTAGGTCGAAAGATCAATGTCCGTGTACGCATGTGTATATGGTTTGCCTGACTTTGAATGTAAATGCAATTGTGCATGCATAAGTTTAATGCAATTGTGTATGCATAAGTTTAATGCAATTGTGTATGCATAAGTTTAATGCAATTGTGTATGCATAAGTATGCTCTGTAATCTGTAATGAACAAATAAAGTCGTATGGCACTTATGTATTTAAGAGCGATAACACCTGTCCTGAATCTATGCACACAGGACTATATATATATATATATATATATATATATATATATATATATATGACGAATGAATTGATGACTACATAGTTAGGTTAGAATGGTTAGACCAAGTACCAATGTTATATATATATATATATATATATATATATATATATATATATATATATATATATAAATGTGTGTGTGCGCACGCGCGTGTGTGTGTGTTCGTAACAAGTGTCCCCGTTCGTAGATCTAGAGATCGAGAGGAGAGAAACGAAAAAAGCGAAATCAAATCTGTATAAGTCAAAATCCCATTAAAGTAGAAAATAAAACCCAAACACGAACACCCTCCACACACACG
This sequence comes from Acanthosepion lycidas, assembly GCA_963932145.1. NCBI lineage: Eukaryota > Metazoa > Mollusca > Cephalopoda > Sepiida > Sepiidae > Acanthosepion > Acanthosepion lycidas. The sequence continues at coordinate 5,457,139 of OZ010605.1, forward strand.
CACATTTGTATTACTGGTATAATACTGTATATTTTAACCTCATATACATGCATACGCACACACACACACACATACACGCACAAACACAGGTGTGTGTGTTTTAAACATTTTCCCTACGCCAACAATGTAACCTGTGTCCTACACACAACCATCGTTTGATCTGACTGCTATATCATTTTTTAGTTATCAGACTCTACCGTCTAGTTGCGTAGTATTGTTTGTCAGATCAAATGAAATTTCCGTGCATGTCACACAGATTCGAATGCTTTCAGAGGACACATATTTTCTACATTTTCCCGACATTTCGGCCGGTAAATGCAGTTAAAACTATATATTAGGTTGGTGCAAAAATAATGACATAATAATGTCGTTTTTTGACGTATTTTTAACGGCAAAAAACAACCTTATCACGTCATTATTTTTGCACTAACCTAATATTATAAACAGAGAATATACTTAAATAATTGTATCTATAAATATACCGTCCAAATAGAAAACATATTATAATAATTGTCGAATTTAATCTATTTCATAATATGTCGGTCGGGTTTCGGTCCCGGCCTGAATGCGATCGAAGGTCTAGCCACACTGATGACAGCGAAACAGTCTTCTGCGGATGATTATATATATATATATATATATATATTTATATATATGTATATATATATATTAAGTTGTTAGAAAAATAATGTCGTTTTCTCACATAGTAACATATGAGAGAAAACGACATTACTTTTGCACCAACCTTATATGTATATATATATATATATATATATATATATATATATATATATATATATATATATATATATATATATATATATATATATATATATATATATATATATATATTTGAAACTTAAGAACACTTTTTTAGCGAAGGGATAATATGTTTTAAAAATAAGTAAAACGACATGAGAATAAGTAAAACGACAAAAATGAGAAAACGACATTATTTTTGCACCAATCATATATATATATATATATATATATATATATATATATATATATATATTTGAAACTTGAGAACTCATTTTAGCGAAGGGATCATATGTTTTAAAAATAAGTATTTACACACGCTCTATCTCTGATATTGATCACTTTATCCCATAAATATAGCACTCCTTAAGACTATATATATATATATATATATATATATATATATATATATATATATATATATATATATATATATATATATATAAGTATTTCTTTACAATGGATTTTTCCTGATGGATCAGATGGTATGGTAATTGAGATGATCTCAGACGTAGAGTATTGTGAAACTGATAAATCAAAATTAACTGAAATATCAATAGTGAAATACAGGAAAAACATAGCAAAGCTATTTTCATAGCCTCTAGAAAGAAGCCTGGTATGAATAAATGCGAATTTACTTAATGAAGTTCACAAAGTGCATAAATTAACGATATAATTTTACTGAATATAGATTGTATACGAATAAGGAAAGAAATAATCCAAGAACTTAGGTTTGATCCAGATCCAAGAACAAGAAATGAATCACAGTGATTAGAGGCAAGGATTGAGGAATCGGTGATCTGAGTTCGAATTCCATTCGAATCCATTATAATTACTTACATACTATTACCCTGGGGAAATGTATAAATCCTCTTCTCCCGAGATCAATGGGTAAATAGTATATCTGACCGGGTTCTGTAGCCTTGGATGAAAACTGGTCTACCGCAGAAAGAAATGGCAACTTACTGGATAAAAAAAAATCTGCCTCATTAGTCATGTATCGAAAGATACATGATCGCCTAAGGATGTATTACGGATGGCACATTGACTGACTGATTAATATCAATTAAAAAAATATATATCTCTATTTAATAAATTACACAAAAGCGATCACAAAGAACAATTTGAACTGCCCATTTAATTTTGATTTATCTCGTGAAGTTATGACAAATGAGAAGAAAACGAATCCATGCGGATAAAAAGAGAATGCACATAAACAAAAATGTCTCTATATAAAGAATAGCCAGAACAGAATAGGTTTTAAGATAGAATATATGGTCATTAACAACAGAGGAAACACAAAGTGCGAGTTATTATTTGGCGACATGAGGATGAAGCTGAGACAAAAGTATAAATGTGTAAAGTAGTGACAAATGACAGACAATATGATGCAAACTTGCAGTAACATTGAAGCCGTGAGTCATGTCTTCAAAAAAATAAAGAAATTAATAAAAGATAGACAAAATAATTTAGAAAGAAAAAAAAAGAGAACTGGTATGTTTTAAACAAGCTTATTTATTTATTTATTCTTTCTTTTGATGTGCCATGTCCTTTCAGGAGGTAGGCGATCATGGCTCTCCATCTCCCTCTATCCCTTGCCGCTCTCAACAAATTCCTTCCCTCTGCCCCCTCCCCCAGATCACGTTCTCTCATCCACTTGCTTAAAGCCGCACGGTATGTCCTGCGTTGTTTTCCCTTGTCTCTCTTTCCTTCTATTCGACCCAGATTCTCCAGACGTTCTTTCCACACTATGTGTCCCAGAAACTTCAGCTACCTCTTACTGGTGTTACGTATAAGCCTCCTCCTTGTTTGCATCCTCTCTAAGATATCATAGTTTCTCACACGCTCGTTCCATGATATCCTTAGCATCCTTCCGTAGAACCACAACACCATCGCCTCGAGTCTCTTCTTGATTTTTGAGGAAATCGTCCAACATTCGTTGATTTAATGATGGACAGATGTCACGTAACAGCTCAGTATTCTTTTTTTTTCTTTCGTTACCAAAGAAAGCTTCCTGTTTTCCAATATTCTGCCCAGATTTTGGAGTGTTTCCTTGGCCATCCCGATACGTCTACGGATCTCAGTGTCGCATTTACCGTTCTCTGTCAAAAAGCTTCCCAAATATTTAATCTTAGTCTGCTTGATACTAATGTTCCTGACCTTCAGGCTGCATTTCGGGCTGATTTTTGCTTTAGGTAGATATCTCTGATCTTTATACAGGGGGCTGTAAATGTAGGTATACAGTAAGTATTATGTTGGTGCAAAAATAATGACGTAATAATGTCGTTTTGTGACGTATTTTTAACGTCAAAAAACGACATTATTACGTCATTATTATAGTATCAGTTATATCTGTATTAGTAATCTATGCAATACTTTTTGTGTCCACAATCTTATTAGAGTTTCATTGAAATGATTGCCATGCAACTGCGAATGAATCTTTTATTCAATTTTTCTTTTTTCTATATGTGTTTTCATTACTGGACTTAGAATGCGAAAAAATTGTCCAATGTTTTATATATCCGAGCGCTTTTGTCTAGTCTGTGAGCCATTATCAATAATGTTATTTTTTTTAATTATTTAATTTGATTTTTGTTTTTCATTTTTTATTAATACTTTTTATTTAAAATTTTTACACACCTTTTCTCCAGGAGATAAAACACTACGTAAACAGTGACTATTTCTACTAACATATATATATATATATATATATATATATATATATATATATATATATATATATATATATATATATATATATATATAATTTTCTAAACAGTGATTATTACTGCTAATAATGCAAGAATCTTCCAACGGACTGAGTCCTCTAGGTCACTCGCGTGTTTATGATTCGGCTTTCGTTCTGCCGTGCGCCGATGCCAAATCGGTCGGTATTCGTTTCCGACTTGAAACAATCGGATGTCTACCTAAACTGATGAGCTGTGATACACCCTGTTTCTGGATAACAATACATGTGGAGTGGAGTGGAGTGGAGTTTCTCCTATGGATGTCCAAAGAGCAGTGAAGAAATAAATAAAGTGGAAAATTATCCCGGAATATATATATATATATATATATATATATATATATATATATATATATATGAATTTATTTAAATCTTTCATGAGCTTCCGTTCCTTAGCTGTGATTAATAATGATGAATATTTCATTTTAGTTTATGATCGATTTCATTAAGATTCTTCTGTTAAGCTTGGAGAATAATTATACGTCCTTATCGCTCATAGTATCCCATAGTTTTATAAGAACCTCGAGAATTCCAGTAAGTTAACTTTAATCAATTTATGCTACAACAGTTCAAAACTTAATCTAATAATTTGAAAGTTCTGCTGTGAAATGATATGAACAATTTTTTCGTTAGACCCAGTATATGTATGCCTACACACACACACGCACACACACACACACACACATATATATATATATATATATATATATATATATATATATATATATATATATATATATATATATATATAAAATGCATGGTGATCAGCAAAAGGTCAACAGAAAATGCAATTTACATATCGGGGATGCTAAAATCAATTTAGAGGACAGAAAGTGCGACACTATGATACGAAGACATATTGGGATGGAGAAATACGCATTTCAAATGCTATGCGGTGTATTAATACAGGAAAAAATTGTTGGAAACGAAGAAAAGTCACTTAACTTTTGTGAATGCTGGAGTATATCCTGAAAAATAAAGAAACTCAAAGCAGCCGAAATTTGGTTTTACAGAAGGATGCTGAGGATGCTATAGCCCGGACATGCGCACAACGACGAGATTTTGGAGAGAAGGTAAATGAATAGGAAACTTATAGCTTAACATAAGGAAGAAGTAGTTGAAATTTCTGGGACACGTAATGAAATGAGGTCTTGGAAAATCTGATACCCAGAGGACAAATTGAGGGAAAGAGGGACAGAAGAAAGCAGCGCGTAACATCGGCTAGAGCAAATGGATGGCAGAACATGATTTTGAGAAATAACAAAAATAGAAAACTTATTAAGATTTAAAAAGACAGTAAGATTTGGAGGACCACGATCGCCTACTTTTTGAAGGAATATAGCACGTAAACGATGAAGAATGCCTGATTGGTTTCGAGGTCTCATCAGTTCAGAGTTGCATTGACTACATGTAAATGTAAGTTCTGTTGTAACAGTTCGTATTTTAGCACTTTGGAACTCAATTCCGGAATCTTGCTTTCCAGCCTAGTCTGAGCTTCAAAAATGGAAATGCAATGCCAGTCGCCCTCTACAGTCTTGATTACTCTTCTAGTCATCTCATTCCCTAATTTTTATCTTTTTCCTTGTTCTTCCACACTAAGTAACCCCTTGTGTCTGTGTGGCTTTATTGCCTTCCAGGGAGTGATATGAATTAAAAAAAAAAACAACTTATCTATCTGTATTTCTGAAGTTACCATTACTTACAACATTTATATGCGACTATTATCCTCATCTTTCTTATTTTTACCACGATCATTCGTTCGTTGTGCCTTCATCAGTTGAATATTGATCCGTGGAGCCTACATTGAATTCCGGACTGTCTTAACATGTCTTCAGTAGATGTGGATTAATATAAAAAAAGACCTGTGTGTGAATGTAGGAACATCGTTTCACTGCGTTAATCACTCCCCCTCGCCCTTTGCCATCGGAGATTTTCAGACTGCATTAGATGACCAGAAATTATATGGGTAATGTCCATACTCTGATATACAACACGGATCATGCTGACACCGCCTTCAAGTCCTGTGGATCTGTAAGATATCTTATCCGCTCACACTGCCGAAAATCATTCTTCAAGCCCTTCTAAAATCCTAGAACTATGTACATTTTTGATTCTAACAGATATTGAAATTAAAGAAAATACTTAATAAATGCTAAACAACAAAATTTTGCCGGAAAACCTTCTTATTTTTTTACGAGTGGATCAGTTTCTCTGAATAGTCCTTTATCGGTCTTTCATCTATTTTAGAAGGTGACACTCAATAGGCCATGAAGACTATTGATAATATTTTACTATTCACACATACCATCTTATTGAGTCCCCTTGGGGCATTTCAAAGTGACTCAAGATTAACTGGGATTTCTTTAACGGAATATATTAAAATATCTTATTTCCTCTTTTCGAGTTTCGCTTTAGATTTTGCTATTTCAATGTCATTGTACCCTAGAAAATTGAAACACGAAGTTATTGCATGATTAGAATTCTAACATTTGTCTAAGTAAGCTCAATTTGATAGAAATAAATTGGCATCTTTGTAGAACTTAGATATTACTGAAATTCTATTTATGTTATTTGTCAGATAATTGCAAATGTCTGTCTCCTTCCATTTGTATGTCAGGCTTTGATGAATGCTGAAATTTGTTCACAAATGAATGCCCTAAATATAGACGATAAAAAGTTGCATTTTATACTCTATGAAATTCGAAAAGTAGTAAGTGCCAAAACTCCGAAAAACAATCATTCAGAATGTTTATAAGGATCCAGATCCAGGTCTTCGGGCGTTCAAAATGTGGTGAGGCAGATTTCGTTAGGGTGATTTTCACCTAAATAATCAAATCCGCCTTCTGACGTGGATAAAGATGCTCTGCTTTTTATGGTGAAGAATAAGCAGAAGATTTCACAGAAGAGATTGCTAAGACTTAAAATCGATATCTCAACTGCCTTTCGCTATCTAATGAGGCTTGGGTTCATTGCTAAACTTGACACGTGGGTGCCACATACCCTGAGTGAACGGTAGATGCCCGATCGTGTTTCTATGACAATTAATTTACTTTTACTCCACGAAAAGAGCCGTTCTTGGAAAGAATTGATACTGACCAGAAACACTGGATCATTTATGTTAATGTTCGGGCAAACAGAGCTGGTAAAAGGAACACGGATGAATGTGCTATGTTCGTGTCTGAAGAGTACTTGCATCAAATGAATGCGTTGCTGAAAATTTGGTGATATTGCTGAGGGATAATTTGCTTTGAGCTTCTTACTGCCGGCGAAACAATAACTGCAAAATAGCATGGCGACCAACACACCAATCTCAATGCAGCTAATCAAGAAAAACAGGCGATTTCGGCAAATTGGGAAAATGTTATTTTTCACCACGATATCACAAGACCAAATTTTGCAAAACACCTGTTGTATTATCTTAAGTAGTTGCAATTGGAAATCCGCCAGCACCTTCCGTATTCTGCGGAATTGGTTCGTTCGGCATGTCCTTGCTCCAGTCTCTACAGGATAATTTAAATGATAAAAAGTTTAAAAAAAAACTTGTAGTAAAATAGAAGGTCCCACAATCTTGTAGTATGATAAGAGGCACACACAATCGTGTAGTACGATAGGAGGCCCCCACAATACTGTAATATGATATGAGGCCCCCACAAGCTTGAAGTACGAAAGGACGCCCAACAATCTTGTAGTATGACAGGAGGCCCCTACAAATTTGTTGTATGATAGGAGGTGCCCACAAACTAGTATGATAGGAGGCCCCTACAAATTTGTTATTATAGTTAATAATATAGTTGTCAGTTATGCGCCAAGCGTGATACCCGCTTAGGCGATCATGTATCTTTCGATTCATGAGAGACGAGGCAGTTTTTTTTTTCCCGCAGTAGGTTGCTATTTCTTTCTGCGATAGACCATTTGCCATTCTATCCTGTTATTTCGCCTCGGCGGGTTTTTTTTTCCCGCAGTAGGTTGCTATTTCTTTCTGCGATAGGCCATTTGCCATTCTATCCTGTTATTTCGCCTCGGCGGGTGGGGAGAGAAGAAGAGGATTCATCCTTCTCACCAGGATATTAACACGTAAATGAATATAATGGGTTTGACTGGAATTCGAACTTACATCTCTGAAACTTGAATCCGACTCGCTATCCATTACTCCACCGTACCTCATATTATCCTGGTGTGTTTTTCGCGGTTAAAACTCTCTTCTTGGCGCCTTTTTCTGTTTGTCCATTAATCTTGAGTCACGGACAGATTTAGTCTCACTTGATCTAACGATTTAAATTAATTTTGTACAAAATGGCAGAATAATGTGCTCCTGGATTATAATTTAAGCTTTATTAATTGTTATTTACAGAAGAAATCCCCTTGGCCTGCAAACATCCTTTACCTTAAATTGTATTATTATAGCTTTGAAGTTGTTTGAACAACAATTAATCATAATAATTAAAAGAGAATAAGTTACCATTAAGCCGGGGTCACCGAACGCATTAAATTATAGTGATTTTCCAAGAGTAGTTTGAATGTGGCACAGGGCCGAAAGTAAGGGGCACCCAGTGAGGATCGAACTCACTACTCAGTCGTAATTGTTCTAGCGAGACAATCTTGCAAACCATTACACCGGCTGGGGGTGCCCCGAACGCATTAAATTATAAATACGGATATTAACTGCCCTATCGACATGATCCAGAATTCGACGACAGCTGGAGAGAGTGATAAGATGTCTTCCAAAGATAGATATCTAGTCCTCGTGTATGCACAACCAGTGTTTCTCTATAGTATCAAACGACCATATTTTACATATAGTCTCAACAACAAACACGATTAACTTTTAGCTGAAGGCTTAAGTGTAAAAACGAACAACGATATCTCATAGCTTCAAGTATGAAACAACAAATGTTACTTTATAGAAACAGGTTTAGAAACGATCAACTTTACGTATAGTTTCAAGTATAAAGAATATTTTACGTATAGTCTCAAGTATAAAGAATATTTTACCTATAGTCTCAAGTATAAAGACTATCTATCTATAGGGGTCTCTCTTATTCCACATTATTAATGTTTCTGTTCCTAATTCCTTCACACTCTGCAACCCTTTGCAGGCCTGTGGGTGTACTGCCTTCTTTAGGCTGATACTAATTATATATATATATATATATATATATATATATATATATATATATATATATATATATATATATATATCGGGTTTGTGCCACATTTAAGCTGCGCATAGAAAATCTATATAAACATGTGCATGTTTGGGCTATATGTCTGTGTGTTTGCAAACATATTTGTTTACGTGTGTAAATATGTATGAGTGAAACATAATTATATATATATATATATATATATATATATATATATATATATATGTGTGTGTGTGTGTGTGTGTGTGTGTGTCTGTGTGGCTCAAAGCTGAAAGTATGGGTCATCAAGTGAGGATCGAACTCGCCTCTTCTTTTCCGTGCCATCTCTCTCCAAGACGTAGCCGATCATAGCACTTCATCTTCTCCTGTTCCTTTGTATCTCTTAATATTTTTGGTGTTTTTTGTTTTTTCGCGCTGTCCCTGTTACTCCATCCATTTCCTCACGTCAACTATGTATGCCACACCTTGTTTTCCTCTGCCCCTCTTTTCATCTATCCGCCCGGTGAATATCAGATATTTATCCAGTGACAGGACCGAAACAGTGTGAGTTCAATACCTGGTTAAGGCGGTGGAGAATTTGAGAGGGGAATTAACAGGATATCATTGGCATCCATTAGACATGACACGTGGAACTAGAACTGCCTACCCCAGTGATCGAAATACAGGGTTCAGTTCGACATTCCAACCACCTGAAGAAGGTTGGCGCGTACAACGGTCGAAACGTTGTAATAAACTATGACGATACAGATTAGGACAATAGTCCGAATAATGTAAATAGTGTACATAATGCCTCATCTCAGAAATATAGACAGATATTAAATTCATTATTGAAGGGTATGCAGTTATTTGATTTTACATTAAGCGGGGAACATATTTCATGACCACCAGCTGTATATATTCAATATAATCCAAAAGATTAAGAAATAATCTGAAGTAATTCAAGATACTGCATTCAAGAACATCCAATATAATGATTTTGGTTTGGTTTGGTTTGTTTTAAGGCATATCAAACTCAATGGGTTAATTAATGCCGACAAAATTTTTATTGCTGGTAATATTTTCTTTTGTCAAAAATCTATTTCTGGTAATATTTTTCCTTCAAAAATGTATTGCTGGTAATATTTATTTTTTTAAAAAAACATTGTTGGTAATATTTTTTTTCAAATATGAATTGATGGTATTATTTGTTTAAAGTATTACTGGTATTAAAACCTCTTTTTACACTTTCATATTTTTTTTACCACAGTTTCAGTGTTAACTATTTGCCCATAGCTGGGAACTCAACAGGTGCTACCACTCCTGGGAATATCAGTAATTAAGAGGTGGTTCCACGCTCCTCAAAACCTCTTGATAAGACGCTTGCTGTTGGATGTAGTTTATCGTCTTACCCAGGACGCGGATGCAGTTTATCATCTTACTCAGGACGCGGATGCAGTTTATTGTCATACCCAGGACAGTATATTGTTTTTGTTCTGTTACCTGAGAATGTGTTGTATTCGATGAAGAAGTCTGATGAATTGGAAGTCACAAAAGTAACACTTGGAGAGATTGAGTCCATTAAGTAATTTCTACGGTTAGCAGACTAATTTATTTGGATTTAAAGATCTTTTTTTAAGTTCTATTCACTAAACATTCGTATGGAATAGACAAGGATATTTTACTTAAAAAATAAAATCGATTTTTTTATACTTTCAAATGTGAGAAGTCACCCGAAAATATTGAATATCATACTAGCCTTCAAACTTGAAGTCTTGCATTGCTCAGAATCAATGAATCTATGCCAAAATGGAATTGTGAAACTGGAACCACTGACAAATCTTCAGAAAATGAAATAAAGCATCACTTAGACATGCCTAATTTTCCTTCACTTTCTCACAGTCTTGAAAGAGCAGTGAAATTTACATCTGAACGTTCATATATTTTTAAGGATTTGAATCAAAACACAAACATATTCTTGCAAAAACCTTATGTTGTCAACTAAGATCATTCTTTGTTTCTAAAGACGCTTACACAGAAATTGTGTGACTCCATGATTATTTAAATATTTGGATTGAATTAGTTTTCATTTAATATCAAATTTATTTATTAAAATAGCATTTTTTTTATTTACTGTTGAAATAACATTTTTCAATCAAATATTGCCAAAATTATGGATTTTTAAACGCATTTTCAATGTCGATATTTGATAGCGTTTCCTCAAAATGGTTTTAAAGCTAGGAATCTAAAATTTCGTGTAAGTTTTTATCTTATTAACTTCCCAATATCTAGACCTGTTTAAAATTGATTTGGGGGAAAAGTGTAAGATCGGCCTACCCTACTTTGTAACTATCCGTGACTTTTTGATTGATCTTTTGGTCCTGATCATGGAAAATACAAAACATTGTAGACTCTCGATGTTTCAACTTGCTCAACAAGTGATTTACGCAGATTAGATGGTTGAAGTTTGTGTTTTTTTTTCCCTTTTGTATTCATGAATTGGCCTCTCACAATCACATAACTCCACTGTGCCTTGAAACTATGAGCTCTTTAACAATGACATGAATTGACATTCTATGTTTCTTATCGATATATTGAAGTACTGATAAACGAATCTGTGTGTGTTCTGATGGTATTCGGACACCTATCGTGCGTTTTACGTTAGACCACTACTGTAGAATTCCAGGAAACGGTTTTCAGCTCTTTGCAGAATATGACAAGAAAGGAAAGTGCAACTTTCATTAAGCGAGCAATTTTGAAATCAACGATTAAAGAGTGACTTTTCATTTACTGTGAAAGCTTAATGTTTTCCATTTTTTTCTGAAAAGGAATTATGATCAGGATAAGTTAGAAAAAAGGCTTAAAGGTATTAAAAGTCTCTCAAACTGAGCAATCCTGTATATGAAGTCTTATTACTCCCTAGAATCTCCGTAGTTACTGTGCGGGAAATACAAATACCTTTCTCTAGCAAAGGTGATAGTGAACTGTGCAATAGGTCTTCTCACTTGCAAAACCAACATAAACATACACATGCACATATTCAAGGAATACCTACATACATGTAACACGTATACACACGCTCAATCACACAGGTACACATATAATTCATATTACCACACACATTCTGTTTTAGTTGATACCCATGTTTAATGTTTCTGGACATGCGTCCGTTTTAGAAAATGGGTGCGTGTTTCTAAATGTCAGCTAAACATCTTTCAGCAGTTAAAACTCTGAAGCAACTTTAGGGTTTATCTAGAGGTTTATTAACCACCAAGATAGGGTAAAACTGAAAAAAGAATAAAATAAACAAAGCTTCAACGAAATGAAAAGAAATTCTAAAACGCAAGGAATCGTTAGCAGATGCGATGTTCTAATATAAATTCTAGAGTTGAAGGCTTAATTGAAAGCTCTTTCATAGTTTTATATATATATATATATATATATATATATATATATGTGTGTGTGTGTGTGTGTGTGTGTGTGTGTGTGTGTGTGTGCATGACCCGGTGTTGCCTGTGCTTGTTTACAAAATGTGCGACTCGTACAACAATCGCTATCACTTGACTTAAAATATTTTTTCACTTCCTTGCCTTTAAAGGAATGCCCTTTGCCGTGCTGATATTGCTACATGCCTTACTTCTTGCCTATCTCACGCTGCGAATTTTTTCTACGCTCTATACTAAACATTAAATCTATTATGAAAAAAGAACTAAACAAAATGAACACAAAACGATCAGCTTTAAAAAAGGACCCCTTTACTGGAAAAACCGAATGAAAAAAGAATGTTAACAACAAATACTTTTTCACACAAATAACCCAGTTCTGCGGAATCAGAATCAACGTTGAGTTTAAGCAAGCGCATGAGCCAATTGGAGTAACGTGCCATGCAGACTTAAATTTTTCCCACTTATGACGAATGCAGCTATCGATTTTTTTTTGTTTTTTGCATGCTAGCATGTTAGTTAACATTCGTGTCAGTCAGCTGTTGGCTCTCACACTGGCCAGTAGAATCTTCCTGCCTATTCGTGACATCCAGCTATAGGCTCTCAATCTGGCCAGTAGACAATTGCCGCAGACTACATGAAAACTGCCGTAGAAGCATGAAATAAATCGATTATTTGCATTTATCGGCATGTGCATGTAAATTTTGGTGCAAATCCGTCGAAAATTGCGGCCGTGCATTCGTTACACACACACACACAAACGCGCGCGCGCACAACCTGCCTTATATATATATATATATATATATATATATATATATATATATATATATATATATATATATATACACACACACAGACAGGGGTGAAATATATATTCGTACAATTGAAAAATTGTATTTTTATAAATGTAAAAGCTTTAAATAAAACAAATCTCGGCACATTTTATGTATAAAGACACATACTATTAAAAATAATAATAAACTTAATTAATTCTTATTCTAACAGAAATTAATGCATTTTTAAAATTCTAACTGGTGAAAAAAGTATTCATACAAATCAATTATTAGGATAAAATAATTAATTAATTATGAAAAAAGTATATTCTAGAATGTTCCAGTAATGTTATCAGTAATTATAGTTAACGCTATTAGCCATTATCAGAGCATTCTGCCATTTCTAGTCTTACAAGAAGGTTCTAATAATGCCTAAAGGTAAAGAATTGACTATTTCACAAAAACAACACATTTTGTCTCTTTGGAAAGTTGGGAACAGAACGATTTCTAACAACCTGAATATTGCTTTTACTACAATTGCTTTGTTCATTGCAAGGTTTAAAACTCGTAATAGCGTCGAAAACCAAAGAAGAACAGGTGCTCTGAGGAAGATTTCTCTGAGATCAGCAAGGATATTAGGACGCCAGATCCAACAAAAATCCACAGGTTACCCGAGAAGATCTGCAGGAACATCTGCGTGCATTAGCTATTAAAGTAACCAAGCGTACAATAAGTAAAGAACTACACAAAGGCAGTCTGAAATCACGCATCCCAAGGAAGACTCCACTCCTCTTGAAACGATACAGAGATGCAAGGCTAAAATTCGTTAGAGAGCATAAGGATAAAGAATATTCATTTTGGGGAAAGTACTATGGACAGATGAAACTAAAATAGAGTTTTTTGGTCATAATTATCGAAATCATGTGTGGAGGAAGGACGGTGAAGCCTACTTACCCAAGAACACGTTGCCAACTGTAAAGTTTGGTGGTGGCATTATCATGATCTGCGGCTGTTTTTCTGCAAAAGGTGTTGGCAGAATATCTATAAGAGATGGCAAGATGAATGCCGAAAGATACCAGAAAATCCTGCAAGACAATTTAATGCGTTCTGTTGAGAGACTTCTGCTACGTCCTGATTGGGTTTTCCAATTGGATAATGATCCTAAACATACCTCTAGATCTACAAGTAAATGGTTAGCTGAAAGTAACGTTGATGTCTTGCAATGGCCAAGTCAGTCCCCAGACTTGAACCCAATCGAGAATTTATGGCGATGTTTGAAAATTCAAATTGGGAAAAGAGCACCAAGAAGAATGGGACAAAATACAAATCATTAGTTGAGACGTACAGGATTAGACTGGTAGCTGTTGAACTCAATAAAGGATATTTCACAAAGTATTAAATTAAGTTAATATGCTTTTTTTGTTTTGTACGAATACTTTTTTCATCAGCTAAAATGAAAAAAAAAATGCATTAATTTTTGTTAGAATAAGAAGTAATTAAGTTTATTACTATTTTTTAATAAAATGTATCTTTACACGTAAAATGTATCAAAATTTGTTTTATTTAAGGCTTTTACATTTACAAAAATACAATTTTTCATTTGTACGAATATTTATTCCTCCCCACTGTATGTATGGTTACAGGAAGATAGAAATGCTAGAAATGATATCGCGAATGGAAATTACAAGTAAGTAGGAACGTTTAAAATGAACGAGATGTCATTAAGGCTCCAACGTGGTAAATGTGAAAACAGTAATTAAGGAACGCATACTAAATACCATGGACAGTCAACAAATGAAACTTAATGAGTAAGATATATAAAAGGAGAAGAAAGGGGTGGCAATTCTTACTGACGATACTCGGAATATCAGAGGTATTTAGAGAGATTGCATGCTAGATTTGTTACAAACCTTTCGCAAGAAGCGGCTCCGAGCCGGAAGTGGTCGGACAGAAATAGGTCTAAAATCATTATTTAAAAAAGAGGGGTCACTAAGGGAGATAAATACTGGGAACTGTACTAAAGCAGAACAGAACACCATGTTGTAATAGACGTCTTCGATCACGAAGTACGACAGATCAGACAGCTGGGGAAGCTGTTTCAAATCCACTTGGGGAACCCATTATCTTAAGACGCAGACCGATAGACGTAATTGACATTGTTGAAAAAAAAAACTCTAAAAATCAAGGCCGCTATTCAAATATAGGAACCCACTAAAAAAACAAAATCTTTAGAATTTGGTTCCTGTATGATCTCTGAAATTAGGCAACCTTGAGTCTGGTCAGTACCTAGATGGGTGACGACTTATTAATAACATGATATGCAGGTTGTGTAATGGATAATTGATTGACATTATTTACATTATTCGGAGAGATATCCTCATCTTCATTGCCATGTTCACAGATGATTATTTCCTTCATCGGAGTAGATTGTTCTAGTTCCACGTGCCATGCCACTTGCTGGATGTCTCAGTTATTTCGCCTTAACTCACATCTCCAAGTTTGGTTTACCACTGCTGTGGCCCGGTATTGAACTCACAACACTTTGGGTATAGTCACTGGATCTAACCAACGTCTTCATCCACTGGGGCATGTGTCCTTGGGCACATGTGCGTATATATATTTTTAGGACTTAATGTCTAAACATAATTTTTATCAGTCCTCATATTGCAAATTTTTCTCATTATTATGCAGTTTTTACCAGAGCTGATATTGCAAATTTTTGTTGCTATTCATTGCTTTTCTCTGACACTTCTTATTGCTAGTTCCAATATTGTATTCATATCTATGCTTGGTCGCCCTAGGAGATTTTTATGACTTAGAATATGTGATGATTCCTTCAGTTTTCCTAATTTCCAACCTTATATTAATTCACCTTCATTCCATGGGGGGCGGTGATCACCCTTTGCCCTACATTTCATACCACAGTTTTTATATAGTGTTTTAAAAATGTCGCAGTTATTTTTTTTTTTTTCTTTAAAAGTTAACTTTTTCGTCCAACACTTCTGCGGAAAGATTCGTTGGAAAAATAAAATAAACATACAAAAAAAAAATATGAGGAACGATGAAACTGAAAAAGTTCATGGGATGTAAAGGGGCTACGATTAAATTAAATTTATTGCTAATGCAATAAGTAAATAAGCTCCTTTTGTGAATAAAACAGAAAAAATATACTCCCGACCCATCCATGAGACACATAGAAGGAAGAAAGTAATCCTTCAGGTCTGTACAATGTCGGCCGATGAAGCTTGATATGAACAGCCTCTAGAAAATGTAAATATTTACCCGACCGAGCTTTGTGCCCTACCCTAAACGCATCGCAGAATATTTCAAAGCGCAAACCAAGCTCTCCACCAAATTAATACAAGTACATTCTAAATCAAACAGTCAACAAATAGAGTAAATATCCTTATTGTAATTTCTTTTGGAGGATGAAGGCTTATTTTGGGTTTTATACTAAAATCGTTTCGGCCGTTCTACTCTCGGGTCTATTTCAGATGTCAGTAGTACTGGATAACCTTTGCAGAATTTTGAACCAAAAAATTTGTTCTCACTTCTTTTTTGGCGGTATATATTTTCTCTTTTTCAAGTAAGGCGATAAAGCCACTAAGGCGTAGAGTGGCATAAGGTGTGGAAAATAGTTGCATTCAACCTTTAACCAGAATATAAGATTTTTCAGCCTTATAAGACCCGAATATTGAATTCACAGTTAGGTATTAATCAACACTTTAAACCACCAGACCATCAGTAAAATTAAAACGCGTGAAACTTAGTGATTTTAACAACCAGCTTTGGCTGCTTCGAATTTTTAATACAACGTGACACTTTAAGACATGGGCGATCATGACTCTGAACAACAATGAATTTGAAGATTTAAGATTAAAGCAACATTTGTCCACTTACGCTCTGGGAGTAATATCCTAACCGACGGAATGAGAAATCGAGGAGGATTTCGTATTCCAGTTGGGTTCGTTACATTTTACTTACGCTCAAATAATCTGGGAAAGGTATGAAAGCACATGTTTTACCTCTAGCTGTCGGTTAGATAGTAGGAGTTCGATCCGGAAAATCATTGTTAGCAAAAAAAAAAAGAAAAAAATCTGTTCATATAATATTTACTCGAAGAAAAAAAAATCTTAAATCCCAAATCATTCGTTTGTAAATAATTCAAAAAGTGTTGATAGGCCTTAAAAAAAAAATCAAGAGAAAATGCCCTTCCTCATTGTTTACATGCTCCGTCGATGACATTCTAAAGATCACTTTGCAGAACCACATAGCTGTAGCATTTTTGATCTGTGATGAAATTGTCCTACATCTCCTACCATATATAAACATCGATGATACAATGTACTTCAGCAATCTTTTTTTGTCTATGCGTTTTTGCATAGCTTTCTGAAGGCTTCTTCCGCTATTCCAATTTATCTTCGGATTGCAGTGCCAACTTTTCCGTTATCAATTATCACTCTTATGAGAATGTTTCCGTATTTCAATATTTTTAGATTTTGATATTTCGATTTTGTACATCGCATATTACACTGTTCGTCTAGCAGTCTTTATTCTATTGATGGTAAGTACTTTCTTCACGCTTCCCTTTACTAGCCTGTCTAAGACATGCTATTTTCTTTCTGTGCCTGCTATCAACACAGTGTAATAAGATACTATTATTATTATTTTTTTTTCTTTGATTTCTGGCGTTTACACATTTCTTTCCGGGTCCCGCACAGGGACCTAAGGTTAGAAATGGCATCATGACACTTTCCACTGACAAAAAAAAACCCTAAAAAACAAGAAATTGCATGGATAAAGCCCTTCGGAAAGTGTGGGCTGTACTTGTCAGAACAATTTTTTGTATCTCCTTGAGGCATGGACTTCCAGGAATCCCTTCAATTAGTCTACTGCAATCTTTTCCAACCAGTCCTAGTGCTCCAACTACAACAGGGATTGTTGATGTTCCCATATGCCACATTTTCGAGATTTCTATTTCAAGGTCCTTGTATTTTGACAGCTTTTTGAATATCTTCAAAGATACATTGCAGTCAGCAGGGACTGCCATATCAATAAGGAGGCACCGTTTTTGTTTGTGGTCTTTAATAACAATATCTGGGCGGTTGGCCTTGATTGTTCTGTCAGTGTGTATGGTGTAGTCCCATAGAATTGTAACAGGTCCTATCTTCGTAACCTGGTCTGGGTGGTGTTCATACCAGTTTCTTTCAGTTTCCTTCCCGTAGAAGTTGCAGATTTTCCAGTGCAGATATTGGCGCACTCTGTTATGTCGGGTTTTATGATCAGTGGGTGCCAACATCGTGCAACCTGATACAAGATGATCAATCGTTTCTGGATATTTATCACAGAATCTGCATTTTGGGCTGACAATATTTTAGTATATGTGCTTGGTAATTCCTAGTTAGCAAGCATTGGTCCTGCGCAGCAAGGATAAAACCTTCAGTTTCCGCTTTCAACCCTGCACTGCGTAGCCACTGATGGGTACGGTTTTTGTCTACACCAGCTTGTTTGGTACGAGCAGAGTATTGGCCATGAAGTGGTTTATCTTGCCATCGCTTCTATATCTGGTCAGTTGCATTCGTCTTTGATGTCTTTTTTAAGTATTTTGCAGTTTCAGCCGGTGTGTTGTGCTGTAGTTGCATCTCTACGCCCATTTGAAACTCCATTTTGAATTTGTTGGCTTCTTTCATTACGGAGTAAAAACGCTTACTTCTTTCATGTTCCTTGACGCATACCACCATCCAGTCTTCTGTAATTTCCAAGTATCTTTGGAGGCCAATTGTTGTAGTTTTGTAGGACAGTTCTAGTTGAACTAATCCTCTGCCTCATTCGTATCTGGGCACATACAGACGAACAACATCAGCTTTGGGATGATGCATGCAATAGCAAGTGAGAAGCTTTCTCGTTTTGGCGTCCATTCGCTTAATTTCAGCTATGGTCCAGTTAAGGACATTAAAGCTGTATTGCACCACTGTGACAGCCAATGTGTTTATAGCTGATATTCTATTTTTTGAGTTTAGTTCAGTATTTAGTACCAGACGTACACGCCTGTAGTACTCTTTTCTTATTTTTTCCTTCATTTGGGGGTGTTGTATGACATCTCCTTCTCTAATTCCTAGGTACTTATAAGCTTCATCATGCTCCAATTTCCTAATCTTTGTGACAAAATCTAAATCTATTAAGGGTGTTTCTGTAATTCTAATGTTACTTTTGCTCATTTATCTAATCCGAAGTCCATACCTATGTCGCCACTGAAGTATTTTACAATATTGAGGAGGCCTTTCAACTCGTTGTCGTATTTGGCAAAGAGTTTGAGATCATCGATGGAGAGTAGGTTTATTATTATTATTATTATTATTATTATTATTATTATTATTATTATTATTATTACTTATTATTATTATTACTATTACTATTATTACTGTTATTATTATTATTATTTGTTGAGATGTTGAGTGTTTCCCCATGCGTGTATTGAAATAAGAACAAACACATACGTAGGGGAAATACTGGTATATTCGAAGAGGTATTTACAACAGAGAGATTAGTAGTCAAACGAACGCAGGTTAATCAGTAACAATCAGAAAGAGTATAAAGTCCAACTGTATCTTCCGGTAGAGACGGAAGTGTGATGGTCACATGATCTCCCAGAACTCTATAGAACTGTCCTATTAGTAGAGAGATCAGTCCATTCTGATGTGAAGGTGGATGCGCCCCAACATTATTATTATTATAATTATTATTATTATTATTATTATTACAATTATTATTATTATTACTATTATTACTATTACTATTATTATTATTACTACTACTATTATTATTACTATTATTATTATTATTATTACTATTATTACTATTATTATTATTATTATTACTATTATTATTACTATTATTATTATTATTACTATTATTATTATTACTATTATTATTATTATTATTACTACTATTATTATTACTATTATTATTATTATTACTATTATTATTATTACTATTATTACTATTATTATTATTATTACTATTATTATTATTATTATTACTATTATTACTAGTATTATTTTTACTATTATTATTATTACTATTATTACTATTATTATTATTATTACTATTATTATTGTTATTATTACTATTATTACTATTATTATTACTATTATTATTATTATTATTACTAGTATTATTATTATTACTATTATTATTATTATTATTACTATTATTATTATTATTACTATTATTACTATTATTATTATTACTATTATTATTATTATTATTATTTTTATTTTCTTTGTTTTCTGGCGTTTACACATTTCTTTCCAGGTCCCACCCAGGGACCTAAGGTTAGAAATGGCATCATGACACTTTTCACTGACAAAAAAAAAAAAAAAAAAAAATTACATAGATAGAGCCCTTCGTAAAGTGTGGGCTGTACTTGTCAGAACAATTTTTTGTATCTCCTTGAGGCATGGGCTTCCAGGAATCCCTGCAATTAGTCTACTGCAATCTTTTCCAACCAGTCCTAGGGCTCCAACTACAACAGGGATTGTTGATGTTCCCATATGCCACATTTTCGAGACCTCTATTTCAAGGTCCTTGTATTTTGACAGCTTTTTGAATATCTTCAAAGATACATTGCAGTCAGCAGGGACTGCCATATCAATAAGGAGGCACCGTTTTTGTTTGTGGTCTTTAATAACAATATCTGGTCGGTTGGCCTTGATTGTTCTGTCAGTGTGAATTGTGTAGTCCCATAGAATTGTAACAGGTCCTATCTCCGTAACTGGGTCTGGGTGGTGTTGGTACCAGTTTCTTTCAGTTTCCTTCCCGTAGAAGTTGCAGATTTTCCAGTGCAGATATTGGCCCACTCTGTCATGTCGGGTTTTATATTCAGTGGGTGCCAACATCGTGCAACCTGATACAAGATGATCAATCGTTTCTGGATATTTATCACAGAATCTGCATTTTGGGCTGACACAATATTTTAGTATATGTGCTTGATAATTCCTAGTTAGCAAGCATTGGTCCTGCGCAGCAAGGATAAAACCTTCAGTTTCCGCTTTCAACCCTGCACTGCGTAGCCACTGATGGGTACGGGTTTTGTCTACATCAGCTTGGTTGATACGGGCAGAGTATTGGCCATGAAGCGGTTTATCTTGCCATCGCTTCTGTATCTGGTCGGTTGCATTCGTCTTTGCTGTCTTTTTCAAGTATTGTGCAGTTTCAGCCGGTGTATTGTGCTGTAGTTGCATCTCTACGCCCATTTGAAGCTCCAGTTTGAATTTGTTGGCTTCTTTCATTACGGAGTAAAGACGCTTACTACTTTCATGTTCCTTGACGCATACCATCATTCAGTCTTCTGTAGTTTCCAAGTATTTTTGGAGGCCAATTGTTGTAGTTTTGTAGGACAGTTCTAGTTGAACTAATCCTCTGCCTCCTTCGGATCTGGGCACATACAGACGATCAACATCAGCTTTGGGATGATGCATGCGATAGCAAGTGAGAAGCTTTCTCGTTTTGGCGTCCATTCGCTTAATTTCAGCTATGGTCCAGTTAAGGACATTAAAGCTGTAATGCACCACTGGTACAGCCAATGTGTTTATAGCTGATATTCTATTTTTTGAGTTTAGTTCAGTATTTAGTATCAGACGTACACGCCTGTAGTACTCTTTTCTTATTTTTTCTTTCATTTGGGTGTGTTGTATGCCATCTCCTTCGCTAATTCCTAGGTACTTATAAGCTTCTTCATGCTCCAATTCCCTAATCTTTGTGACAAAATCTAAATCTATTGAGGGTGTTTCTGTAATTCTACCTTTCTTGAATGTTACTTTTGCACATTTATCTAATCCGAAGTCCATACCTATGTCGTCACTAAAGTATTTTACAATATTGAGGAGGCCTTTCAACTCATTGTCGTCTTTGGCAAAGAGTTTGAGATCATCCATGTATAGTAGGTGATTGAAAATTTTCTTATTTATTTTGTAACCATAGCTACTGTTGTTCAGTTCATGTGTAAGAGGGGTTAAGGATAAACAAAACAGAAGGGGTGACAGAGAGTCTCCTTGAAAAATTCCACGTCGGATATTTAGACGGTTGGATATAGCAGTGCCCCCGGTGTGCCTAAGGTATAGTTTTGTGTTCCACATCCCCATGCTGTGCTTAAGAATGTTTAATACCACAGGGGAGACTTTGTACATTTCCAAAGCCTTAAGGATCCAAGAATGTGGAACACTATCAAAGGCTTTACGATAATCAATCCACGCTGCACTGAGATTTCTGCGTCGTCTCCTGCAATTTTCCAGGATCATTTTATTTATCAGAAGTTGATCTTTGCAGCCATATGAACCTCTACTGCATCCCTTCTGTTCCAGCGGGAGAATGCTGTTTGTTTCGAAGAAGGAGTAAGTACGGTTCGTCAGTACAGACGTGATCAACTTATACGTTGTGGAAAGACATGTTATCGGTCTATAATTTTTCGGGTCGTCTGTTTCAGTTGTTTTTGGTATGAGGTATGTAATACCTTCAGTAACCCATTCGGGGATTTTATTGGGATTATTTACAAGCGTTGATAATGTTTTTGCAAGTATGCCATGGGTAGATGAGAGATGATACAGCCAGAAATTGGGCACCTTGTCATTTCCTGGGGATTTCCATTTTTGGGATTTCGTTAGTGCTTGCCTAACATCATCTGTGGATATATTTACCCATTCTTGCAGAGGTGTATCCAGCAGTCGTTCTTCTTCACGCCGTATCCATTCTGCATTTGGGTTACATTCCTTTGGTTTGCTCCAGATATTTTCCCAAAATGTCTGTACATTATCAATCGATGGTGGCGTTTCGACATGTATAGGCGTTTTTCCAATTTCCCTGTAAAATTTCTTAAGATCTGTTCGGAATTTTTTATTTTGGCGATAGAATCTACAACGTTTCTCGTATCGTCTTGTTCTCTGTGCTTTTAGCTGAAGTTTCTGTTTCAGCATTTCCTTGATCGATGGAATATCAATTAGGGATTTAATGCTATATTTCCGTTTGATCTTTTTGGATTTACGTGTGGAAATATTAGGGTTTCTGGTGAGCTCATCTAATATAGACAGCTCACATCTGATTTGTTCTATTTCTCGTATCAGTTTGGTTTTCCAAGCTGGTTCTCTGTGTCTGTTAATTCTATTTATTGTCTTGACACCAAGCTTCCGAGTCGCTGCTAGAGCTGTTGCGTATATGACGTTGTTAACTTCTGTTATGTTTCCCGGTGGTTTATCTGTTAACAGTGTTTCCAGTGCAGCATTGTATATTTTCACGATGTGCTTGTTGGGATTTGTCATATGGATTTTCGGGAGCTGGTCTCTCTCTGACAATTGTATGAAAGTTACTCTGCTGAGTACTTGGATGACGTCATTTTTCGCTTCGGTGATTTCAGCTTCGTGGTTTTCAAGGAATTCTAAATTAATGTACCTGGAGTCATCTTCAGTGACAATTTCTGGAGAACTAGAGGTTGTGTCTAAGGCAGAATCTTCGGTTTCATTTCCTGGGAGATGATTTCGTATTTCATTCGCTTTAGCGTCCACCTCATCCTCTGTCGCATTCTTTATTTCAACATTCATCTCAACAGAGTTTGAGTGATGGGTCATAGTATTTTGCATTATATCTAATTTTATCTTATCTATTTCTGCCTTTGAGAGTCTGTTGTTTCGCATGATATCTCTGCGGACATTGGCAAGCATGTTTGGATTGAGGTTAGGTCTTATATCATTTCCCACCATATTTCTCCATATTTGGTATGTTTGATTGGTGGTGTTCTTTGCTGGGTTTTCGAGTGCAGTGAAGAAGGATGTCATAACTTGTCGATACTCTTCGCGGCTCCATTTCGTTCGTTTCATTTTTACTAGTCGATTTGGCATTGAGACACTTGGTCCAAGGTTGGCGATAATCCGGGTTTGGTGACCTAGTGTCTCTTCGTGTGTGGAAGAGTTTGTTCCAGTGACAGACTTTTCGAACTCAGACTGGTTCCTCTCTGAGGGACGCGGCCCTTGTTGTCCCGGTTGACGGCCGATCCGGTATGAGATATTTTTCGTATTCATTGAAATTGGTAGAGATGCGTTTTAACCTTGACCGCCAAGGGGTAATTTTGTTCAGATTACCAGCTGTAGGACGAGACGTGAAGAAGGTCCAAGAGCAAGACCAGATTTGAGATAGTGGGTTTATTAATATATCGAAGTTAAAAGTTCATAACAGTGTATGGTATTCAGTTGGGTAGATAATACTAAGTTTTAACTTAGTATAAATCCGAGAGACACCTCCAAGTGGGATAATTAGATTTCAGTATATAGGCATATAAAAAAAAAAAATGGACACGGGTGTCCGCTTAAGGTCTGGGGTGTGGATTAAAACTTGAAATACAAGTTAAAAAAAAAAAATTATTAGAGGAGAGAAAAGGGAGCTGAAAAGCAAGGAATTAACTTGAGACATTAGGATTTACAATCATATCAAACTAAAGGAAAAGTATCATTCAAAGATGCTACATTTACCATTTCTTACAATTTCGGACCATGGCACAAGTGACTCTCCACAAATGTTCAATTTTCCGTCGCCAACGACAGATACTTATCAAATTTTATGGGGTAGGCTGGACTTATACTACAGATTGGTAGGGGGAATATCGAAGAATTCATTAAACAGAGGGGTAGGAGCAAGGGAATAAAAGTTATACTTTTCCGGTCATCTCTCAACCTACTTGCCGCTGAAAGATATGTTTTAGAATATTCACTCAAAGAGATGATAGACAAAGGGCAGAGCATTGTAGGAAAATTACACCTGTAGCCATGAAAAAAAAAACAAAAAAAAAAAACAGAAAACACAGATATAATACAGTATGATCCCTGTCAGTGTGGACATATTTACATGTACATTCAATGTATATATATATATATATATATATATATATATATATATATATATATATAGAGAGAGAGAGAGAGAGAGAGAGAGAGAGAGAGAGAGAGAGATTAGCAAACATGTACATATACACGCACCGACAGAGATATGGGATGACTAGGGTAAAAAAAAAAAAAAATGGACACGGGTGTCCACTTAAGGTCTGGGGTGTGGATTAAAACTTGAAATACAAGTTAAAAAAAAAAAAAAATTATTAGAGGAGAGAAAAGGGAGCTGAAAAGCAAGGAATTAACTTGAGACATTAGGATTTACAATCATATCAAACTAAAGGAAAAGTATCATTCAAAGATGCTACATTTACCATTTCTTACAATTTCGGACCATGGCACAAGTGACTCTCCACAAATGTTCAATTTTCCGTCGCCAACGACAGATACTTATCAAATTTTATGGGGTAGGCTGGACTTATACTACAGATTGGTAGGGGGAATATCGAAGAATTCATTAAACAGAGGGGTAGGAGCAAGGGAATAAAAGTTATACTTTTCCGGTCATCTCTCAACCTACTTGCCGCTGAAAGATATGTTTTAGAATATTCACTCAAAGAGATGATAGACAAAGGGCAGAGCATTGTAGGAAAATTACACCTGTAGCCATGAAAAAAAAAAACAAAAAAAAACAGAAAACACAGATATAATACAGTATGATCCCTGTCAGTGTGGACATATCTACATGTACATTCAATGTATATATATATATATATATATATATATATATATATATATATATATATATATATATATATATAGAGAGAGAGAGAGAGAGAGAGAGATTAGCAAACATGTACATATACACGCACCGACAGAGATATGGGATGACTAGGGTAAAAAAAAAAAAAAAAATGGACACGGGTGTCCGCTTAAGGTCTGGGGTGTGGATTAAAACTTGAAATACAAGTTAAAAAAAAAAAAAAAAAAATTTTATTATTATTATTATTATTATTATTATTATTATTATTATTATTTTTATTATTATTATTATTTTATTATTATTTTTATTATTATTATTATTATTATTATTATTATTATTATTATTATTATTATTATTATTATTTTATTTCATTTTATTTCTTGTGTATACACATAAATTTCTGGTCTCCTATCAGAGACCTAAGGCCAGAAATGTCATAATGACATGTTCTACTGAGTATAAAGAAAAGCCACACATGTTTTACATAGATAAATCCCTCCGTAAGGTGTGGTCTGTACATGTCAGAACAATTTTTTGTATTTTTTTGAGGAATGGGCTACTAGGAATCCCTTCAATATATCTATTGGATTCTTTTCTAAACAATTCGAGGGTTCCAACTACTAGTGTATTCGTTTATGCCCTATTGTGTCACATTTCTGAGAATTCGATTTCAAGGTCCTTGTATTTTGATAACTTTTGAAGACCTCCAAAAATACATTTCAGTCTGCAGGAACTGTCAATAAGGAGAAACATTTTGTCTTTTCGGTCGCTAATGATGATATATGGGTGATTAGTTTGATTGTTCTAACTGTGTGCATTGTAAAGTCCCTGAAAATAATTAGAGGTATTAATATTATTGTTATTATTGCTACTATTATCTTCATAGTATTTTAGCAACGATCTACATATATATATATATATATATATATATATATATATATATATATATATATATATATATAATTGAGGGATGACGCTAGCCGTGCTAGGGCAAAACCACAAGTCATTATGGCCGAGGGCATGAGCGTGCTGGCTTTGTTCAAATTTTTGATCACGCAAGGTAACACGCTTTCTCCCAGAAATTGTATTTATGGTCTACTCAGCATAGCTGCAGTATAAACTACAGGCTTATCTGTAGGTGATGATCAAACACAAACATGCGTGAGCGAGCATCTGCAAGAGGGATTGTCTAGCAGCCCTAGTAGATGGGTATCCTCGAATACTAATGGCCAGCTGTTATTTTTATTATATATATATATATATATATATATATATATATATATATATATATAACAAAAATTTGACAAATATTTGTGTGTGTGTGCGTTGTCTTCATAATTTTCTAATTCCGCGTGACATGCGTTTTGTAGATATTTTAGTATCAGTTAATTTACTTTAGCAAATAAATTCTCCAACTTGCTGTGATCAGTTATTGAACTCACAAACGACTTTTTGGATTACTCAACTAATGATTTTATATAGTGAGACATGGATCCTTAATGGAACAATCTATCCCCTTCGACTAAATAAAGTGTTCGTTTGGAAATTTCAACGTATATCACGTAAAGAACGTCGGAGCGTGAAATGGCCAAAACGTCGTGGCCATGGCAATAAAGATGAAGACAACAGTCCAAACTGTGTAAACAGTGTAAATATTTGAAATACCTCATCTCAGAAATATATATCGATATAATATATATCGATATAATATACATGCACATCAAACACCTCTTCACCTCAATGAACCTTGCCTTGCTTAAAAGAACTGACATGTTGAAAGCTGCAATTCAATTTAAAAATTGTACAATGTCACCTACTCGCATTTTAAACATGCCCAACACACGATTGCATTAAAAAAAATATCACTGTTCCATGGAGCCGTTCTCATATATCGGAGTACAATAGTTAATTTCTGGAATCTAGAACACCTCTAAAACTTAAGCAATTTCTTTCCCTGGTCCCACGTACACTTTATTTCCCCATTTAAATCCCGAAAATGCGCCATATTCTGTTCGAATATCTGAACGAAAAAATACTGTCCTCCTGACTGGTCTTTTCTTTCTCCTCTTTACTAATGTTTTTGTTCCTCATTCTTCTAAACCCTGTAATCCCTTGCATGCTAGTAGCTGTACTGTCTTGCGTGGATTTATACAGATTAAAAAAATAATTATTATATAATTATCTTAATGGCTTTATAACTACACTTTTACTTAACTGATGAATTTAAATCATATTTACAAATTGGACTTATATAAAATGACTTCGTTAAAGTAGGTATAATATAAGTAAAATTAAAATATTTTAATCATTTCATTCTAAACACGGCGATAATGCGACTAAGATTCAAGTGTATACTGATATTGAAAGATGAACCGGAATCCTAATTCTAAACAGGAAACAAGGGATAACTCTATAGTCTTTTATATTTTTCATTTACTATTGAATTTAAAATAGCTGCTAAGTAAACCCAGATTTGTCAAAATAAAATCTGAACTTTCTACAAGAATATAAGGAGAACGTTTTTGAAGTAAGACATCACTCAGGAAGGGCCTAAATTTAATTCCTAGCAATGTGGTGTCCCCTAAAAGATTATTTTTTGGATTTGATCCCATACACGCATGGGACTCCTGCTTAAACTCGGTCTTGTGGTAACTTTTGGATAAATATCCTTTTCATTCTAGGATCCCCAGCCGTGCTAAAAATAAGTATATTAGGATGAGGATATTTATCGTACTAAAAGTAAGGTCCCTTGTGGTTGCGACCTTCTAAAAGGGAATTAATTACTGGAATTAATCTATATTTCTTTTAATAATCCTATCTAAGCATTGAATTCTCATTTTAAATCCGCTATGTTTCCGTTGAATCCTTTTCATATTCATTACACTAATCAAGCTTAGAATAATTTTAACATGCGGATCTTCAGGCGGTTTTCCCATAGGCAGACACCCCTTGCGTGTCACTTAAAGGAATAAATTCATGGTCAATTGCTGATGTCTTAGGCTTTTCAGAAAAGAAATGTCTAGGGAGACTAAGCATATATCCTTCTAATCTCATGCACGCGAGGAATTTCTATTTAAAGAATGCACATGTGCTCTATTTCCTTCAAGCGGGCGTGCGGGATAATCGCCTTTTTTTTATCGCAATTTTATATGAAAGCCAGTATTCTTTTCGGTTTTTGAAAAAAAATAATATTTTAGGCAAACACATTATTGCATGCACATAAAAAATAGCTAAATGTTTTTTTTAATTACGAATCTTTTGTTCCTGAAAACTAAAAACATTTTTATTGTGAAATTTTTCGTCAGAAACATGTGCAATTACATCATTATTGTAACAGATTTATGTAAGAAAAGCATAAATGCAATCCATTTAATGAATTGAAATCTCAAAACATACTTAATTGTAACAAAATATAAATTAAATTAACAGATGTCCATATTTCCTTTACAAGACTAACTTCAAAATCGTCAAAGATTCACCTTTTATGAGTTGATTGCGTAAATGGATGACAGGACAGAGAATGCGCGCGATAATAAAAAAAATTAAACTTTGTTAAGAGCTACAAATTATCAAAGATTCCATAGAACCACCGTTGCTCACCTCCTGTGGAACAAGCTGCACAGAATTTGATTGTAAGTATATAGCTAGTTACTTTGTTATCAGATAAATGATAAAAACAATTATTTTGTATAGGACTACTTATTTTTCCAGTCCACGGATTACGACAGTCGCAACGTACGACTATGTGTGTTTACGACGCAATCTGTATTCATCTCGTTTCCAAATGCCGTTCGCCTTATTTACAATGAGGCGGCGTAGGTCATTTCCTGGCTGCGGGCCATAGTTGATTATAGCGCATTCGCTCTCTTTTGTCTCTGCTGAGATTGTGGAGAGTTATTGCCCTTCATTATGGCCTATAAGTCGAGTCTAACCTTTTCTGGTGGTGGTGTTTTGAAGAAAAGGAAAGTCGTCAACATTGAAGGGGAAACTGGATGTTATTAAACTGTATAAAAAGCGAGAAATAACGACGAACTTTGACCCATTGTTTAGCTTAAGTCATTATAGTCGCTTAATACATATATGTATATATACTGAATCACCCTATAAGAGATAATGATATTTTATTGTTAACTATAACTGGGTGAATTCTTGACGAAAAAGAAAAAACAAACATACGCTTGATTTTCTTCCTCATATTTGCTGTTGCTTCCGAGTACTGCAATCGAGACAATATCTTAACCTTCGACATCTCATCTACCGAGAATTAACAGCGTCACTGGCAATAAATACACAAACAATATTATTTTATTTTATTCTTTTTAAGCATTCAGACCTAAGCAAGGCGGGAAGCCACTAGTACCAAAGGAGCAGGAGCGAGAACAAAGAGGAGTGATAGAAGAAAGGATGAAGAGATGGTTAGGAGATAGATTAGGGCATCTGGAGAAGTCGATTGTGTTTACATTTAAATAGTTGGAGATTACAGCTATCTGGAAAACAAGAAATGGGGATGGAGTTCCACAGGCGAGAAGTGCGAGACATGAAGCGATTGGACTAGAAGAGATGGCTACATTTAACAGTTTCGATAGTGAAAGAGTGAGAGCGAGATGACAGTCAAATTGAACGCTTAATTCATGAAGTCTGGGAACCAGCGAAAGCAGCTCATCAGAACAGTTACCGTGAAAGTATTTGTAAAAAAGACAGAGGGAGGCAACGGCACGTCTATCTGTATTATTTCCATTTCATTATATTTCTTTTATTTTATTTTCTTGTATAATCTGATTTGCCCATCGCTGCAGTTGCATTGCATTTGTCAACCGGTAGTATGATAATTTTTTCGTTCCTCTGTAGGGATCCTATCGCCAACCTTGTAAACTTAAGGAATCAGCACATATGCTACACCACAAAAATCTCCTGAGTCGACCAAGCATAGAAATGAATACAATATGGGAACCAGTAATAAGGAATGTCAGAGAAAAGCAATAACAACAAAAGTTGCAATATAAGCTCTGGTAAAAAATATGAAATGATAACAGCAAAAATTGCAATATGAGCACTGGTAAAAATGGTTACTGAAGACATTAGGTTTATAATACCCAGAAATTCATAAACAGCTGTCCTCAGGGACATATGACACAGTGGATAAAGACATTGGTTAGATCCAGTGACAGGTCTTAAAGAGTGTGAGTTCAATACCCAGTTAAGCTGGGGAGAACTTTCAGTGTGAAATTAACTGATAACTGACATCCATTAAGCATGGCATGTCTACCCCAATGAGCGAAATAAGTTTGGCATTCCAACCACCTAAACAAGGCCGGAGAGTACAACGGCCGAAATGTTGTAATAAATATGGCGACAAAGTTGAGGACAATAGTCCGAATAATGTAAATAATGTATGTCACAGAAATGTATTATGACCTATATTATTAATTTACTATTGCATTCGTAATTGCTTATTCACGAAAAATCGCAGATATGCTCTTACTCATCGTAGTAGAGGAACATTGTCCTAATTCGAAAAAAAAACAAACAAACTGTATTTGTCATTGGACTTCAGCAATTATTGAACATTAACCAATCAAGCAATCATTCCACAATGGAAGTTTAAGTCAACAGATTTATTAAATCATTTCCCTATTAGTATCTGCATTGAATACTGTTGACATATATAGTCTGGTGTCCGCGCTGTTTATCTCTAGGTTCTCGACAAAATCAAGAGACGGATATGTGATAGGTCCTGATCTGGCATCTCGTCTACAGTCACTTTCTCACAGACGTACTGAGGCTTCCCTCTGTCTTTTCTAAAAATATTTTCATGGCAATACCTCTTTCTACATCTAGCTACTTTCACTGTTAAACAAACTGCGTGAATTTAAGCGTGTTACTAGGTTGGCATCTGGGTACGACACTTCACTGTCGAAACAGTTAAATTTAATCGCCTCTTCTACTCTTCTTCTCTCCCACTTCTCGACAGTGAAACACCCTTCCCCTTACATGCTTCTCTGATAGCTATAATTTTTCAAGTATTCAAATGTAATGTCAATCGATATCATCTGATGCTTTGATCCCATCCTTTATATTCTTTCCTCAAACAACCCTCTCTACTATGGCTTCACTCTCTGAAACCTAGTGTCACTTCCGCCTTGGTTGGGGTTAATTGCTTCAAAAAATTCATAATGGATTTACTTTACTGATAACTTTAATAATACTTAATGATACTTTAATACTAATTTTTAGTATGAGAATTTTGCTATAAACATTCATTAAAGAACCAAATTGAAAATGAGTGTTGACTGTCGCCCGACAGAAAAGTATATGTAGAACTTGTATTCTGTAAGATTTGCTGGTTTTATTTTTAAAATAGCAAAGGCTTTGAACGTCGATAGAAAAATACATTCTCATAATTAACCGCCTAATTATTATCTACTGGAATACATCAGCTAAAAATTCTCGCTTTTCCAATATTCTATATGAGGTCAAGGGTTTGGGAATGTGGTTCCTAAATATTCTGTATTTCAATTGTTTTCAACTTGAGCGATCCTCCTTTGGCATCTAAAAGCGGATGCGAACTTGCAAAGGCAGTGGCCCGTTGTGAATATGGACGTCCTATATCCACATATATGTCGGCCATTCGCAATAATGCGCAATATGATTTGGCGTTTCGTGTTATTAGCTCCTCATATTTCGACAGACGGGAATAATGCTAATCATAATCATTAGGTATCATCAGGTGCGTTCACTGTCGCAATTAGTTAATAAGCATGCGCTTTCAACCATTTGATTCCTAACTATTCATTCTTCATTTCACAGCAAAATTTTCTCTTTGTCAAAATTGATTTACATCATCCCATTTAACATAATCGATATTATGTTCTTTCCATGAAAACAAATGCTGAGTTTCAAGGCAAGTTTAATTTCCCAGTGTAAAAGTTTAAAACACTACAATCATTGATCCCATTTGGTTTTCTTTAAGATGAATATTATTGCCACACAGTCCAGGTTACGGAGATAGGACCTGTAACAATTTTAAGACATTACAATACACACGGACAGAACAATCCCCCAGATATCGTGATTAGAGACCACAAAGAGAAAATATGTCTTCCTATTGACATGACTGACCCTGCAGACTGCAAAGTATCTTTGAAAATCTTCAAAAAATGCAAGCACATTGAAATTGAAATTGAAATATCAGGCACATGAGGGCATCTAAGTTTGAGTCCATGGATTTATTGGAAAATATACCCAACAGATTCATTGAAAAGAAATTCCTCGTAGCCCATAACTTAAAGAAATACAAACAAAAATGTTCTCACAAGTATACTTGACAACTTTCGAAGGAATTTATCTATGTAAAATGTGTGACAGCTTTTTTTAAAAAAATGCTCAGTATAAGATGCCATGTTGCCATTCCTGACCCTAAGTCTCTGGTCGAGATCAGAGAGAAAGGAGAATACATAGAAATCAAATAATAATAATAATAATAATAATAATGATAAAAAGCTGATGTAGGCAAACCCCGTACCCATCAATGGATACGTAGTGTAAGGTTAAAAGCTGAAACTGAAGGGATTATTTTTGCGGCACAAGACAAATCCCATGCTAACTAGGGATTACCAAGCACATACGGAAAAATTCTATTAACCCTAAATGCAGAATATGGGATGAATATAAAGAAACAACTGATCATTTTTTATCATGTTGCACATTGTTAACACTCACTAAATATAAACTCGGCAAGATAGAGTGGGTTAATATCTGCACTGGAAAGTATGCAACTTGTACGAGAAAGGAACTTCAAGAAACTGGTTTGAACATCACTGAGAACCGATTAAAGAGATAACATCTCTAACAATTTTATGAGTCATTAGAATACATACACAGAGAGACCGATCAAAGCAAATTATATCCAGACTTCCAGATCAAAGACCACGAAAACAGAATGTGTTTTTTTTTATTGGCATGGCAATCCCAGCAGATTGTAATGTATTTTTGAAGATCAGAAAAAAATAGAATCAAAATACAAAAGCTTGAAATGTAAATATTAAAAAATGTGGCTCATAAGGACATCAACAATTCCAAATGTAGTTGGCGCCATCAGATTAATCGGAAAAGGAAGGAATTCTAGTCCATGCTTTAAACAAAAAAATTGTACTCACGAGTACAGCTCACATATTACGTAGAATTTTTATATGTAAAACGTTTTGAATATATATATATATATATATATATATATATATATATATATATATATATATGTGTGTGTGTGTGTGTGTGTGTGCGTGTATATATATATAAGTTATGAAGAGCTTGGTAATCCGTATAGGTAATCCCAAGGAGAATGAAATCCTGAGAGCTCAATGTAAATCCAGAGCTAATATTTAAAAGAAAAAATGACTACTTTAAGATACCATTATAATAATTTATTTCACGAGAGCCCTTTTAAAAGACGCCGGATCATCAGATAGCTCTTCCAATGTGAAATGAAACGAAAAATGAAATGAAACGAAAAATGAAATGAAAATTGATGGGTAGTGTAAGTTTTTTTTTAAAATTTAACAGAGAATGTAACAGGAGTAGTTAAAGAGACATGGTAGAGTTTAGGGAGGGATTAATTTGCTATCTCTCTCAAGCATACTTTATATTTGGGGAGGAGGAGTGACAAGACCTTGACCTATTTAGACGCTTAACTTAACGGAAGTGATATACTGAAATGAGAGTGGAGATGTTATATATATATATATATATATATATATATATATATATATATATATATATGTTAGATGTTATATATATATATATATATATATATATATATATATATATATAAACAATTCCTTCAGTGAGTATATTGCAACCTTTTCCTGTTAATCACAAGTCATTATGGCCGAGGGCTTGAGCGTGCTGGCCTTGTTCAAATTGTTGATCACGCTAGGTAACACGCTTTCTCACAGAAAGTGTAATTAAGGTCTGCTCAGCAGAGTTGCAGTATAAACCCCAGTCTTATCTCTAGTTGTTGATCAAACACAAATATACGTGAGCGAACATCTGAGCGAGGGATTGGCTAGCAGCCCTAGTAGATGGGTATCCTCGAATACTAGTGGCCAGCTGTTATTTTTATTATTATAATTATTATTATTATAATTATTATTATTATTATATATATATATATATATATATATATATATATATATATATATATATATATATATATATATATATGCATGTATGTATGTATCTATATGACAAAAATAATGAGTGGAAAGGTCGTGAAGCAATTTTTGAGTTTTGATGTCTGGTTGGAAACATGAAGGAAATGTGTATACAAAAAAATCAAAGGAAATAATAATAATAATAATAATAATAATAATAATAATAATAATAATAATAATAATAGTAGGAGGAGTAACAAAAACAACAACACAAAATAGACGATTATATATATATATATATATATATATATATATATATATATATATATATATATATATATATATAAAAGGTGTCCGTTTGTATCCGCGTATGCTTATCTGCTAGAGTGTTTAGCCAATCTGGTTGAAGATGGTCCTGGACATGACTTTACCACTATAATCAAACCCTCTGTGTTGTATTTCTGACTTTCTCTAATCCATTATCACATACATATATAGAAAGAAATAGACTGAAAAGACCCACTTTGAAATATTTACCTTAGAAACATGACACCCAATCCCAGGCAATTATGAATGCTACATCACGAGTGTCTGCTTTCTGATTCCGAACATTTTGTTAATGGAAAAAGGGACAATAATCATAATGTTTTTACGCATCAGTTTGATTGAATTGTTTATACAGCTTATCAAACATTTACTTGTTATTTAAAGTCAAAAATATTTTTACATTGTAAGATTTTTTGTCGGGAATAATAGTTATTTAGTGATACAAGTAATACTAATTAATTCAGAGCCGGGGAGGAGAGAGAAGGTGAATTCATATCTTTTCCAAGATAAATGAATATAATCAATCCAATTGAATTTAAAATGCCAGTTAACAATTCTGAGTTAGTATCGATTAGGACACTAGTAGATTCAAGCATACAGCAACTAGTTTTCCGAAACGGTCACCCATCAAGTTACTGTCTAAACTCGATGTTACTTAACTTCGGATTGTACGGGAAGTAGTGTTTTAAGGTGATGTGTCCGTAAGCTTCTCCAGCATCATCTAAATAGACATTATTTGCAAGAGCCGGCCTGATGAAACCTAATTAACAAGAAACTTACAGTGTAACGTCTTTATTATTCGTAAATTTTTGCTGTGGATGCTATGAAAATTTCTCAAGTGATCTGGTTTCTGTTATTTGGCATTGTTCTTTGTTTCGGGTGGACATGCGGGTGAGATAATGGATAGCGTATCGGAATGGGAAATTGGAGAACCGAGTTTTAATTCCATTTGGCTTCGTTATATTCAATGATGTATTGAGTAATACAATTGAGAAAAGTGTTGAATCCATCTCATCCCACCTGGTATGGGTTCACAAGTAGGTCATGCTATGGGTTAAATAATAGTTCATGTTTATCATAAATAAATATTCACTCACAATAGATGTATTGCTTTTACAATCCAAAATATATTTCAGCTTCAAATAACCCACACGTTTGACAAGCTGTAAAAAAAATGAATGAATCAATTAATCAGCATTCGTTTCTGATTATGTAGCGTCAGATCTTCCTCCCAAAATTTTTTCTTTGAAATAATGTGAAATATAATCTTGGTTTTATCATTATTTTTGTTTCGAGTTATATGTAATATCCATTTTAGTTGTTGCAGATATTGAAAGTCCTCATCTGATGTGCTTTTGTAATTTGGTACAGTTATTTGTTTGTGTTACTGTAGCACCAGTTGGATACCTCGAGGCGGTGTAGTGGTTAGCAAGCTAGTCTCGTTATAACAGTTACAACTGATTAGAGAGTTCGATTCTTACTGGGTGCCCCATATTTTCTGCCTTGTTCCACATATAATCTACGCTCGAAAAATCACTACTGTATTACCAGTCTAGTAAATTAGATCAAGTGGGAGTATCTCTCCAAGACCTATGAAAATATTAATGTTTACTAAATTATTCGCAAGATCGTGGATAACGCCATGATTATTATTATTAAACTGGGACATTCTAAGAACTTGGATACAGACCGCCAAAGATGGGTTTTAGAATATGTTATTACTGTCTGTACTTTGAGATATCCACACCAGGATCAAGTAAAATTATCCTGGCCGATTTTATTAGCAAAGACTTTATAAATGTAGCCGCAAATACTGAGAATAATTGTTCTATTACGAATTGTTGGAATTGTGATGATGTAACGATGACAATAATTACACAGACGATATTGTTAATTATGAAATTAATGTTGTCGTCGGTGGTAGTGCTCATTATGACGATATAATGCGGGTTGGGAAATGGCATCGTTTACGACTAATCACAATAATTACCCGCCATTCGCTCCGGCGCCAATGACTGACAACGTGGGTTAAGGCAGCTGGCGCCGTGTGCGAGGGGACGTCAGCGTATCTCAAGTGCACAATAGGCAAAAGGATATTGGCAGGGGTTAATGAAAGACGATCGGAAACATTAGAACTAATCGTACAAACGCTTCAGCAGGATCCAGCAATGTTCAGACACAAGACAGAAGCACTTCGGGCAACATTACAAAGAGTATGAAGTAACGGTCCATTACTGGCGAGCCCTCCCGTTGTATTTTTGAATTCAGGTTACTGATCCAGCTCGAAAGTATGTTGAAAAAGAGCCAAAGACTTGTGATAATAACAGGGCTTCGTGCGCATGGTCCTCATCTAGAGACAAGAGATCAGTTTAATTGACCTTATAATGTGAGCTCAGCTGGTTGAAATACACTTTAAACTAGAAATGAAAATTTGATATAAATCAGCTTCATGCTAGCCTCACTCAACCCGTTTATATGTTTAAATGATATTTTCACTCTTTTTCTTTCTATACGCTGAGGACGACTGCACTCCACATCTTCCTTTGTTTCTTGTTTTTAAATAATCCCTCCCAAGTAAGGCAATAAAGCCATTAAGTCTCAAGGAAGTTACTGACTGTGTAACGATATTAGATAAAGTAAAAAAATTAAGGAAAGGAAACAATAAAAGAACATAAATTAAGACAGAATATAACATTTGGCATCGCGTTTCATATTTTGAAAATCGTCTGGAAAGCAAGAAGCCAAAAGATATTTCCACAAGCGAGAAGTGTGATATAAAAACAGTTAACATAGAAATTATGATTACATCTACTAATGTTAAATGTAAAATGATAACTTGCTGCCAAATAAGTACTGCGAATTAATTCATAAAGTCTAGGTACCAACGAGAAAAGTTCATCAAAACAATTACTATGACATTATTTATAGACAAGGCACAAGGAATCTACGTAAGGGCGGTTGGAAAGTAACTGAAGCGAGGTCAGATACCTCTTTATATATTTTTCATTACTAACAGTAATTATCAATTGGGGAGCTGAAATTTTTAAAAAAATGTAAAAAAAAAAAAAAAAAAAGCCCGGAAAACATAATTATTAGGTTGGTGCAAAAATAATGACGTAATAATGTCGTTTTTGACGTTAAAAAATACGACAAAAAACGACATTATTACGTCATTATTTTTGCACCAACCTAATACCTTCCGAGTATCCGACGAGTATCCACAGAAAAAAAAGAAAAAGTAAAAAAAATCCCCCGTAAACAACTTAGAGCTCACACCATTGCGATTGGCTATTGGTGAACTTCCAATCAAATGCGTGACAGAGGGGTATGGTTTACCTAATCTAAGTCAATGTCTGCAGGCTGTTAATTTAGATGGACTCATCAGCTCTGATGGGGTAATTTGGTGAGGGGAGTATGATGTTTGAAAGACCCGAAACTGCCCAGTGGCCCAATTCAGAACATCACTGTCAACGACCTCTAGCGCTAAAGAACGTATATTCAAAGTATCAAGAACCTTTAAATACACAGCAGAAGCACCAGACTATTCAATGCATGGATGAATGTTAGAGTTATAAAACTTCAAGAAGGATTAGAGCAGGAAAAAATCTGACTAGCATGACACAGTGAGCCATCTTTCCTAGTAGCAGATCGAGCAAGTGATTCAATATACATCATTCATATTCATGTCAGAGTAAAACGTTTACTGGAGAAGAAGGCAGTGAGAACTTCTCCCGGATGTTGGACATCCTTCCTGGTTTATGGCAAACCCAAGAATGATTTCTTTTTATAAAACCTTTCTCTTTTGTGATAATTGTTTCTCTCGCAATTTGCACAAATGTGTCAAGCTGAAAAATCAATACTCTAAATATACGGAAATTTGCATTTAAATAATTTTACTATATATTCTATAAATAATGAGCAATTTAAAAATGAACACCAGGGAGAGTTTTGGCTATTTTTATGGAAGTTGAGAGATTTGTTTCAGTGCTTATTTATTATTTGAAGCCGAAACATACTTTTAGATTATAATAATTTTTTTTTTCTTTTGCTACTGAATTTACATTTTATTTAGTCGGAGTATGTTTTCCACATACAAGAACTATTTAACCCATAGCTGTGAAGAGGATAAGTATACATTCCTCAAGGGTATTTGCGAGTATATGTATGTAAAGAACCTGACTAGAATTCGAACTCGTCTCTCCAATTTTTCATCCCATATCGCTCTTGAGACAGAGAATTTCTCAACCAGGTGTTTGAATGTATTTTCATCACTCACACTCCGAATAATGTTCTTATTTTTGTTGTTATTATCTTAATATTGTGGATGTTATGCTCTCTAGTTGTTCATGAAAAATATTTTTCGAAAACTGACTCAAGGAACAGCAAATCAATTTATGCTGAATATGATGCATGGGACTAAATAAAAAAAATGAAACACTCACACCGACGATAAAAAATTGTATTAAAATCTCCTTCGAAAAAGGAAAGAGATATAAAGAGAAATAATTGTGAATTATCAGCTCAGAATATTTTTACGAAGGAAGTTTCGAAATGAATAACAACCAAGTGTTAAACACTTCAAAAAAAAAATATCTTAAACTGAATCTAAGGAGAAAAATAAACAAGCTAAAAAATCTGAAAATAATTCTATCCCGAATTGTGGTAATACATTTAAAAGAAAAATAAAAGCAACAGAATCGACAAACAAACACCATAGATGGACTTAACATGAAATAAAGTTATATACTTAAAGATAAAGATTTTGAGTGGAAATATGTGGAGAAAATCAACTGTATATAAACATAACGATAGATTTTGCTTTAAAATATTTAATTACTACATAAAAAAAAGCTTAAATTACATATATACCTGCTGTAATCCATGAAAAACGAAATGTAGAAATAGCTCTAATAATAATACTTATCCAGTGTTAACATCCACTGAATATAAAACTCGACATGGTAGAGAATGCCAAAATCTACACTTCAAAATATGCAAATTTGAGAGAAAAGTAACTTCTGGAAAATGGTTTGAACATCACCCAGTTCCGGTACTAAAGGTTGGTCTTGTAACAATTTTATGGAACTTTACAATATGCACAGGCAGAACAATGAAAACTGATAGCAAAAACGTGATCTAGGAAACCTCCAAAACAGAAATTGCTTTCTTATTAACACGGGAGTCCCAACAGTTTGTAAATTTAATTCCGAAGATATTCAAAAACTATAAAAAAGACAAGGACCTTGAGGTGAAAATCTCAAAAATGTGGCATATGAGGGCATTAGTAATTCCAGTTGTAGTCGTAGCGTTCTGGTTAAGTAGAAAATATCCCCATAGAATCATTGAAGGGATTCCTGGTATTCCATGCGTTGAAAAATATACTCACCAGTTCGTATCGCATGTATTTGCAAAATGAAATGAAATTGTTCTTTTTTTCATAATTCCCTTGGCATGAATCAATTCTCCAGCTCTTTTGGTAATCTCAAAAAGTCGACTGAGCAGTTAACTGTAAAAAGAAAGTATGTTTTTATAAACATACTTTCTATTCTATTTTATTATAGATACGTGTCAAAATTCCAATTTTTAATGGACCATTTGAAGTGGCTGTTCAATTTTTTTTTCAGAATTGAAACATCGAAAATGGCCAGGAAAATTTCTAAATTGTTAATTTGGTTTAAATCAGGAGTAAATAGACGATTACAGCCGTTTTTCTTCTAAAGAATAGACTAATTTTACTTATTATATTTTAAAATAAATATTTTATATTTAACTATTTAATATCCATATATTAAAAATAAATTTGTGAAGAAACTGTTATTTTATTTATTTTTTTCAATTTTTCGACTAACCGGCGTTTTTAATTAAGATAAATTTTGTCAAAATCATCTGATTGCATTGTATCCTAATTTCAATTGCCTTGTTTAATTTTAATTTTTACGGTCTTGTCTTTTTAAGTATTTTATAAACGTGTTCTTTTTTATTTAAATTTGTATGGTATCATAATATTTCGTCATAGAATCTCCCATAATATGAACACATTTTCAATTTCTTGTTAAAAAAGAAGTGAATTTTCCAAAGAAAATTATTGTCTTAAAATAATATACATAATTTCTAAAATGTGTAAGGTTTTTTAAATTATTTTGCTAAATATTAATTTATTATCACTAAGGAGCTGTATTATTGTATTTTTTGTATTTCTGTAGTATACGTTACTTAAATGTATTTTGGTCGGACAGATGACAAGTGAGTCTACAAGAGAGAATTGTGCTTGTTTATCCAATGAAAGATGTTGACGTGAAGTGTAGAAAATTCTTTATACTTATATTTTATAACATAGATACTTCAATCCGTCAGTATGAAAAAATATAATTAACAAAATGTGTCTATATCATTTAACAAAGCAAGTGTGTAATTGGAAAGCATTTGTTTGGCTGTTTGCTAGATACATTCTTCTAAACGCCTTGAAATTTGATATGCATACTGAAGTTCCAAGAAGGCAACTCAGTGTGTCTTCATATAGGAATGTTACCATCTGATGATAGGAGAGTTGAATTCCTCTGACGAGTTATACGAGTGGTTAGTCCAAAGAATAAAAAAAATGTAGCATTTAAAATGAACCGAAGTTTTGAAAATATTACATGTTGGCTCTCCTCCATCGAGCTCCATAAACTTCGACAAGCTCACAGTTTGTGAGACTAGAAGCTATTAAACAATATCCGATTCGATGACAGTAAGAAATATTGCATCAGCAGAGATATTAGCACACTTTTTTTTCAACATAAGCCCTATGAATTTCTAAGCTAAATGGAAAAGCAAATTCCATGAAAAATGAATGCCGCACAGACCAATACAAAAACGTTTCTCTGCAATAATCCCTCAGATTGACGATGATAACTCTAAGGATATGCGACAGTCACCGCATATAAATACCAAGAATGGGATGCGAATTATACAGGCAAGTGAATCATGGTTTTAAAAAGTCCAGAGACTGATAACAAATGGATGATTCCTGATAAGCTATGTCTGCTCTTGCAAATAAAATATCACGTGTCTATAGAAATCAACTTCCCCATTAAAGTCATCAATTATATCCACATATTATGAGACCAAGCAGAGTATGACGTTCAATGACGAGAACATCGCTATGGCTTCAATGAGATTGATCGCTCCTAAAAGCAAGTTACGTTAAAAACACTGAAGCTGCAGAGGAGATACTAAATAAGTCATTGCATGAAAAACTTTTCAACAGTGGCGCATTTGATAATGCTTCCTGAGAATTGAATATACTTTATTGCAACGACCGCTAAAAGTGATAGAATATTAAATAAAAACACAAACTGAGTTCTTTCAGTCAAGAGGATGGATTTACAA
Source organism: Acanthosepion lycidas (assembly GCA_963932145.1). Taxonomy (NCBI): domain Eukaryota; kingdom Metazoa; phylum Mollusca; class Cephalopoda; order Sepiida; family Sepiidae; genus Acanthosepion; species Acanthosepion lycidas. Next base: position 5,499,460 of record OZ010605.1, read on the forward strand.
GATTATAACCGAACGTATTAGGTTGTTCTGAAAATCAGCATTAGAAGTGAATAAATGTATTAAAACAGTAGTTAAATCGGCTGAGATAAGAAACCTTAATATATATATATATATATATATATATATATATATATATATATATATATATATATATATATGTGCGTGTGTGTGTGTGTGTGTGTGTGTGTGCATGTAGAAAAATAGTAAAGAACACGTTAGGTAAATAATCCAGGGTTTTTTAGTATTTTTGTTTTTATTTTTAAAAAACAGTACTCCATAGAAAAGTAAAGCTTAGATTGTAATTTTTTTTTTTTTTTTTTTTTTTTTTTTTTTTGGTTAATCCTAAATTTTCGCTTAAAGATGAAACAGGGCTTGTTACTTTAATTCAATTTAATTTTAATAATTATATTGATGGTTTCGGCTCTCGTTTTTAAAATATGAGAACTCTTATGTAGCGAAGGAATCATATTTTTAAAAAATAATTATATATATATATATATATATATATATATATATATATATATATATATACATATATATATATATATATGATAATTTTTTCATATAGACAAAAGCAATTTACTGACTACAAAGATGTAACTTCGTTTCAGTGCATTTAATTGCAATTCGACTGGTGAGAACCAAAAAGGTTATGAACAAATCTGTTTGTAAGCAAGCCGCATGTAAAACGTCAATTTGTTTGACAAAAATAATAATGCATAAAGGCAAAAAGGTAACAGAGTGAAACAATGTGCTTGTTGATAGCAGTTTGGTGAGGGATGTTTGAGGTGTCATAGCACAGCATTTCCTAGTCTCATTTGTAATGAGTCAATTCTTGTCGTGTATATGAAAAAATTATAATTATTGCTCTACTTTGAATATACGCTCTTTTAGCGCTAGAGGGCGTCGTCAGTGATGTTCTAGAAAAGGATCATTGGGCAGTTTCGGGTCTTTCAAACATCATACTGACCTCACCAAATCGACCCCTTCAGAGCTGATCAGACTCTGAAACGCCCTCTAAAAAATGCTTGTTAACACTGACTTTTATAAATATACCCCGTAGTCACACATTTGATTGGAGATTGACCAACAGTCAATCACAACGAAGCAAATTCTTTATAAGCTGTTCACGGGTAATTTTCATTTTTTTTTTCCTTCTTCTCTTTACTTCCCTCCTTGGTGGACACCCCCTCATCGGATACTATTGTTATGGAGCCCTCTTTTGAATTCATTCTGTGAACATTTATATATTATTTTTGTTCTCATTATATTCGGAATATATATATATATATATATATATATATATATATATATATATATATATATATATATATATATATATATAAGTTTATTCCATTGAGTGTTTATGCATTTATATAAAAACTTGAAATGTTTGGACGCCAAAACCCTTTTCCGTATCTTCCTTGCAACTGAATGTTTTTATCTTAAAATGTCTTAAGGTGCTTGAAAAAGTGATAGATAATAGACGAAGAGGTCAGGGAAATTTGATGCAGCAAAGTCATTTAACCCCAAGTCGATGAGCTTCTGCTCGTCATTCTGGCATCATATGTCCGAGCAGGGTGATGAAGAAGAATAAAACATTATCGATTAACCTGTGCCGTTTTTCACATTTTGCTTAAATAAATGTTTATTTAATCCAACTACTCGCAGTAGCCTCAAGGACACATGGCACAGTGGATAAAGGCGTTGGTTAGATCCAGTGACAGGACCCAAACAGTGGGAGTTCAATACCCAGTTAAGACAGTGGAGAACTTGGAGAGAGGTATTAACAGTAGATAACTGTATAACTGACATCAATTAAACATGGCACATGGAACTAGAATAGACTACCCCAGTGAGCGAAATAAAGGGTTCAGTTAGACATTCCAACCACCTGAAGAAGTCCGAAGCGTTCAACGGCCGAAACGTTGTAATAAATATGGCGACAAAAATGAGGGCAATAGTCCGAATAATATAAATAGTGTTTGGATACTTCGTCATGATTAATCCGTTGAGTTGATCATTTGCGATTGTTATTAAGGATCCATTCCTCATAACCAATCATAATTGATGATGAAATGGATCCTTTGAGTTTCACAGATGCAACATCGAACAAACTTCAAAGCGTCAATCGCTTTGACTTTCACTGAATTCACGTGGAACCCATTTATCCATCTTCTTCACCTTTCTGATTTTCTTGAAATACCCTTATATTGTTGAAATGATGAAACTTATTATCTGAGACATTTCTCTGATAAGCTGATGTGGGTTTTCTTCAATTATTTTGTTCTTCAGATGTCGATTATCAATTGCAGATGGACGGGCTCTACCAACTTGATCTTCAAGATTCGTATCCTCATTGCGAAATGTTAGCATCGAACTGCAAGTCAAAATTGGATTCGACACCCCTTGCTCTGTTAACGTTGGCAGCAGTTTGAGTAGCATTCTGGCAAAGCTTGAACCCATGCGTAAAAAACAAATCCCCGTCCTCTTTCAATATGAGGCCTATCTAACATTTTAAATATAATTCTGAATGAGATTGGTATAATAGTAAAAAAGAGGACACATTAATCATGAGGGCTTTCGGTCATATCACTTTGAAGCATCTATTTCCTTTCGATCTTTGAATTTAAGCAACGTCGAGCCTTGTCAGTACATAGATGAGTGGGCACTTAGGAATACCAGGCGCTGCAATCTTGTCTGTACGAAGGGCGCAATGGACAAATGCTCGGAATGAAATGTCGGAAAAATTAATCTCTTCTCCACAAAATCATACGGGCTAATATATGGGCGAATATTTTAATACTTATATCTGAAAAGCATTCTTACTAAGAAGAAATTATTCATAAAATATTCACTCGTAAAAACCAAAAAAAAATTATTTGTTCTCAAAATATATTTCGGCTTTAGATAATTTACAAAAGGTTGATGAGTCATAAATCTTTTAATTATTAAGAATTGGTCATATATTTCTGTGCAGCTATTGCAATTATAACTTTTATCCGAAAATAGAAAATTATTTTCCGAATAACTTGATAGATACTGCTACATTTCTAAAAAGTATGGATCCATTGAGTGAAAACTAAAATGTCCATGGTGCAGAAAGAAATGCTACATGTTTCTGCGTGAATCCAAATTAATTTCAGAGATGTGATAAAGTTTGAAAAGAAAAAGATGCGTCTAAGTAATGATCGGTACAATGCAGTTCAGAAGCTGAAAAATAATACTTCTTTAGATTCTCCTTAAAGAGAATCGCAAACGATTTAAGACTCAAAGAAATGTTGGTAAAGCCGTAAACATAAAATACGGAGAGAGCCTCGCTAAAAAAAAAAAAAAAGAAAATGTTTTCTTGAAGATTCCAAGCATTATAAATTTTCTTAGCCCCATTTTACCAGCTCATTGTAGGCATTAAGAGCTCTTCCTTTCTCGCGTCATATCCACTTGAGAAGGACATAACCCCTTAGATATATGATGCAAAACACAAAATATTATCTACACAGATATGGGAACCTAGTAAGTTCTCAGTTGAGTGAAGTAATCAAGAATAAATCCTTATTGGATAATATATATATATATATATATATATATATATATATATATATATATATATATATATATTGTCTGATTCCTCTGCCTACTAAAACGACAATATCAAGTAACTTTTATCACAACAATACGTCCATTATATCAAGTATGACAATAAGAGGTTTATATTCGGCAAATCAAAATGCCGTATAAATAAGTACATATATTAGAGAAATTGAACGAAGAAAAAGTTCCGAATATATATATATATATATATATATATATATATATATATATATATATATATATATATATATATATATATTCGAAGAAAAAGAATGAAGAATAAGTCTCTAATATTTGAATATATATATATATATATATATATATATATATATATATATATATAATTATTTATTTTTAAAGAAAAAAAAAATTTATAACATAAATATGTTATAAAATCACTACAAAAATAGCCATTTTGTTTCAACACCTACGGTGTCTTATCAAGTGATGACGTTGAATGTAAAATAAATGGTTTTAAAAGTTTCAAATTAATTAATATTCTACGTAAGGGGAAAACGTTGTTACAGAGGCTAGGTAGACCAATTCGCCCGGGAATACTCTAATATTTCTGAGAGTGAGGTGGACATCATCATGAAATGCCGGAATTCTGTTCTAATCTACAAGGATGAACAGTGGACCAAAAAGTCTTACAACAACAATTTTGACATTTCGATGGGTTCTCTGGATTCTGCTGAAGCTTCTGACCTGGTTGGGTTATTTCTGTTGTATAATTTAAGTGCATTTGACTGTCTGGATTCCGATAGTATAGGATTGTATAGGGATGATGGTTTATTAGTTGTTAAAAACTCCACTAAAACTAAGGTAGACCGTATTAGGAAAATGATTCATAGGGTATTTAAGGATTTAGGTCTTAGGACAATAGTCACTACTAATGTTAAACAAGTAGATTTTCTAGACGTCACCCTAAACCTTGCTAACAACTCTTTCCAACCATATGTGAAGGTTAATTCCAATCCGATTTACGTTCATCCAAATTCCAACCATCCCCCTTCAGTTATCAAACATATACCCTCTTCCATTGGATTTAGAATTAGCACTAACTCTTCTAACAAAGATGTTTTTAATAAACATAGTGACTTTTATAATTCTGCACTTAAAAATAGTGGATACAAAGATATCAATATTCAGTATAAAAACCCTGTTAACTACAACCATAATAAGAATAGATCTAGAAAGATCATCTGGTTCACTCCCCCTTTCAATTTAATGATTAAATCTAAATTAGGACGTATGTTTCTAAACCTAATCAAGAAACATTTCCCTAACACTGAAACTAACCCACTTAGTAAAATATTTAATTCTAATACACTTAAATTAAGCTATAGTTGTGCAGATAACCTAGAGAAAATCATTAAAAAACATAACAACATAGTCTTTAACAAGTATAGGGATTCAAAAAGCTCGATTACTCAAAAGGTTACTGACAGTAATACTAAATATAATGACACAAATAATAATTCATGTAATTGTAGGTATCCTAGTAATTGTCCACTACAAAATAACTGTGGAATACGTTCTGTAGTCTATCTTAGTACTATCTCAACTATTGAGAATCCAAATATAAAGAAGTTTTACATTGGTAGCACAATGAATACATTCAAAGAACGCTGGCGGGGGCATATGCAATCTTTCAATAACTGTGACTATAGGTACATGACTTCATTGTCCAAGTACTTTTGGAACCTAAAAGAAAAGAACAAAACACCTACGGTTAATTGGACATTGATTAAGAAATCCCGGACATGTAAATCCCTATATTCCCCGTGTTACCTGTGTCTTAACGAAAAGTTTGAAATTATTAGATTTAAAAACAAGGCTGATCTCTTAAATCAGAGATATGAACTAACTTATTATAGGGGTCGTATACTTTAAATGATAATGATACGTAGCTGTAAGTTGAATAGATTATAACTTTTATTACCTGATGGTCAATCTGACGATATGAATGTGTATGGTATAACTACATAATGTTACTCATTTTTCTGTATGTGTATGTATATATATGTATATATTTATGTGTAGTTATGTGTGTTTGTACTGCGAAATGTGTATGTTTGTATTTTAATGTATTAATATGTTGCTAAGTTTTGTATATATATATATATATATATATATATATATATATGTATATATGTATGTGTGTGTATTTGTTTGTGTGTTTATAGATATATGTGTGTATGTGCGTGTATGTATGTATATATATATATGTGTGTATGTGTATATATATATATATATATATATATATATATATATATATATATAAAGTAAGAAGGTGAAAAGGAGGATAAGAAGAAAAGAGGTTAAAAATATTGGTGTGTATGAGTATGTATATGTATTTGTGGATGTGGGTATGTGTGTGTATATATATGTGAGTATGTATCCTTATATGCATGTATATATATTTCTTTATGTGTGTATATATGTAAGTGTCTGCATGTTTATGTAGTTGTGTATATATATGTATGTGTGTATGTGTATATATATATATATATGTGTGTGTAGGTGTATGTGTATGTATGTGGATGTGTGTATATATATATATATATATATATATGTATGTATGTGTGCATGTATGTGTATGTGTGCATGTATGTGTGGGTATATATATGTATGTGTATGTATGTATATGTATATATATATATATGTATATATATACGTATATGTATATATGTATATATGTGAATGTATGTAGGTGTATGTGTATGTATGTATATATATATATGTGTATATGTTTGTATGTGTATTGTTATATTGTGTACCTAATTTTATTTACGTATATTTATGTTGATATGGATGTTTTTTTTTGTTTTGTTTTTTTTTATATACATGTATGTTAGGATACGTGCATTTTTGTGTTTGCATGTATATCGAAGTATGTCTATGCATATGTATGTGTATGTATGTCTGTATATTTATATATGTTTTTGGTCAAATGTCGTTGCATTTATGTGTATGTACGTATATATGTGTATTTATTACTATAGATAAGTATTTTTATGTAGATATTCATGTGTATGTATATTTCTGTATGTGTGTATGCATGTATGTATGTGTATGTATGTGTATATATATATATATATATGTATATATATGTGTGTGTGTATATGTTTGTATGTATGTATATATGTGTATATATGTGTGTGTGTGTTTACTTATGTAGGTTTGCAGTTGTATATATGTATGTTGACACCTACTATATATGAAATTGTTTGTGTACGTGTAGGTAGGGTAACTTGGGTATGTCATTACGGCCACATGAGTTAGGATATATGTGTGTATATATGTTTATTTTTGTGTATTGCTGTGTATATATATATTTATTTGTAAATATGTGTACACATATTTGTGTGTATATTTGTGGGTACATATAGGTATATGTGTATGTATGTGTATGTGTACTTGATACCATGGAAATGTATACGTATGTATATGTTTATGTATGTATGTGTAGATGTTTCGGTGTGTATGTATGTATGTATATTTATGTATATGTGTGAGTATGTGTGTATGTGTATGTATATATGTATATGTATGTGTATATGTATGTGTATATGTATATATATGTATATATGTGTGTATATGTATATATGTGTATATATATATATATATGTTTGTATGCGTATATATGTGTGTGTATGTGTGTGTGTGTGTATATACTTATATGTATATGAGGTGGACATCGTAGCTACCGATGGGTGTTGAATTTAATGTCCGGTTTTTTTTTTTTTTACATACACTATATTTTAATATATTAAATAATATTAATTTTGATCATTTTTATCTTTGTATATTTACTCGCTTAAATTAGATTTCAATAGGTTGTTAACATTCATGCAATGACATTTTCTGTCTTAAATATTTATCGGTTGGGGTATGCAACTGTCTGGGTCAATGTCTGTGGATGTGTGTGCATGTATTTATATGTATCTATGTGTATGGAAAGTGCATCCACTTTTAATTATGTATGTATGTACGTGTGTGTTGGTTTCCCTTCTCCCATTTCCCCCCCCTTTTTTTTTTTTTTTTTTTTCATGACAGACGGTGGAGATGTTCTCTGTCTTGTCCCCTTTTTTGTGTGTGTATATGTCTTGGTGCTTATGTATTAGAATCTGACTGCGTTTGTTTTACGCGTGAGTTTGGGACCCCATTTACACATCATGAGGATTAAAATGTATACATTGTAAAAAGACCGGATATTAAATATAGCTAAAGTAACTTCAATGAAAAAATAAATTGAATAACATATATATTTCTTCTTTTCTCCTCAGTAATTTTATAGTTGTAAACTTGATAGCGAATAAATGTTAAATTTTGGTTTTGTAATTAGCAGTTTTAAATTTTAATATTAAATTTTATCATATAATTTAGTAATTATTCGTTGGAATAAATTATTTTTTAATACTAAACATCTGAATAGATATTATAACATGACTTCGTTATCGAGCTTTTTGAATTTTCCTGTAATTGTGTTCTGATTGGTCTACCTAGCCTCTGTAACAACGTTTTCCCCTTACGTAGAATATTAATTAATTTGAAACTTTTAAAACCATTTATTTTACATTCAACGTCATCACTTGATAAGACACCGTAGGTGTTGAAACAAAATGGCTATTTTTGTAGTGATTTTATAACATATTTATGTTATAAATTTTTTTTTCTTTAAAAATAAATAATTATATCTGCTCTACTTTGTATTGAGCACTCTTTTAAGAATAGTAATTGTTGGTTATTGGAATTCATTCCATATACACCAATCATATACTTGGGTATATATATATATATATATATATATATATATATATATCAGAGAAAATTTTAAATTTGTTCAACATTTTGTTCAGTGACTATAAATTTTTGGCGTAAAATCGAGCTCAAGATTTGTTACTCAAAATTCTGAGTCAAGCATATACCTATCGTTTAGGTCGACCCCCAAACATACTGTACGCTATCAATGACCAAAATCTAATCTCTATTTATGTAGAATTACTGCTCCTATTCTACAGACGCTAGAATCTGAAGCGAATACAATTCCTACTTTTGGATGATAGTGCATTAAGATAAGTCTAACTTTAATATTTTCTTGATTACTTCAAAGGCTTTCTGACATTTGTCAGTCCAGTTACACTTTGCACCTTTTTAAGCAAGTTGTTCAGCTCTCAAATTATGGATATTAAGCATATAAATTTGATAATAGTTTGCTCGCACCCCAGATATGCTTCTAATCTAGTAACGTCTGTTGGCGAGGTAAATTCTCAATTGCACTTACCTTCGACAGATCTGGACGACGACTATGTTTGCCAATGATTTCTCCTAGATATTTAATTTTAGCCAAAAAACAATTCGCATATTCCCTACCGGATTATGAATCACAATCTGCAAGCATAGTAGACATCGATTGTTGAAATATAGCTGAAATATAGATTCTTTTATCCCAAAAGGAAGTCCGTTGAACTTATAGAATCCATTGTACGTATTTATAGTCATAAACTCTGAACATTCTATTTCAACCTGTATTTGAAAATGCACTTCAGAAGGGTCCAGCTTCAAAAATTTTTTCCAACGTTTAATTTTGCCAAAATTTCCTCTGGACTTGGTAGTTAAGGGGTTTTAATTTTATTTTATATCCGTTTACACTGGTGGTGGTGTTGACTTGATACGTTACTGCGAATGGTACGCTATATTTCGTTTTAAACTCTGGCGTCGACACTTTTTCACTTGAAATTTCGTTTTGACTTTGGATCACTAACCCAACTAATTTGACAAAATACCAGGAAAACATTTTTTTCAATTCTTCCTTTAAATTTTCTCATTGGTTTTTTTTTTGTTTTCTTTTTTTTGTTATGGTGTATGTGCGCGTGTGTGTGTATGTGTAAAGTACCTTTTCCAAGGTACCATACTTTACATTGTGCTGCATCCAGACGACATCATAGAACAACAAATAAATTTTAGCCCTGTTAACAAAAAAAGAACAATACACCCGAAGGTTAAATCTGAAATCAGACTCATTCTATAAAATTATACAAATATATGATGCTTAAACCGAAAATCAGAGACAAAGCGAAAATGGTTATAATATATATATATATATATATATATATATATATATATATATATATATATATATATATATATATATATATATATATATATAGCTGGGCACTCGATTCGAGGATACTCGTCTACTAAGGCGGCTAGCCAATCCCTATTGCAGACGCTCGCTCATACCTGTGGTTTATTCTGCAACTATGCTGAATAGACCTTAGTTACAGTTTCTGGGAGAGAGTGTGTTGTCTATTTTGCATAATTTTTTTTTTGAATAGTTTGCTAGTTTCAAAAAAGCTTGTAAACTAGTAACGTTTGTTGGAGTAGGCACATTCATATTTAAGTGCAGTTGTTATCGACAGATCTGGTAGACGAACATTTTTGATAATTATTTGTCCGTGGTACTTGATTTCAGACAAAAACACTTTTCCTCACCGAGTTTGAATCTGTAAGGCTCGTATTTTTCACAAGCTCTTGTTACGTGCTCTATATATTGTTACGAGGATAAACTTTTAAGTAATATATCATCCAAATAAGCCATTGCGAAATCACAATCTTCAAGCATAGTAGCCATCGCTTGTGTAAATATATCTCTAGACAATTTTATCCCAAAAGGAAGTCGGTTTAACTTATACAATCCGTTGTGCATATTTATAATTGTTAACTCAGAAGATTTTTCTTTAACCTGTATTTGCAAATATGTTTGAGAAAGTTGCAGTTTCGAAAAAGTTTTCCACCGTTTAAAATCGCAAAAATTTCCACTGAACATGATTATGGTTAGTTCTGGGTTTCTAGACATTGGTTTAACTCTGTCGAAAATCAGCACTAACATGATTTTTTTTTCTTCTTTACATACACTGCTGGTGCGGTACATTTTGAATGGTCGGTCTTTTTAACTTCACCTATTTTTTCAAGTCCATATGCTTCTTCGTTGAATTGATCGAATGCTGCGAATGGTACGCTACGTTTCCGTTTAAACACTGTGGCTGACAAGTTTTGCAATTTAAATTTCACCCTGACTTTGGAACACTGACTCAACTCATCCGACAGAATTTTTTTTTTCAATTGGTCTTTTAAATTTTCACATTGTTTATTTTCTAAAATCAGTTGCTTTCCACTTACATTTTTGCAATGAATTTTTATAAGAAAATCTCACAGTTCGCATAATTCCATCCAGTTGTTACCGAAGAAGTTTGTAGCATTTTTAAAACATTAACCTTAGCTTTTACACACTTGTTACGCCAATAAAAATAATTTTTCAACCAACACGCCACGTGCGATTTTCGACGTTATTTTTAATATAGGTTTTTCGTTTGTTTTCCATGTGGCTTTGTTGATTATCGTGATATCACTGCCAGTATCTATTTGCATTTCTATACTCACATTATTAATTTCGACATACAATTTTTTTTTTCTGTAATTATTTTATTCGCCGCAATGGTGTGTACGAATTTTTTTTCTGTTAGAACTCTGCCATGCTTTAGTTTTACAGTGTGGCTTTTCATGAACTACTGTTACATACTTTTAGTACTTTGCATTCTTATTAGGATAGTCGACTCTGAGATATAAATTTCTACATCTGACTGACGGATTAATTTTGCTTTTTCCCCATTTTTTTAGTGTGTATGTCTGCACATTCGTTTTCTTCAATTTCTTCCGCATCGTGTCTCAGATTTATGATTCTCTGCTAGTCGTGAGATAATTCTTGTAGGGTTAGTTATTTTATTCTGTTCAAGTTTCTTTAGAAACCCCGCACGTATTACTGCCTCTTTTTTAGTTGTTAACCATTAAACGAAAAATAACCCTTTAAACTTTTCCTGGTTCAGTGCGTTTAATTTGAATCTTTCACACTTCTTGTTAACGATTCCAGCATATTTGACACAATCTTCTTGCCTACCTCCCTAAACGAGACTCTGGCCGTAGGCATAGCCTCGTCTGGGTCCCTCTCTGCCCAAGCCTGACAGCAAACAGCCTGACTTCGATGGACTGTTTTTTTATCAGCCGAGTCTCTACCCGAAGTCGGAGGTCTTGTCACCCTCTGACCGAAGAAAGATGCCTTGACTTTTCATGACGCGAACCTGAGACAGACTGCGACGTACTGATATCTATCGGTCGCCACACTGCGGCCTAGATGCGACACAAGGTCAAGTTTACCGTAAGAAACCGAAGGTTTCTATCCGAGACACTTGTCAAAATTTACCCAGCACCCGCCAAAGCGGGCTCAGGTACAGAAATGCTGTGTTTTTCCCAGCCGTGTCTATCCGAAGGCAGCCCGACTGAGTCATCCTCTGCCCTCGTCAGAGGTCTTGCCAAATCATGTTTTGTCTTGTCTTGACCCCAGCTTGAGACAGACTGTGCCGGACTTCCTAAATTCACTTGAAGTTCTTTATTTAAGGCTTTTTGCCTAGTTCATTTGTGTTATCGGGGGTGTTATTGCTCCGCACTCTGCGGAAGAGGAATATGAGAACATGAATTCGAAATATGTATTTCGTGTATAATAGCTCATTTAAATTTTACTACTGAATCAAACTTAATATAAATATAAGGGGATATTTACGAAAAGATGTTAAAAATCCATAATTTTAATTTCTTTTAATTTTAATTTTTTATATATGTTTATTCCAGTAATGTTGACAGAATCATATTTTTATTTGAGTAATGTTGACAGAATTATATTGCCTATATTTTTTACTGTTGACAGAATTAGATTTTTATATATTTTTATTCGAGTAATGACAACAGAATTATATTTTTAATGTTGACAGAATTATATTTTTATATATATTTAATGTTGACAGAATTATATTTTTTATTATTTTTATTCCACTAATTTTGACAGAATTATATTTTTTTATATATTTTTAATGTTGACAGAATTATATATTTTATATATTTTTTCTTCCGGTAAAGTTGAAAGAATTATATTTCTTATGTATTTTAATGTTCACAGAATTATATATTTTACATATTTTTAATGCAGACAGAATTATATTTTTTATATATTTTTATTTCAGTAATGTTAACAGAATTATATATTTTATATATATTTAATGTTGACAAAATTATATATTTTATATACTTTTAATTTTGACAGAATTATATATTTTATATATTTTTTATTCCAGTAATGTATACAGAATTATATATTTTATTTTTTATTTTTTCTAATAATGTTGACAGAATCATATTTGGCATATATTTTTTATTCCAGTAATTTTGACAGAATTATAATTTTTATAAATTTTTACTTTTGACAGAATTATAATTTTTATATATTTTTTATTCCAGTGATGTTGATAGAATTATATTTTTTTTATATATTTTTCATGTTGACAGAATTATATTTTTTATATATTTTTTATTTCAGTAATTTTGACAGAATTATATTTTTTTATGTATTTTTAATTTTGACAGAATTATATATTTTTAATGTTGATAAAATTATATTTTTTATATATTTGTAATGTTGACAGAATTATAATTTTATATATTTTTTACTTTTGACAGAATTATGCTTTTTATATATTTTTTATTCCAGTAATGTTGATAGAAGTATATTTTTTATATATATTTTAATGTTGACGGAATTATATTTTTTTATACATTTTTCATTTCAGTAATTTTGGCAGAATTATATTTTTTATATATTTTTAAGGTTGACAGAATTATATATTTTTAATGTTGACAAAATTATATTTTCCTATATATTTTTAGAGAATGCAAAGAGGAAGTCTTAAGGAAAATATCAACAGAAAGAACACATATACTCGGCTTGGGAAAAGTTATTTGTAATACTTTGGACGCATAAGGAAGAAGAAGGGATTGGAAACGTTAATTCTCCCGGGGCTGGGTTGTATTGATAGCAAGAGAGACACTTAACGGGCAAGCTTCTATGAGGGAATGACGTGGGGAATGTTAAAAACGGCTCAGAGCCACAAGGGATAGGAATTTGTGAGGCGCCATGATCGCCTATGTCTTGAAGGGGTGTGGCACATTAAAGAAGAAGGATGTTGACAGATATAACTATCAATTATTTGATGACAACCTTTTTCTATCCTCCGCGGCCGTAGCTTTCCATAAATTCATATCCTTCGTTACACTGAGTAATGTTTGTTTGTATCTTATTTAGACAGGCTCGTTAATTACGACACTTTCTGTATTTCTTTGTCCATCTTACCTCCAATATATCTCGTGGGTGTCAAATTCTCCAGGCTTTCTTTTCACATTATGCGTGTAAAGTTGATAAGCATAGTTGGGAGGTTGACGTTTATTGCCTCCTGGCGCTAATTCCACTTGCTAAAATACGAACACAACATTTAAAAAATTTTTTTTTTATATGTCTTTATTTTTCTATGACCTCCAAAATATGAGGAGGAAAGGTTTGGGAAGAAGGAGGTTTTAGGTTAGATATCTATATTGTCAAAAAAAAAAAAAAAAAAAGATGAATTGGTTTATCAACCCTGAGGTACATAAATTAATCTAGGTTAGCATGATAATTACACCATAAATAGATCCCATCGCGAAAAAATTAAATCTGTAACCTTGTAAAAATGAACATGCACATACCTATTGGTAACCATAGAAAAACTGTGGGTTGTCACCCCAGCCATCCTTGAGTTTTATGAAGACAGCCAGACAGAGAAACAAAAGAGGTTTAGTTACTATTATAATACTAATAATAATAATGCTACTCCGACTAATAATAATACTAATAATAACTTATTTTACCTGAGGTCGCAAGTAAAAAACTTTTTAAAGATTTGTATCAAGGTGCAAAGAAAGTAAAATGAAAATACTACTACTAATAATAATAATACTATTGCTACTACTACTACTACTAATAATACTACTACTAATACTAATACTACTACTAATAATAATGATAAAAACTTATTTTATCTCAGGTCGCAGGTAAAAAAAGCCTTTTAAAGATTTGTATCACGGTGCAAAGAAAGTAAAATTAAAATACTACTACTACTAATAATAATATCTCTACTATTACTACTACTACTACTACTAGTACTACTACTAATAATAATAATAAACTTCGCAGGAGGTGAATGACTATGCATCACTCTTGGTTAGCAATGGAGTGTTGGATTGTTATGGCCTTGTGTCGGATGTGTTGTTTTATTTTAGACATGAAGGGAGACACATAGAAATTTGGGAACACCTCCAAACAGAATCCGTCTGAAAGGAATAGATTAGCCAAACTGAAGGTATTTCATGCAACATTATATATCTGCTTTTATCTAAAGTTCTCACCATATCGGGCAAACGTTGTCTGTAAAGCATGTCTCAGATATACAAGTTTACCTCATTAATTGCTATTATCTTACGGAAAGAGAAAAAGGACTCATCAGCAGAACCCTTTTATAATTACCGGAAGAACACTTTCAAACTTTTCATTTGTAAATAAAAACAAAAAAAAATCGCATCAAGAAATCACAGGTCTATTTGACATTGCTTGATGTTATAAAAACGAACCCCTCCTAATGTGATAAAATCTATATTTTATGATTAGAAACATCTCGTAACATGATGAAGGTCTAATATATGCTCATCTACAAAAAATATTAACTCATTTTTTTTATCAGTGTACTAGTAATTTTAAGTAGTTCCAAAAATACATCTAAATTATAATAAGTTAAAAACAAAACAGACACTAGAAACTGCGCATTCATCTTGTGTTTCGTACCTATGGTACCATTATAAACTAAAATATGTGCTAGAGAACAAAAAGAATGATGCACCTTCGGGCAATGAATCCCAGACAGACCTCAACAACTACGCGAAGTTGATCAGATTTGACCAAAGGTATAAAGGAATTATAATAATACGTCGTTATAGACGCAATTGTGTGAGGGAAAAATAATTGAATTTAAGAAAACAACTGCCAGAACACAAAGAACTGCGAAAGATATGTTAGACTGATGTTGGGAATATAAGTCTTAATACTGGCGCAATAGAAACAATATGTCACTGGCAATTGGATGAATTTGAAATACAAAGGAGAACAGACACTGTTCAAACTATGACATTGCGAGAATGGGGACGAAACATACAAGACACTGGAGACTTGAGATTTTTCATCAAAATTAAATTATTATATTAATATATCATTTACGAGTGGCCAGCTATATATTATTATTATTATTATTATTATTATTATCATTATTATTATTATTATTACATAAATATGTGAAATATAGATAATAACACTAATTTATACTCGCATTCAAGGATAGAGGCTTGCTCAGGCGAATTTCTGTTTACCCAACACCCACAGATCCACTTTTGGTTTATATTGCAACTATGCTGAGCAGACCTTAGTTACAGTATCTGCGAAAGAGCGTGTTATTTAACGTGATCAACAATTTAAATAAGGACTCAACAATTTGAACAAGGCCAGCACGCTCAAACCCTCGGCCTCGATGACTTGTGACTTCGTGCTAGCACACATACAAGGATTGGGTCAAACCGATGTATGGTTTTCAGGCACTTTCCAAAGGTGCGTACCTCCAGACTCCTTCATTCCGATAACATCAGGAAATGTCCTTCCTGACAAATCGATCGTAGTGCGATTCGAACCCGGGTCACATGGTCAGAATGCGAACGTTCTAAGCACTCAGCCACGTGTGTGTGTGTGTGTATATATATGTATATATATATATATATATATTTGAATATATATATATATATATATATGAATATATATATATATATATATATATGAATATATATATATATATATATATATATATATATTTGAATATATATATATATATATGAATATATATATATATATATATATTTGAATATATATATATATATATATATTTGAATATATATATATATATATATATATATTTGAATATATATATATATATATATATATATATATATTTGAATATATATATATATATATATATATATATATATATATATATTTGAATATATATATATATATATATATATATATATATATATATATATATATTTAATAACAACAAGTATAATACATTTACCAAAAACACCGATGTAACTATCCTCTATCTATCTATGTATCTATCGCCATTTCAAACTGACAGGAAAACAGAAGCCAACAGACATGATATTGTCATAAAAGACAAGAAATTCAGTAAGTGTATGCTTATTGATATAGTAGTACCATTGCAGAGAACCACCTTCATAAAAATTATCGTCCAAATACAAGGAGATCGAGATTAACAGGATATGGGGAATGAAGACTGAGAATGTACCAATTATAATCGGTGTTCTGGGACTTGTGATAAAAGGAATGGACAATTTTAATAACAGTGTCCCAGGTAACGTCAGTTAGAAAGTTGGCCAGAAGTTCGCCCTACTGGGAATATCCCATTTACTAAGAAAAGTGCTATTAATTAAATGTCAGTTCTTCTATAGGGCCTAAGGACCATAATTTGGACACGGCTCTACATGATACAAAGCAGGAAACATAATATAGGCAAATAATAATAATAATAATAATAATAATAATAATAATTATTATTATTATTATTATAAAATTGACATAAAAGTCCCTGCAGATTTTAATGTGTCTTTAAAGTTCTTCAAAAACTATATAAATCCAAAGATTTTGAAGTGGAAATCTAAAAAGGTGTGGCACATGAGGACATCAATAATTTCAGTTCTAGTTGGAGTCCTCGGATTGATTGTAAAATATTCCGTTAGACGTATTGAAGACATTCCTGGAAGCACATGCCTTAATGTACTCACCAGTAGAGCTAGCACACTACGAAGAGCTTTATTTATGTATAATGTGTATGATATTAGGTTTTTCTTTGTTTTTTACAAAAAAAAGGACAGTGGAAAATGCCACGATGTCATTTATGATCTCAGGTTTCTGGTTTTAACTCGGAAGGTAATGTGCATATAACAGAAGTCAAAGATGAAGATGATAATAATCATAATAATAATAATAATAACAATAATAATAATAATAATAATAATAAAAATAATAATAAATAAATAAATAAATAATTCAAGTAGAAATTATCAAGTACACATACTGAAAAATTGTGTTAGCCCAAAATGCAGATTCTGTGATATATGTCCAGGAACACGTAACCATCTTGTATCTGTTTATACAGTATTTGCACCCATTGAATATAAAACACGGCATGATAGAGTAGGCCAATATCTGCACTGAAAAATCTGCAACATCTACAGAAAGGAAACTGAAAGAAATTGTTATAAATACTACCCAGACACGGTTATGGAGATAGGACCTGTAACAATTTTATGAGACTTCAAAATGCACACAGGGAGAACAGTCAAATCTAATCGCCCAAACATCGTTATTAGATAACGCAAACAAAAGATTGCCTTTTTGTTGACATGGCAGTCGCTGCAGACTGCAATATATCTTTGAAGATCTTCAAAAAGCTATCAAAATACTCGGACCTTAAAATCAAAATCTCAAACATAAGGCACATGAGAAAATCAACAATCCCTGTTGTAGTTGGAGCCCTCGGATTGATTGAAAAAGATTCCAATAGACTAAATGAAGGGATTCTTGGTAGTCCATGCCTTAAAGAAATAAAAAAAGTTGTTCTCACGAGTAAAACGCACAGTTTACGAAAGACTTTATCTATACAAAATTAATGTTTTTTGTTTTTTTTTTTAATTGCTCAGTAGAAAATGTCATAATGCCATTTCTGACCTTAGGTCTCTGAGCAGGACATGGAAAGAAAGGAATACGCACTAGAAATCAAAGGAAATTATAATAATAATAATAATAATAATAATAATAATAATAATAATAATAATAATAGCCACAACAATCATAGCTAACCGCCCGGACAACGTTATTAGAGACAGTAAAAAAAAACAATTGCCTCCCTATTGATATGACAGTCCCTGCAGATTGCAATGTATTTTTGAAGATCTTTAAAAAAAACTATCAAAAGAGACGGACCTGAAAATGAAAATCTCAAAAATAAGGCACATAAGAAAATCAACAAACTGTTGTTGTTTGAGCCGACGGATTGATAGGAAATGATTCCAATAAACTAAATGAAGGGATTCTTGGTTGTCCATGCGTTAAATAAATACAAAAAATTATTCTCACGAGTACAGCCCACATCTTACGAAGAGCTTTATTTGTGTGTGTGTGTGTGTCTGTGTGTGTGTGTGTCTGTGTGTGTGTGTGTGTGTGTGTGTGTGTGTGTGTGGAAAATGTCATGATGCCATTTCTAACCTTAATTATCCGGTTGGACACGGAACGAAATGTGCATACACCAGAAATCAAAGGAAATAAAAAAAAATAATATATGATGTATAGACATCACCCCGTCCCGGTTACACAGATAAGACCTGTAACAATTTTATGGACTTTACAATACATACACAGAGAATAATCAAAGCTAATCGTCCAGACATCATGATCGAAATCTCAAAAAATGTGGCTCATGAGAACATCACCAATCTCTGTTGAAATTGGAGCCTTCGGATTGGTTGGAAAAGATTCCGATAGACTCATTGAAGGGATTCCTGGAAGCCAATGCCTTAAAGAAATACAAAAAAATGTTCTCACGAGTAAAGAAGAAATGAGTACACACCAGGAATCAAAGTAATAATAATAATAATAATAATAATAATAATAATAATAATAATAATAATAATAATAATAATAACCTGTAATCCGAAGTAACAAAAATGTATAAACTTACAACTCCGATTATCTCTGTTGTAATAAAAGTAATGAAAATCAGGCGAGTAAAATACCTGGACATATCTATAACTCAGTGTTACGAACGATTACTTCGGGTCTTGAAGCCAAGATGAGATTGCAAGAATATTATAATGATAATTCCTCAAATGCAATAATAATAACAGAAAAGTTCCAATATGCGCACTGGTAAAAAAAGGGTTTCTGAGACATTAGGTTCACAAAAAAAAAATTAAAAAAAATCATGCACAGAAATACATACATGGCCCAGTGGATAATGACGTTGCTTGTATCCAGTGACTAGGCCGAAGGAGATGTGAGTTCAAAAACCTGGGGAGCTGAGTTAAAAGGGTGAAATGACCGTGACATCCGGAAGAGGCATGGTACGTAGAACTAGAACAATCTACACCATGGACGAAATAAAGGTTTCGGTTCAGAATTCCAATCACCTGAAGAAAGTTGGAGCTTACAACAGTCGAAACGTTGTGAACTGTGAACTGCGAACTGCGAACGGGAGACAGCAAAATCAAGGAAATATAAAAATTTAAAGAGCTATGAAGTGTTTGATTAGAGGACGGAATATGACACCGCAATCCGAAGACGTATTACAATAGCGAAAGACGACTTCTAAAAGGTTATAAAAAATATTGACAAAAAAACAAAAGAAAATCAAAAGAAAAACAAAAGAAAATCGAAAGAAAAACAAAAAACAAAAGAAAAACAAAAGAATAAGAAAAGAAAAACAAAAAACAAACGAAAAAAAAGAAAAACAAAAGAAAAACAAAAAACAAAACAAAAATAACAAAGACAAAACAAAAACAAAACAAAACAAAACAAAACAAAAGAAAAACAAAAGAAATCAAAAGAAAAACAAAAAAACAAAAGAAAAACAAAAGAAAAACAAAACAAAACAAAAACAAAAAACAAAAGAAAATCAAAAGAAAAACAAAAAACAAAAGAAAACAGAAAAACAAAAACAAAACAAAACAAAAACAAAAGAAAAACAAAAGAAAATCAAAAGAAAAACAAAAGAAAATCATAACAAAAACAAAACAAAAACAAAAACAAAACAAAAGATAAATAAAAAACAAAAGAAAACAAAAGAAAATCAAAAGAAAAACCAAAAAAAAATAAACAAAAGAAAAAAGAAAAACAAAAAACAAAGGAAAACAAAAGAAAATCAAAAGAGAAACAAAAAAACACAAGAAAAATGAAAAACAAAAAACAAAACAAAAGCAAAACAAAAACAAAAGAAAATCAAAAGAAAAACAAAAGAAAATCAAAAGAAACAAAAAAAAAACAAAAGAAAAAAAGAAAAACAAAAGAAAAACAAAAAAAGAAAAACAAATGAAAAACAAAAGAAAATCAAAAGAAAAAAACGAAAGAAAAAGAAAAAGAAAAAAACAAAAACAAAAGAAAAACAAAAAAGAAAAGAAAACAAAAGAAAACAAAAGAAAAACGAAAGAAAAAACAAAAGAAAAACAAAAACAAAAGAAAAACAGAACAAAAACAGAAAACACAAGAAAACAAAAGAAAAACAAAAGAAAATCAAACGAAAAACAACAGAAAAACAAAATAAACAAAAGAAAATCAAAACCAAAAAAACAAAAGCAAAAAGAAAAACAAAACAAAAAAACAAAAGAAAACAAAAGGAAAACAAAAGGAAAACAAAAGGAAAACAAAACAATAAACAAAACAAACACAAAACAAAAAAATGCAAAAGGAAAATAGAAAATACTGACCTATTACAATAATATCGGTCCTGCTATATGGCAATGGATGCTGAGCAATATCACAGATTAGAAAGAGACTTGAGACAACATAAATGGTTCTGCAGAAGGCTACTGAGAATAACATGGACTAAACCTTATTTACATTATTTGGACAGTTATCTTCATCTTTATTTCTATATTCATAATGTTTCGGCCATTGTACGATCCGACGTTCTTCAGCTGATTGGAATTTCGAATATGACAATGAAGATAAGGATAACAGCCTAAATATTATAAATAACCATAATACCTCAGATAAGATATGAACTAAACATGTTTCACAAGATAGAAGCAAGAATGATACGCATATTTAAAATCATGTCATTGTTTTTGTTTGGCGGCATGTCAAACTTTGTTGGTTATTTCATGGTAAAATCAAAATACATTTCACATTATTTTATTTCATTTTTGGAGATGTTAATGGTTTTGTTATATAAGTATAACTAATTAACCCTTTGCTGGAGAGAAGAAGGTCGATTGATACCTTACCCTAGTTTGTTTGCCTCTAAGCGAATATAGTGAACAAAATTTGAATTAGAATTTGGCACCTATTTTAATAATTCCATGTCATTATCGATTACATCACCCGCACATCCAAGCTTATAGCACATGATATTCCGAAGAGATTACCCATATAGGTTCGGACCAAACTCTACGTTGATTAACTTCGGTGATCGTTATTTCAAGATGATTTGGCAGTAAGCCCGCTTAGAATCATAAAGATACAAAATTAAATTATTTAGGGATTTAATGACGTAAGTGGGTTTGACGAACTTAATACTCACAGTATAAATTGAAGCCGAAAGGGGTAGGAGGATAGCAACGTTTAACCTGCCTAACGAGCTGGTTAAAAGCTTCAAAAGACAGGAAATTGTGGAGAGCCACGATCACATAGAAGAAGCAGCAAAATAGTATGCATTGAAAAATCCAGATTTTACTGTAAGCGGTCGCTCTTGCTTTCATCAGAGATCATCATTATTATTATTATTACTATTATTATTATTATTATTATTATTATTAAAACTGCCAGTTTAACAACAACAACAGGTGCAAGGCAGAAAAAAATGGAAATCGGTGTACTTCAAGTTACGCTGTCACCTTGAATATTTCCGGTGTAATTCCATCAAAATACAAGCAGTGGGCGGTGCGGGAAGCAATGCGTCTGAAAATGTCCGAGGTGCTGTTCAGAGGCCGGTAAGGGTCGTTCGGTGTGGAATAGGAAAAAGGAGTCTGATTTTCTGGCTTGCTACATGCTCTGCACAATTCGCCCGATTAGAAAAACCCTTCAGTTTCACCGTCAGATTTGTCAAGATGAAATATGAGTCGCAGCTGTACACAATAGCACACTAGTGGAAGGGGTGGGTCTGCAGTACGTCACTTGTCGACAAACGCACCCACACAAAGACACAACACACCCATACAAACACACACACACACTCTCATATATCTATCTATCTCTCTCTCTCTCTCTCTCTCTCTCTCTCTACATATATATATATATATATATATATATATATATATATATATATATATATATATATATGTAAATACATACATACACACACACACACACACAGATGGACAGATAGATGCACATATGTATAGGTATGTCTTTGTGTAAATAGGTGTGTAATTGTATGAGTGTCCAAATTCAAGTATAAACGTGCATGTACACTTGAAAATATATGTCTGGATTCCCACTGATTACTTTGCACACACACACACACACACACACAATGGTGCGTGCACGCATCTATAAATATATATATATATATATATATATATATATATATATATATATATATATATATATGACGAATGAATTGATTACTACATTTAGGCATAAAAATAAATATCTACTAAAATACGTTAAATTTTTAATGTAAAATACTGTTGTTCTTTTTTAAGAACAAGTAATCTATTTTTATTCATACTATAAAAAATAATATCCAGAACACTAAATATTTTTTCATTATATATATATATATATATATATATATATAAAATTTATTTTGATTAATTAATAATATATATATATATATATATATATAATTTATTTTGATTAATTAATAATATATATATATATATATATATATATATATATATATATATATATATATATATATATATATATACGGCCCAAAAACTAATATTCCGTGGTTATAATTTATTACACTGGAACCGAAATCATGATCCAATTCATCAGACCTACGATTCTAATGTAATAAATTATAACCCTGGAATATTAGTGTTTCAGCCTTTTATATTATATTCTTTCTCTCTCCTGGACATTGAGTTCTACCTGGATTCTATCCTCTTGGAAATTTATATATATATATATATATCTTGATATATATATATATATATATATATATATATATATATATATATATATATATATATATATATATCTTGATAGATAGAAAATGAGTGGTAGGGAATACTGAGATTTATCTATATAGCTTTATCAATGAATAATGCGTCTATTTATCAACTCATACCTATCTGTTGTAGATGACAATTATATTTTATGTTTACATTATTCAGATCGGTGTAGTAATACTTAAAACTCCTATTTTTTATACCAAATATTATTATCTTCATAATTATTTATCCGTATAATTGTCTTCATCTCTCTCTCTCTCTCTCTCTCTCTCTCTCTCTCTCTCATATATATATTTATATATATATATATATAGATATAGATATAGATATATATGCAAATCCTAGTTTATACCAAATAATATCTTAAAATAAAAAAAACAAAAAAAACTGTAATCGCAGTATAATATATAACTGCGCGAACACTACGTTAAACCAATATATATATATATATATATATATATATATATATATATATATATATATATATATATATATATATATATATATATATATATATATATATTCAAATTACGTGACTGCCAGTCGATACAGAGGACCTAAAGATTGTTTTGCGTCAAATTCTCCAAGCTCTCCTTCCTTATTATGTCGCAAGAAATGTTAAATTTCTTATTGGAAGTAAAAGTATGTTTTCTGTTCGTATATTGATAAAAAACATTTCTTTGATCATAGTCGTGATATCGCTGAGGAATATTAATACTTCTCGAATTCACTCTCGCGTGGTCAAGTGTGACGTCATGAGTTGTTGTGCGATTTTTACATCCAGCGTCTTATATGCATGTGTTTATCGTTGCTTGGAAATCATCCATGTAAACAGAAACATGAAATTTTCGTACTTACCCTGACGATCCGTTTAGGTTAAACCTAGGTAGGTTTGTCTGGCTCACTATGTGTATCTAGGTCTGCTCTACAGTTGTATTGAGCTCATTTGTTAGTTAGTTGTTTACTCGTATCGGGTTTTTTTCTTTGGACTTCAGACCTGCATCTGTGCGATTTTTTTTCGGCAGTAGTTCATGTTTGTAGCTCTTTCTTTTTTTAAAACCTTTTTTTTTCCCTCGAGATTGATTTGATTATTGGCAAATCAAAAATTCGAGGGTTTTTCTAAACGAGTCTAGTTATCTATATTTGTTTATATATATATATATATATATATATATATATATATATATATATATATATTTGGACAAAAACTTTGTAGAAACTGTCTTTATGCTCTATAGTTCCGACTGCTTTCGGCTATTCTTTTAGCCATTGTCAAGGATGATTTTATTTAACCAGTTTAATTGAGTGTGTACACTATGCGTATGTTTTAGTGTGTCATGGAGATGTTTTATTTTCCGACCGCGGTTAGCACTTGTTGGCCTTGTTCGTAATTAAACTTAAATTTGTTCTATTACGTTTTATCGCTGGCCAGATAGCTGTAACGTAAAGTGTCTGGATAGGCATGTAGTTGTATGACCGATGTAATTTTTTATGGGTTCGGTTTGATCAGGAACACAGTTTCTTAAGTGGCATTTGAACTCATATTTCCTTCATTGTAATTTTGACTTAATTGGTGTGTTGTTATTTTTTAGGATAAGGTTAGCTGTCATAAATATTTTATAGTAGATAATTAATTTGATTTTTTTTTTATTCGGGACAACTGGGGCAGTGTTTTTCTTCATATATGGGGGGGGGGATTTACACATTTTTATCTACCAGAACAATGTTAGGGAAATAAAATACTATATGGGAATATATGTGTTACGGCCTCTAGAAAGACTTCATTGTATTGCTGATGAAATTATGTCTCTACAGGAAGGGGAGGAGTTATATAAAAAATTTATCTACTGAGAGGAAAGTATGAAAATGTGGTAACGCTGAAATATATAGTTTCTAGATTCTTTTTTTTGCTCCGACGTATCTGAACATTGTAGACGATATGATTTCATTCTGTTTCGCCATAATTTTTTTATCAATTTTTTTTATGAAGTAAGGTCCATTATGATAGCAGAAAGGGGAAATGTTGTAAGAACCTGGACGCAAATTTAGCGTACATAGACTATATGTATTGTTGCCTTAGTTTAATCTTTGTATGTTCTAAGTTAGCGGAAAGGCCAAGATTGACTTTGCATTCTCCAACTCCCATCGATAGTGAAAATAATCGATTTTTTCATGCTTCTACGGCAGTTTTCATGTAGTTTGCGGCCATTTTCTTCTGGCCAGTGAGAGACTATAGCTGGCTGCCACGAATAGGCAGAAAGATCCTATTGACCAGCGTGAGAGCCAACGGCTCACTGACACGAATTTTAATTAGCATGCTAGCATGCAAAAAGATTGATAGCTGCGTTCGTCACAAGTGGGAAAAAATTAAATCTGCATGGCACTTTACTCCAATTGGCTCATTCGCTTGCTTAAACACAACGTTGATTCTGATTCCGCAGAACTGGGTTCGTTGTGAAAAAGTATTTTTTTTAACATTCTTTTTTCATTTGGTTTTTCCAGTTACCAGTATTTTTTAAAGTTGATCGTTTTGTGTTCGTTTTATTTAGTTCTTTTTTCGTAAGAGATTTAATGTTTAGTATAGAGCTTAGAAAAAAAATTATCAGTGTGAGATAGGCAAGAAGTAAGGCATATGTAGCAAAGTCAGCACGGCAAAGGGCACTCCTTTAAAGACGAGGAAGGGCAAAAATATTTTAAGTCAAGTGTTAGTGATTGCTGTATGTGTCGTACGATTTTTGAATATATATATATATATATATATATATATACATATATATATATGCATGCTGGCTTGGAGGCGTATCACTACGGGCAACGCCCAGCCATTTTGCTAGTATATATATATATATATATATATATATATATATATATATATATATATATAATCAAACCTAGTGAACCAGACAAATCTACCCAGCTTTCCCTGACGATCAGATTAGGTGAACCCTGGGTAGGTCTGTCTGGCTCACTAGGTTTGACTAGGTCTGCTCTACGGTTGTATTGAGCTCTTTTTAGTTAGTTCTTTACTCGTGTCGGGGTTTTTATCTTTGGGCTTTGAACCTGTATCTGTGCGATTTTCATGTTCCTGGTTCTTTCTTTTTTTCAAACCTTTTTTTCCTTCGGGATTGATTTGATTGTTGGCAAATCAAAAATTCGAAGGTTTTTCGAGACGAGCATAGTTACCTATATATATATATATATATATATATATATATATATATATATATATATATGCACTCTGGCTTGGAGGCGTATCACTACGGATCTGAGTGAGTAGCGACACTATATCGAGTCCCAAATTTCATGAAAAGGCTGTCCAATGCTTTCTGCACTCTTTTATTATTCTAGGCTTGATTAATTACTATGTATGATTACTCAAATCCCAAAAATCTTTATATATATATATTGTTATCCAGAAACAGACTGTTTCGCCGTATCACAGCTCATCAGTGTGGCTAGACGTCTGGTTGCTTCTGGCTAGGATTGAAATCCGACTAAATTGGTGTCAGTCGGGGATTCTACCCCTAAGCCGTTTGCCCACTTCAGAGAGGTAGGTGAATTGAAGTCTATTTATTTTTAGATAAACACACAGTGACTGAGAGAACTCAATTCGATTTACCGAAGAGACTTGCATTATTAGCTGAAATAGTCACTGTTTAACACGGTGTAACAGCAAAATTGTCTAAATTATGTAACAGAAAATTTGTCCAATTGTTAGATTAATCTTTAAACTGTTGTATCTTGGAAATGATTAAATATATCTTACTGGAATTCCCCAATGTTTATATAACACTATTGGAATCTACTTTGTACAATATACATGCATTTAGCTCTAAGTTGAACTGATGAACCTTCTTGATGTTTTCCTCCCGATCCAGTTTCCCTCTCTACTGCTTTCTCTTTTTAAAACTTATTCATTAGTCTTGATGGTTCTTGAATGGATTTTGAAGATGAAAGCCAGAGTATGAATGTTGGTTCCATTACTGAAGGCGTTAATAATGTTTTTTTTTTTTCTCTCACCATCAGACATAATTGGGTTGACACAAAACGATTTAAGCTGTTCTCTTTCTAGCTGAATAACTGATTTTCTTTTTTTTTTCAGTAATTCTTACGAAAAATTGTGCCAGGATGTCTAAACATCTAATCTCAAAACGAAACTCGGTTAGTTTAGTGTTTTCTGGTAGATATTAAACATTTTGTGGGATGGACGATTATCCCATGCTGTAATATGATTTGAACAATTTTGCTGTTACACCCAATAAAACATCTCCTTCTCGCAGTCGTTGTTTAATTAATAGGACTTTTCAGTAAATCATAATCATCACAAAAAAATATCACAATCTAAAAATGTTTCTGGTTTTAATTAACATGCAAAAGATCGATAAGACTTAAAAAGAAATCAAAACATTAGGTCATGACTTTTGGGTGGATGATGGGCAGCAAGTTCTATTGCATTTCCAAACAGTTGATAATGTGTGACAGCAAAATAAGAAAAAAACAATTCTTTATATTTTTAGTGGATGAAGCATAGTCAATTTCATTTGGATTAGTATTCATTTTATCGTATGGTTAATTACTTATTTTATTTAAACTACTAGTAGTAGCAACAGTAATATAATGTTCAATGTTGTTTTTTTATTGAAGTATATGTGCTGATCCTTATTAATTTTAGATTAGTTTTTCCTCTTCATTGAAGTTGCTTTATTTATACTTATATTATCATTATTATTAGTAGTAGTATTAGAATTAGTATTAGTAGTAACAGTCGTAGTAATAATACTATCATCATCAAGAGT
This sequence comes from Acanthosepion lycidas, assembly GCA_963932145.1. Taxonomy (NCBI): domain Eukaryota; kingdom Metazoa; phylum Mollusca; class Cephalopoda; order Sepiida; family Sepiidae; genus Acanthosepion; species Acanthosepion lycidas. The sequence continues at coordinate 5,527,779 of OZ010605.1, forward strand.
TTTATGGAATGCACTAATACCATGCATTATTAATGTTCGGGTAGTTTTTTTTCTCTCATTTACGTGGTTAACAATGATACATTATATTAAATAAATAAAATAAATAAATAAATAAAATAAAATAATAAAATAAAATAATAATAATAATAAAAATTTAATAATAATAAATATAATATTATTATAATTAATAAAAATAACTAATAAAAATAAAAACGAAATAAAAAATAATAAATAGAAATAATATTATAATATAAAAATGTTATAGAAATAATAAAATAAAATAAAATAATAAATTAAATTGAATAAATAAATAAAATAATAAAATGATAATAATAAATATAATAATATAATTAATAAAAATAAAATATATAATATTTAATAATAAATAATATTATAAGATATTATAATAGTAAAATAAAATAATAAAATGAAATAATAATAATAATAAATATAACAATAATAAATATAATAATAATAATAATAAATATAATAATAAATGCAATAAATAATAATTAATATTTAATAGAAATAAATATAATTAATAAAAATAATATACTAATATTATAATATATTTCAATAATAATAAAATAAATAAATAAAATAAAATAATATCAATAAAATAAAATACTAAAATAAAAATGAATAAAATAAAATAATAAAATAAGATAATAATAATAATAATAATAATAATAATAATAATAATAATGATGATGATGATGATAAATATAATATGATATTTAATAAAAATCATTAATAAAAACAAAATAAAAAATAATAAATAATAAAAATAATATCAAATAATAAAAAAGATAAATAAATAAAATAATATACTAAAAAAATAAAATAGTCAATATATAACTATACTTAATACTAATGTTACATGAGTTCGTAAAAAGCTGGCTTTTTTCTGAAATTCTCGTACAAGACTTTCTCATTATTAACACTAGTTAAGTGTGAACTATTGACCTTATCTTTGTTTTTGTTATCAAAAGTTTTTCAGCTGCTATGCCCATCGGCATCCATCAGGTGATACCAATCAGGGTAAACTTTGGAAAATTCTGAACCGAGTCCTTTATTTATTTTACGGGGTTTGATTGTTCTCGTCTCACTGCACCTAGTTTAGCAGATAAGGCCTAGTTCTCATGTTTTAATACTTCTCTATTTCTGCTGAACGGGACAATAGCCTAGTGCAATGTTACTGAACCTTTTGAAGCAATGGCACACTTAGGAGTCAATAGAAATATCATAGAAAACTTAGAAAAATAATTAAAGGGTATACATTAAAATGTAATGAAATTACAACCAGAGATTTAAAAAAATACATAAATAGGTACTTAGTTTATTTCAATGTTTCTATTCAACTATTTGTGCAGCATATTTAGTGTGAAACATTACTCCTTCTATGCACACACACACGCGCGCATATATATATATATATATATATATATATATATATATATATATATATATATATATATATAAATATGTAATGAAAAACAAACCACTTTAATGTACCATTACGATAATTTATTTCACCTAAATCTTTTTTTAAGGATTCAGGATCATCAGGTAAAACTTCAAACAACGAAGTGAGAAAAAAGATTTTTTTTCTCAATTCGTTGTTGGAAGATTTACCTGATGATCCTGAAACCTTAAAAAAGGATTTAGGTGAAATAAATTATCGTAATGGTACATTAAAGTGATTTGTTTTTCATTACATATTAGCTCTGTCCTAACATTGAGCTCTCAGGATTTCATCCTCTTTGGATTTACCAATTCGGTTTACCAAGTTCCTTATAACTTATATATATATATATATATATATATATATATATATATATATATATATATATATATATATAGTGATTTTCAATGCGGCCCAGGGAGAATCGAGCTCATTACTTAGTCGTAAGTATTCAGCGAGATATGCTTGGTAAGTATTACCCCACGTCGCATTGCTACGCTCATATATATGCTTACCGTGACAATATCAAGGCACACTTTCACGGTGGTTGAAAATCACTGGCCTAGTGTATTAAAGTGATAGATAATCATTTTGTTGACACAGTAATTTTGAGTTCAGTCCTTGGGTAGGGTAGTATGTACATGAAATAAGTGAAAAAAAAAACAAAACAAAACAACAAAGACGACGTTATAATACTCTAAAAGCAAATAGTGTAAATAATCGAATGTGCTAGTGAATGATAGATGACAAATGAAGGTTAAATTTAATTTTCGGCAACGGCTGGCGTTTACAGAAGAAAGTGTTTTACACAGAGAAACCGGTAAAATTAAAAATTTCGCGTAATAATAATTCTTATAGATGATCCCAAAATACAAATTACAAATCGGGGATACTAAAATCAAGTAAGTACATGAAATTCAACATCTGTGAAGGGTTCGAACAGAGAAAAGAAAATGCGACACTGAGATCTGAAGACGCACTGGGGTGGCCATAGATGATTCCCCCAACCTAAACAGAGTATTAAAAGACAGAAACATTTCGTTAGAAACAAAGAAAAGACTATTGAATTGTTATGTATGGCAGCAAGTGCTGGGCAGTCTCCTGAAAGATGAAGAAGAGACTTGAAGTAATAGATTTGAGGTTCTACAGAAAGATTCTGAGGATACCATGGACCAAACATATGAGCAATGACGAGGTTTTGAAGAGCATGAAAACGAAGAAAAAAACTTATATAGGGAGAGGCAGTTGAAATTTCTGGAGAAGGTAATGAGGAAAGACGGCTTGAAAAATCTGATACTCACAGGGCAGATTAAGGAAATGTTCATCTGTCTCAGATGAAAACAGTACGTAACATACTTGATGAGGTTGAGCAATTGGATGGTAGAACAATGCTTTGGAGAAATAGTAAAGAGGAAAAACATCTTTGTAAAGAGCTATAAGGAACAGGATGATGTGGCGGGGCATGATCGCCTACGCTCTGAATAAACACGGCACATAAGAGCTATTAGGTTAGTGCAAAAATAATGTCGCTTTCTCACATAGGTTACTATGTGAGAAAACGACATTATTTTTGCAACATCCTAATATTTATTACAAATTAGAACTTACTTGATGACTAATATTCGGATTAATTACAATTCAAAGTAATTAATTAAGGATGAAAGAAATTTCATTAAAAAAATAAATAACATTATTTATATTGTTCGGACTATAGTCCTCATCTTTGTCGCCATTATTTATTGTTTCGGCAATTGTACGATCCGGCCTTCTTCAGGTGGTTGGAATGTCAAACTGAACCCTTTATTTTGCTAACTGGGGTAGACGGTTCTAGTTACACGTGCCATGTTTAACACTGCTCTATTTCTACTGAACGGGACAATAGCCTAGTGCTGTTACTCACCCTTTTTAAGCAACGGCACGATTAGGAGTCAATGAAAATATCATAGCACACTTAGAAAAATAATGAAAGGGTATACATTAAAAAGTTAATTTCCTTTTGAAAATTCTCCGCTGTCTTAACCAGGTATCGAACTCATACCCTTTGGACTAACTAACGTCTTTATCGACTGTACTATGTGCCGTTGATGACATCTGCGTGTGAATTCCAGCTTGTTATAAATCTAATGGCTTAAGCCTCAGATTTTTACCAGTGCTCATATTGCAATTTTTTTTTTTTTTTTGCTGTTATCATTTGTTTTTACCAGAGCTCATATTGCAATTTTTGCTGTTATTATTGTTTTTTCTTTGACATTTAATATTACTGATTCACATATTGTATTCATTTCTATGCTATAAAAATTTTATTTCTATAAAAATAAATAAATATGAAACAAAGTGGACTGAAAATTTATCGGGTCGAACCCTTTCCAATAATATTAAATGGACAATTATCGAAGTGTTCTTTTTTTTCGAATATCTGCTTGGCCAGGCTGAGATCTTTTCAACAGTTATCTTAACTATGTAAACTTCTTCGTGGGTATAGGAACACGACCTCACCCCGATAATTTGTAATTTTGAATTACTAAAAGATATGGGTAATAAGTGAAATAACGCGTCTGGCAGCAAGACTTCAGGAATTAAGAACCTGAAAAGATTTTTTTTTTTTAATCTTTAATACTGTACACTGACCGATGGAAAAATCAAACAGACAGGAAATTGGCGGATATGCAGACATTCAGGTCAAATTATAACTTAGGTTTCTGCACTGTTTTACATCAAGAAATCAATGTCTATGAAAGTTTCTGCAACTCAATAACTTTATTAAGAGTATTTTTGATATCAATATATATATATATATATATACACACACACACACACACACACACACATATATATATATATATATATATATATATATATATATATATATATATATATATATATATATATATATATATATATATATATAATATCAATATTACTGGTATAGTAGACAGAAAGGAATGAGATCAGTTCAAAAAAAATGAAAACAGCAGAATAATAACAAAAGAATAACAGGCCAAAATCAAAATAAAATAAATATGGCGTAATTCGAGTGATTTTTTTTTACGGTTTTGCTGGTTATTTAATGCTAGAAAATATTTTGTGAATGTAAGAATTTTTTTGAATGTAATAATGATTTAGTGATACAAATCTTATTAATCAGTGCATAATTAGTAGAAGACGTGGATTCATACCTTTCCCAAGGGTATTTTTGCGAATGTCAGTACAATGAGCCCGTCTGGATTACCAACTCGGCTCTCAGATTAACAATTCCGAGGCATTGCCCATTACATCACCTGTATATTCAAGCGTGAAGAGCCCGGTATATTCCAAGGGGTCATGCATCTCGGTACTGAGCAAATATTGATTGAATTCACTGATCATACAGAAATTGTTGTTTCAACTTGATATGACCAAGAACTTAGAGAAAAAAATCTGCAAAATAAATAAATATAGGAGGGCTTATTCCATTTTAAATTATTCGTAACCCTCAGAAGAATGTAAGATTCAAGTAAAAAAATTCACAAATGAAAATATAGGAAAATAGCTGAAATAGAAACATCATAAAGAATCGTCAATGAAAACAAGGAAACAAAAATCTGCGAAGTCAAAGAAATGGAGGAAGAATACTTCTTTATTATAAGGTTTCCCTTCAAGACTTGGGCGATCATGGAAAATAAGAAGAATTAGTTTATCTACATATAAAATTCCGTTTTTCCGTCCATCACACTATCTAAAATAGGCTCACTCATTGCCTAGTCTAAACCAAATTTTGGGGAGAAGTGAAAACAGGAGATACAAAGTAAAGTTTTATTATTGAGATACATAATAATCGCACTATTTTATAAATTTAATGATTAACATGACAGGTAACAAATTACATTGTTTTTTCATATCTTTCGTAAATTTTTATATACAAGAATCCAGTTTCCATTCTACCCCGCATTTGTGAGAACTATAAACAAATCACAAAGGCAAACGCTTCAAAAAGTTGGAAATCAACTCTAGAATGAACGAAATGCATATGGCTAATTGTATGCTGCATGCTCAAGAGTAAGAAATAATAAGAATTTATTTTTCGCTGTTAAAAAGGAAAAAAATATTTTTCTTAAAAAGTATTGTTTACTATGAATCCCATTAAATTAAATTAAATTCAAGAAATTATTAAACCACAAAATATGGTTTTATCAAAGTATTTTCTCAAATAAATCAGCTAATTCAAATTTCATCGATCGGTTTGCGAAATTGAACGAAACGTAGAATTGCTAAATTATGACAGCCATGTTAGCGATAACTTTAACAATATAAAATATTGTAAGAATTACAACACGCGTTAGCAGGCTTCAACAAATTCTAGTACTAATAAAATCCAAAGTAGAATCTAGAATGTTATCGACTTTAGTCACCTTCCCAATGCGGTAATGTAGGCTCCCTGTAGCCTTTTTTATAGAAATACTTTCAAGGTAAATATTCCGGTGAACTCTCATCTATGGAAGATAGAGTATATAAATTTAAGGACATTACTGGATTGGCGGCAAGATCTCATTTTACTGTCGAGATATCTAAATGTAAGTTCTATGCTAACAGTTTCTTTTCTTGCTTGTACAAATATTTTCCGGCTTCTGGCTTTGCAGTCAAATCTGATCTTCAGATGTTTAAATAGAATGTCAATCTTCATCTTCAGTCCTCTTAAATTCTATTATTTTAATTTGATAGCTTCTTAATAATGTTTTTCTTTTTTCTTTCACACTCAGTAACACCCCATATTTTAGCGGCTCTGTTACATTGCTAGCGGTTAAATGATTAAAAGATTTATTAATTATTCTTTCAAAACTAAATGAAAATGTAGGACTTACCCCCTTCTTAGTTCCCTAATTCGTAACCAGAGGTCTCTCTCCCCACGCTATAAATACCCGGCGACCTCTTGCCTCGATGTTTGTCCCTCAGGCCTCGTGCCGCATTCCACCTCGTGTAGAGGTGAGGTAAATCTATTTTCCTTCTTCATTTCAGCGACAAGATGTAAGCTCTTAGAAGATCAGCGTTTCCCATTTCTGGAAAACGCTATGGACATTGCAAACATTCTCCAAAATAACATTCACCAAAGAACACACACAATGTTATGTCTATGTGCCTTGTAATTTGTTTAATTCATATTTGTTGATATATATATATATATATATATATATATATATATATATATGTCTAGTTTTTCTTCTTTCATCTTCGTTTGGACAAATTAAGTCAGACAATTTTCATGTAGTTGGATCTTTTAGTATTCTACCAGGAGTTACACACCTGTTTCTAATACAACACGTAAATACACACATGGTCCTCTACAAAAAGACTTTTTAATCAACCATAACAATGATAATAAAGTAATAATAATAAAAAAAGATTATTATTATTATTATTATTAACAGCAGCAACATTAGCAGCTAGCGCACCGCACCAGGGTGGACCTGGGAACATCCTCAGTTATGACGTGGACCAACTCTCCTCAAAACCTCCAATCTCTCGATCAGAGGACTTGCTGCCGGATATAAATTATCGTCATGCCCAGGATTTTGAATATTTTATCATTATGCAGATAATGGTAGTGATAAGCGAGAAAAAGTGTATTTATGCTATAAAATATTCCAACCTCCTCCAGCTTCCGAATCCGTAATATGACTATGACTGAAATTTTGGCTGCCTGCTGAAGAGATATGTTTAGTTAGATCGTTTCACCGACTTTCTGTGTTATTGAGTTTAATCTATTAATGTGACCCTGAAACTAACCCAAGTTTCTTAAATAACTTCTTTAATACTACAACTACCATTGCTTCTCCGATCTTTAAAGCCATCGAATTTATAGTTATAAGGGCGGTTGCAATAATTTTTATCTTCCTACCATACGTTCAACGAACGGTGATGTTCCCAGTCTCACTATTCAAATACAGCCTGATTTAAGAAATTGTAGGATATTTTATGGATGAATAGCATGAGAGAATCTTTTCATTGGAGGTGATTTTGATGATAGGCATATCATTTGCTAGGGGTTAATTCATGGTGAAATCTAAATATTTTGAACGTAATTGTATTTCTTCAACCTCAGATAAAATGTATTGCTCGTCATTTCGCAATAAAATACACTGTTGTAAGTATTTTTCACACAAAAATGTATTTATGGTACTCCTACTATAAAAAATTATTTTTATATCTTCGCGGTGCATTGCTTGAGTTTGGGGGTTCAATATTTACCCATATATGTGATCCTAACAGCAGCTACAAAGGTGGGTCAGGGTGGACATGAGAACAACAGCAATTAAGAGGTGGTTCTACGCACCTCACAATCTCCAATCTCACGATCAAAGGCCCTGCTGCCGGAAGTAGTTTAAAGTCATGCGTAGAACGAGTTCATTAAGTGGAAAGTCGTAACTTTACAATAATTAACTCTTAATTATTAAAACACTTAAAAAATCAAATAATATATTAAGCTTTACTAAATAATGTGTTTAACGTGTCAAACATCGAAAATATCAACATATATTTTTTTTTAAATTATTTCAGATGTTCACTAAGTAAATTTGTGAAAACGAGGTCAGTCAAGACAGGGCACACTTTCACTAGTGGTCAGTGCAACCTGCAAGAAAATAAACTCCCTAACAATTATAGATCAAGCATATTTCACAATATAGGTTTGAGAGTATTGAATCCATTAACCGAAGTCGATCGTCTGTGGTCGAAAGTTCACTCGTCTGGGCAGGTGACACAGTGCGTGTCTTCTACGATCAAATCAAGGTATTTAATGCACTAGCTAAAGCGCAGTAACTGACGCAGTGGCATTACTAATCATACCTTTACTGGTCGATGAACAGGACATAGCGTGAAATGTATTGAGCCTAGCATATCACATTGATTAATTGGTCCAGAGCTTGGGATATGATAATTAGAACTTATTGGTCAACATTTTGAAAGGATCAATCTCCTTTTCTCTCGCTTACACACACACACACACACACACACACACATACACACACAACAAACATATATATATATATATATATATATATATATATATATATATATATATATATATATAAATGTGTATGTGTTGAGGGAGCAAAATGTCTAAAATAGTCGTGCAATATTACACTCGCAAGTCTGTGTTTTATTTTTTATTATATTTTTCAGATTTATGAATCCGTGGTTGAACAGCACGCGTAATGCAATGAGCGTTTTATATCGCATTAATTGGTTCGCTGCCTGTACTTGTTGGTCATGCTCTGACAGGATATCTATCTATCTATCTATCTATCTATCTATCTATCTATCTATCTATCTATATATATATATATATATATATATATATATATATATATCTATCACTTTCTCTCTCTCTCTCTCTTTCTCTCTCTCTCTCTCTCTCTCTCTCTCTATATATATATATATATATATATATATATATATATATATGTGTGTGTGTGTGTGTGTGTGTGTGTGTGTATGTATATTATCCCTCACCGGTAGCATGACTAGAAGTTTCAACGCAAATTCACGAGCCGACTGATCGTTACGTAATTCATATGTAATAAAAAGTCTGATTACCGCAAAGTTGATACACGCATATTTTATACGGTGTTTACAGCTTTTAAAAAAAAAGTTGTGAGTAATATTTTTTATATTATGCTTAAAGGGAGATTATTGCTTCTTTTTAAAAACATAATTTACATTAAAAATTAATCTAGATTGACGTTATTCAGTAGATATTTATTTTTGTGCCAACATATAAAAATAATATTATATATATATATATATATTTATATATATATATATATATGTGTGTGTGTGTGTGTGTGTGTGTGTGCGTGTGTGTGCGCGTGTGTGTTTGGCTGTTCGCAGTAGTTCGCCGTACTAATAAACTTATGTTAGCAAATATGTTTCATTGAATAACATAGATATATATTTTCTATTTATTTTATAATAACCCTTTCCAATTCCCTAATAGGTTTGTTATGTTAAGATGAATGTCATCAAGGAAGTCGCCATAGTTTCCCCCAACCCAAATACATTCCATCTCCTCTGATATCATCCTGAAGGATGAATTACAAAGTTAAACTGATTCTTCTTATATATTCATCACAAAAAGAAAAAAAAAGAAAACTAGTTATATATTATACTAAATTTAACACAACCTACTTAACCGTACGCAATAACTCTTTTCTGTCAACGTCATGTGTATATCTGTTTAAAGGTCTTTTGGGAGAGTGTATCTCTAACAAAAAAGTAATTACATATATTGGTATGAAGAGCACAAAATCATCATGACATTTTTACTACAATACACAACTTGTATAAACACATTCTTCTCCAACTTCACAATCCAGTAATATACTTGTTTAGTGAACAATGCTACACCACAAAAATAATAAACGAAAACTTCAAATTCTCGTGGCAATCTATATGGAAATCAACCAACTAAGATGCAACAAAATTTATCAAAAATATAGCAACAATATATTAAAGTGCATATATAAATTAACGCCGTTATAGATTTCTAACAATTTCTACTCTGTTCTTTGATATTGAAGTTTTTGTTTTGTAAAGAAAATCCATAACTACTAGTCATGAATTTAAATTTTAAAATAACTACAATTTAAGAAAGAAAAAAAAACTATGACAACGGAATGCAGATTTTATCACAGCTACAATAGCCTGTTTGTGATTGTAATTTACCACTGAAGATGATCTTAGAAAAGGTCTAAAGTACTTGGATTAAGACAAACTACAGTGACTTTCATCGCAACATGAAGAACCTGGTTAGACAACTGGAAAGGATCAGTATAAATGTTAGTCTTCATAAAATCTCAATTATTCAGTGAGGATATATATATATATATATATATATATATATATATATATATATATATATATATATATATGAAAAATGATTCAGTGTTAACGTGTAAAATAAGGTAGTATGTTAAAGGTAAAAGACGCGTTTCGTCCATTGCGGACTTTTTCAAGGCAAACAAGAAGTGAATTCATTGAAAACAAAATAACTATTAATAACAAAACAAAATATCCTCAGCCACTAGAAGAATTTAGAAAACGCTATTGTATTCATATTATCAACTGACAATGACGGCAAGTACTATCATGTGTTGAAATATTGTGGTGTTGACGGATTCAACCATTTTCTTTTGATTTCTTGATAGATTTGTGTACATTTTCTTAGGGATTGGTAATTTTGTTACGAAAGGTGATATGGGGAAAAGGCCTGAGTGTAGATTAATATTTGGATAATATTCAATGGTGGTACGCTCGAGGATTTCGTGAGCGAATTATTTTCTATTTTTTAAAGTGTAGCATATTTAAAATCAAAATTGTGGTTGAATTTATTTCTACGTATGACTAGTGCATTAGCTAAGTTTTTTTTTTGTGAGGTCTCTTTTGTGTTCATAGATGATTTTTTTTAAATTTCTGCTTGTTTCTCCGATATATTACAGAACAAATTTTGTCGATTTGTTTTATAAATGCCTACTTCAGAAATATTGCTATTAGTGTTTTAGGATCTGAGTATATCCATAATGATTTTTGAAATGTTTATGATTATTTTAAGATAATTTAGATGGGATAGGTTATTCTTGATAGTGGACGTGACGGAGTTGTTCAGTAATATTATGCAATTGTTTACATGTAATTTATTATTACGGATTATATTATTATTTTTGCTTCGGTTGTATATTTTGTATGTCTTTCTTCTTGCGTTGTTGATGAAATGATATGCTTATTGTAGATTTTTGAATGTGTTTTTTTACATATGCTTCTTCTTTAGGTAAATATTGGGTGCTGCTCATTCTTAATGCTCGCAGAAAGAAACGTATAATAATTCCAGGTTTAATTTTAGAAGAATGGTCTGATTAGAATTTTTCCCAATATCATCTTTCGTAACAGAATTACCAATTCACAAGCAAACGTACAAAAATCTATCAAGAAATCAAAAGAAAATGGTTAAATCCGGCAACACAACAATATTTCCACACGTGATGACACTTGATTTAATTTTCAGTTGACAATGTGAATACAATAGCGTTTTCTAAATTCTTCTAGTTGCAAAGGACATTTTGTTTTGTTGTTAATAGTTACTTTGTTTTTAATAAATTCATTTGTTTTTTCTTTGAAAAAGTCCACATTGGACGAAACGCGCCGGCTAATAATACAGTTTTCCTATTGTCTTTTACCTTTAAATATATATATATATATATATATATATATATATATATATATATATATATATATATATAATGTGTGATGTGCATGCGTGTATAGATCCTAAATAAATAATTTGTGCAGAAATATCTCTCAACTGACACATTGTGTACTTTGTTTCCCACACTTTCTTTGTGTTCTGAATACGACATATATTCACTGAATCATCTGATATTGTTGATTAGACAGCTAAAAGCAGAAGTTCATTAACGTATTGATTTTCTATCATTAGCGATTTAACTTGAACGCCTTGATTTGACTGAACTTCTAGTTCTCTCAGTCACACTATCAAACGCATCAAGACGAAATAGAAAGAAGGGAGGGGGTGATCTCAAGAAATAAAATTAATGACTGTCACTGGCTCCAAAATTTGATAAAAAAACGAGTAAGTTGACAATGTTAAGAACAATAATGAAAGGCAATTTCAGAACATATATTGGCCATTTTATACATAAACAGCTGAACTGTGTTAATTGGAGTTCAGAAGAAACAATTTAAATAAAATTGGCATGACATATGATGAAATATATTGCTAAATGAACCGTAAAATCATTTTTTCAATTAGAAAATTTGCTTAAAAATAGAGAAGCTACAGAAGAGTAAATCAAATATATATATATATATATATATATATATATATATATATATATATATATATATATATATTACTAGGTAAAAGACAATTTTAAGGTTGCTTGGGATTATAATTTATTTCACATATCTATCGTCTTTCTCTTCCTTCCTCTATCATCTTATACAAACTTAAGACTGCCTCTTCAAACACATGTGTGCATAAATTAAAAATAATATTATATATGTTTTTAAACATATAAAAATTTGTCACACCTATTTTTGTATGAAAATGGAGATTTGAAGAATTAGGACCCAACGTTGTCTGTTTATTAATATAATTGATATTTATTCTGTTTTTACATTGAACTCTCTGGATTATATCCTCCTTGGAATTATCCATACGGATTACCAATAATTAACTAACTTCATTAACTAACTAACAAACTATATATATATATATATATATATATATATATATATATATATATATATATATATATATATAACGTCGCTTTCAACGTATGAGGATCTGACAGCATAATTGATTCAGTTATGAAATTTTGTGCGATAATCGTAAGTGGCACTTGACGGGTAATGATTTACAAAGGAGGCCACATATGGAGCAAGAGTGAGGATTGTAAGATGAGATCACTGTTAGATTGGCTGATCTTTTAGGTCTTTTTCTCGTTTCTTGAAGATGGTTCAGACATGCAGATTGAAAACTGTTCATTAAAATACTTTGATCTCCATTCTTCCAGCTCCAAGACGAAGCGCTCAAGGGTGTTATGTGGTATATTGACAGATGACAAATTGCTTTTTAGCTTGCTTTTGTATCTTAGCCATGGGAGTCCTACATTCCTGAACCACTTTTCTGACTGGCTGTACATTAGGATCTTGGGTTTTCTGTCATCAGACATTATCAAGACATGACCAGTCCACCGTAAATGAGACTATGAGAAAAGTCTCGATTCCTCCAATATTACACCTGTTAAACATTTGTGTGACGTGATTTGTTTACATTTGTATACGCATTGATCAGATATGAAAGTATGGGATTAAATCATAGATAATTGTTTTTAAAAACAGTAACATTGACCTTGCTAAGCTAACGCTCCTCTGTGTCCCAATCGGTAAAAGCTCGTCAGGCTATATGACGATTCCGTATTGGATACAGGTTCGATTCCTGCCGAAGGACGCATATTTTCTATGAAAATTTCTCGGACATTCAGGCCGGTGACTGTTGTTAATACTGTTTATTATAAACAGAACATTTACTTACATATTTGTATCTATAAAATGAACGTATAAACATAGAAAATATCTTAAATAATTGTCGGACATTGTCCATTTCATAATATATATATATATATATATATATATATATATATATATATATATATATATATATATAAAAATAAAGTACATTGTATGTCTTTATGTTTGTGCATACGTGTGTCAAACAACTCCACCGCTCTACTGCTCCAATTTCACTGATTCATACCTCATAGAAAAGTTAAGCGCAGGGAACGATTTTTTTAGGGTCCAGATTCAGGTTTGCCAAATTATGCGGGGTTAAGATATACATTTATATATTTTCTACGCATTATCGTTCCTTTCATGTTTCAAGGAGAATAACTCTTATTTTCTTTTTGTATCCAAAATTGCAGCTAGCTTAACATTTTAAGCTAGCTACAATATTAAGCTAGCTTAAGACCCGCCATATCGGTCAATGTTTAAGCTAAGCCCGGTGGAGGATTCTTAGTTTGGCTATCATCACAATAGCTAGGGAGAAGTTGATGCGATAAGCATCAATAAACTACAGAAAGAATCAAAATTGATCGCTGCATCTAAGTATTGAATTAAGGTTTAAGCTTAGCTTTTAAAAGTTCAACGATAATTCTCCTGCTGCCATTTAATTTAAAGACGATTTGATGTACGTAGATCCTTATTTTCCGTACAATCAATTATTTTTATTTCATGGGTGACAGAACATTGGAAAAGATAAAATCAATATAGTGTAAAGATGGGAAAATAAAAATTAGAATTAGTTATACATTCAACATTAGAAGAGTTAGAGAAATATAATAAGTGATTAAGTAAAAGCTATATTATGGGATCTAAATGAATAAATGCGAAATTGGAGCTGTATTCTCTCACGTATTCTGATATTAAAACGCCCCGTCTCTACTTTTTAGTAATTTTCACATTAAAAGCTCAATATCTGTATTATATATAATCTAATTCTAGGCAATAACACTCTTCCGATTTGTCTAATATTCATATTGATTTTAAAAAAAAGTTAATTTCATTAATTAATTGTCCTTCATTACTGTTCTTTTATCCGAGGATGTCTGTTTAGGAATATCGTTTTATAGAGTGCAGAAAACTGTTTGAAATTTGCATTTTACTTAATATTCAACAAGTTTGCAACTATTTGTAAAACATTCCTTAACTGTAAAAAGCCAATTTATAAATTTATAAACGGATTCAGGGTCAGTTTACGTCCCCAAAAGGGACTCCGCCCTTCGGCGTAGCCTCTTTCGGGTTCCTCTCCGCCCGAAGGGAGAGAGTTCAACCGATCAGCCGGTCGCCCGACTTCGGACTGAACGGTATTTAGTCACCCCACCACGAGGGCATCATGTGGCACAAGGCCGGTTTAACGTGGGATCTTCAAGCCCCTGGGCTGTGCCAAAAATATGCCCTTTGAACCCGTATAAACGGGTTCAGGGTCAGTTTACCTCCTAGAAAGGAACTCCGTCCTTCGGCGTAGCGTCGATCGGGTTCCTCTCCGCCCGTAGGCAGAGAGTTCAACCGATCAGCCGATCAGCCGGTCGTCCGACTTTGGACTGAACGGTATTTAGCCCCCCCCCCACGAGGGCATCATGTGGCACAAGGCCGGTTTAACGTGGGGTTTCCGAGCCCGTGGGGTTTCCGAGCCCGTGGGCTCGGGCAAAAATATGCCCTTTGAACCCGTATAAACGGGTTCAGTGTCGGTCTACCACCCCAAAAGAGACTCCGCCCTTCGGCGTAGCCTCGTCCGGGTTCCGCCCCGCCCGAAGGCAGAGAGTCCAACCGATCAGCCGATCAGCCGGTCGCCCGACTTAGGAATGCTTCCTCTTGAGGCGCAGTATTTATTAGGTATGGAATAGTCCATTATGTTATCATGGGTAAGGTCCCATAAAAAGATGCGATAAAGATCAATAAACTACAGAAAAAATCAAAACTGATCCCTGCATTTAAGTATTGAATTAATGTTTAAGTATACCTTTTAAATGTTCAACGATAATTCTTCTGCTGCCACTTAATTTTTAAGACGTAAATCCTTATTTTCCGTACAATTATTTTTATTTCATGAATGACAGACAGGGGTCAAGTTATAAGAAAAAAATAATGAAGTGTAAAGTTTTGAAAATAGAAATTAGATTTAATTATATATTCAACATTTGAAGAGTTAGAGAAACCTAATAACTAATTAAGTAAAACGTATATTATGAAATCGATATAAATTGAGCTCAGTTCTCCCACGAATTCTAAGATTAAAAGCCACACCTCTACTTTATAATAATCTGGTATTTACTCGACCCCCCACGGAGTTGCGTTTTGATACAAAGTCAGTTTAATGTAAAGAGCAGGAGTGCGTACAACCGGGCAAGGAACAAAAATTCCCCGAGCCCCAGTAACCGTCGGTTGCGCTTTCCTCGGTGCTAACACCGATCCCTCTTTTTCTAGTGCAATGAAAGGGCACGGCATTGGGCAGCTGTTCCCAGGGCTGGGTACGTCTCAGTATAATTTTTCCCAGTCTTTGGCAAAGGTGCCTCTGATCGCAGTCTGCCCAAAGACAGAGACGCAACTAAGAGATGAGAAATAAACGTGTTACAAAATACTCGAGATCAATTTACACGGTCTTTACTCTGCCTCCAAACTAATCAATGTGTTACAAACTACTGCAAAGTATTTTTATTTAATGACATCCCCCACTCACCCAGGATATCGATATATACCTATACACATATATACACACACAAATATATACACTAATGCAAATACATACATACGTACATATACATATAGCTCCATATATACACTTATATACAACTACGCACACACACACATATATATGTATACAACCACACAACGTATACATACACCCAAACACACACACATATCTATCTATCTCTCTCTCTCTGTCTCTCTCTCTCTCTCTCTCTCTCTCTCTATATATATATATATATATATATATATATATATATATATATATCATTTAATCTTGCATAACTATTCACAAAATTTTGTAAAAGGTGAATGTACATAAAAATATTAGGAGTCAGCAAAATGTCAAGTGTTAACTGTAAATTATATCAATCTGTATTTTGAAATTAACCGCAGTATGTCTATATATAATAATTTATTCTTTCTTTTCTTCTTTCTCCCTTTTCCCCACACCCCTGCTTCGCCATTTGTTTTCTCTTATGTCTTATCTCTTCTTCCCTTTCGGCTTAGTGTTCTTTCTTTCTCTTGTGAAAGGACTTGTTAAATATATCAAAATGTCTGGCACCTTACCCTACCACCTCTACACTTACGTATCTTAAAAAAGATAGATTTAAGCATATGACTATCTCTCCCTTCCCTCTCTGATTTCTATCATATCGCCCGCTCTCCTCCCATTCTCTCTCTCACTTTATATCAACTTAATACTACCTCTCAAAAATTTATATAAAAATAATATGTACATTTTTAAGCCATCTACTTCTATGCTTGGAAATGTAATACGAGGAACCAGGAAAAAAATCCCATTCCTGGTGAAATAAAATATAATCTATGGGCCCTTAAGATTGTGATTTTTTTTAATTTAACTCTCTCCCCCATCTCTCTCATATATATATATATATATATATATATATATATATATATATATATATATATATATTTCAAGGAAACCATTAGCTAACAAAATTTTAAAGGTGCATTAAGCTACCAATCACTTAATGAATGTTACACTCCTTGTTTTTTTTTAATTATAAGCGCTATAAAGTTTTTCTTCAATACGCAAGTACTCAGTATTCATATATCTTCAGGAATGGAAATTATTTTGCTTTTGCTCAAATTCAGGTTGCATCCAAGATGAAAAAATATAATGCGAAAAGAAATATATATATATATATATATATATATATATATATATATATATATATATATATATATATATATATTTAAATGTGTTATTGATAATGGATACAAACTTTTAGAGCCTGCAGTCGCAATGCTAAGGTAGAATTCGTTTTCAAAATTTAAGAGAGTACGTTTTTTACTAATATGCCAATTTGAGATTTTTTGTTGTAAGAGTTTATCAGTCAATATCTCATTTCCACGTCGCATCAGTTCTTTTTAAATCAATATATATATATATATATATATATATATATATATATATATATATATGTATGTGTGTGTGTGTGTGTGTGTGTGTGTGTGTGTGTGCGTTTGTGTCCGCGCATGTGTGAGTGTGTGGTGAGTGATGTTTTCGTATAGACCGCCTTTTAAACTGTCTAACAATGGCACCTGAGTTATGTAAATTTCTCTTTACGAAATACTGATAATCAATCTCAAATTTAATTAAAATTGATTAGAATTTCTGCGAGGAGTAGTTATCTTTACTTACACAATTTATAATCGTATTAATATCGTCCTCTTTGTTGTTATCATCACTTTCGTTTTCCATCGTCTTCCTGATCGACCTTCATCAGACGTCTCTCAATCAGGACAACCAAATATTTAGGTTACACCTCTACGTGCACCCTGATTTCATATCACAAATATAAGAATTTATTTCGAAATCCCTTCTTGGTCAGTCCAATAAATTTTTGGCATCGCTTCCTAGATACATAGATAGACCTTCGTTTATCCAAATATAGATTAACCGGATTTCGTATTATCCAAACAGAATCACAAGAATATTTAATTTGAATAATTTGTCACGTGTACAAATCTGTTACAAGTGTTGACTATTTGTTCCCTTCCTGGTTGCACATGGATGAAGACAGCGAACGATTGCGTTGATGAGAGACGATTACTTTAAAAAGTGCTGAGACCAAAGAAAAACTTGCAATGTTACTGGTCCTGACCTGGCATACCGGCTTCAGTTACTTTCCCGCCATGGTAAAATAGCTTCCTTGCAGCTTTTATATAAATACTTTACTGGTAATAGTTCTGAAGAACTTTGATCTATAACACCTAACCTTTATGAATTTAATCACTACACTAAGTTGCCAACAAGGTTTCATTATTTTACTGTGGAATTGGCAAGATGTAACCGTAAATTCTTTGCTAGCAATTTCTTTCCTTGCACGCGAAACACTTCTGGCTTCTTAATTTCCAGCCAACTTTGATCTTCAAAAATCAAATGCAATATAAATATTTACCTTTTAATTTTCTTTTATTGATTTCGTTCCTAATAATATTTGTCTTATTCTTGTTCTTTCACACTCAGTAATCCCTTGTGCCTTAGTGGCTTTATTGCCTTGCTTGGAATAAAATGATTAAATAATAATAATCCTAATAGATTTTTTTTTTTTTTGCCCATTTCATTCCATGCAATCCGGGAAGGCTACACGTGCTCTTGGGGGTTACAGATAGTGAAAGTGAAAGTGAAAGGGAAGACTGAGAATAGCGAGGATTGAGGAAATAACAAAAGATGAACGTGATTCAAGAAGACTGATGATGGCGATTGACGTTGCATTTAATTTTTTCAGTATTGTAGTTATCAGGGAAGAAATTAAATGGGAATCAGTTCCACGGGTTGGAAGTGCGAGAAAAGAAACTTTTGGGGTAGAAGTGGTAAAAAGGGAATTTAAAATTAGAATGTACGATTATCAAACCTTTGCCCCCTTTTATGTGCATTAAAACAATACGTCTCACTTTACTCACCTATCAATCTCTTTTTTGCCACACATAAACTTGCTAATTATGCTGCTTGCTGTTACCATCTCTCCTTCTTTCCTTTAATATGTCCTGTGAGTATCAAATTCTCCGAAACATCGTTCATCATCTTTATTACAGACTTTCTATATGTCTCATTTTGATTGAAATATGTCCTTTCCATTTTCGATAAATATGCTTATATCTTACCTTCATATAATTCTCAGCAGCCTTCTGTAGAACTATATCTATGTTACCTCAAATATCTTCCTGTAAGAAAAATTTCGTGCATTCAGTTATATAGAAGAAGTCATATTACAAATGTGTTCAGCACTTTTTCTTTGTTTCTAACAGCATTTTCCCATTTCGTAACGTTTTGTTTATCTTTTGGAAGTCTTGTTTCTCTCTGCCAGTAGACATTCGGATTGCTGTGACAAGGCGGGAATGCCAATAAAACTCAAGGGGTAACTCGGAGTGGAAAAGAATAAGAAGACTTTCGTGAGATGAAAGGGCAATAAATGAACAGTGTTCAAGTAAGACAGTAGAGGGTCATTGATGTTGCCTTTAATTTAAGAATGTACGTGTGAGGGAAGAAAATGCCGGAATAGTTTCCCAGAGGAGAGAATTTAGAGCATAGAAACTTTTAGAATAGAAATTAACTATTTCAACAATAAAAGGATGGGACCTAATAGCCAATCTAGTAGTACACTTAAATTTAACTGGTAAAAGTAACAAAGAGGAGAGCATATTAGAACAACTGTGCTGTGAATATTTAAAAACAAAAGAAGCCACGCTTCGGTGGTTGGGAAGTGAATGAATTCGAGATGACAGATCAGGAACAATAATATTAAAGATATTTCTTTTGATTTTTTTTTAATAGAATTTAGAGAATTATAACCAGAGTACTAAATCTGATATGGCAGCAACCAACATTGCAGGGATGAATGGTAGATACATATATGCACGAGATGGGACACCTCGGCATTGTGTAATGTTTAGCAAGCTTGTCTCGCTAAAACATTTACGACTGAATAGTGAGTTCGATCCTCACTGGGTGCTCCACACTCTTGGCCGTTTGCCACATCTAAACTACGCTTAGAAAATCGTTTTGGGCAACTCAATGTGGTGTAATGGTTAGCAAGCTTGTCACGCTCGAGCAATTATCAGTGAGTTCGATACTCACTGGGTGCCCCATACTTTCGTCCTATCTATCAATTTTTCTGACATGATGCAATGAAACAACCTTTATAGCAGCAAACCTAGCAACTGATTTAATATAATCGCGCCACTCCATGCCAGTAGAAACGGTGAAACCATGAAGGCATAGTGAGTTGATCTCCTGAAGGTTAGCCTCAATTATGCAAATGCATAACAAAATGTGTCTCTATTTTACAAGTCATTTAGTGATCCAGTTAATAAACAACTGGAGGTTGTTTTTTTTTAGAGTAGCTACCAGTTTTACTTTATCTCTCTTATAGGATTTACTATTATGACAGTAGTAACTATTTACTAGTGTCATAATACTAAATCATATCAGTCATATAGGTAAATCATATAAGTCATATATATCATATATATGTAAATCATATAAGTAAATCATTGCGTCATTAGTATGTATACCCAGTTTGGAACTGATGACATCACGAATGTCCTTGATAAAAAAAATTGCCGAGAGTTATTTCTTTACTTAATTATTTTGATGTTACCAGTTCGTGGCTCAAAACTTGGGATCTTCCTCCCTTTTAATCAGATATTCCGTCTATTTTCAAGCGACCTTCTGCAAAACCATGCCTCGAGTTACCTCAAGTCTACATTTACTATCTTAGAAATTTTTCCAGCATTCACTGTTACATTAAGGATGGTAAATTTTAGAAGCGTGGTATTGCACTCAATTTGAAAACTGCGCTTTGGCATGATAAATAAGCAGGCAAAATATTTTTTTCTAAATCGTTAGAGTTTTATGAGGAAACAATTTTAAAGATCAATTTTAGTTTCAAAATTTTATCCTTGGAATTTCATTCCAGTTATCAGTAAGAGAATTATAGCCTGACCTTATGGAATTCATAATTTACTGAAACTTACAGTTTTATGAGGAAACAAGTTTGAAGATTAAGTTTAGTTTCAAAATTTTAACCTTGTTATTTCATTCCGCTTATCAGTAAGAAACATGTAGCTTGATCTTATAATATTCATAATTTAGTGAAGCTTTACAAATTATATATAGGCACGATGCAAGGCAAGCACATTATTACTAAATCAGTGTTCCGTCAAATAATACCCTTATTTACTTCAAAAGGAAATTGTACTGAACAATTTAGGTAGATTATGATGTATTATATAGTGTAGTCGTGTTTCTGTGATTTTCAATAACTAATGTAAATTTAAAACATTTTGTATTATAATTTGTAACTTAATAAGATTAAAAATTGCTAATCTACAATTATTTTTTTATTTACTATATTGTTTTACAAGTGTATTTAAGTTGGGTCGACAAATTATATAACCTATTTTATTTCATACTGAGTAGATATGTTTTATGTTATGTAGACATTGAGTTACATGAGCAAAATTATATATCTTTTCTCGTTTGGATAACCAAAGTTCCGCTGTACACATTCCGATGTATATTTGGAAATTATTTAGCATTTTAATAGTAACGAAAAATTTTATTCAAAACAATGGCAATATGAGAGCGCTCCTAATTTTCTTTTTGTGACCTGGTATTTTTATACTGGATTTATTGCCACTTCGAAATATAAGACTGAAAAATCTTCTGAGTCTCGTCATCCTCCGTCCACCTGAGTCCTACATAATTCTCAACATGAGACATAATGCCTAGTGCAAGATCTTTCTAGATAATCCAGAAAATAATTCTCATGGGCACAACCGATATCTTTTGAATTGCAGTTTTATTATTTAAAACTATCTTTTGCTTAATTTAGTCCTGGGTAGGAGGATAAGTACATCCGGCAGCTAGGCCTTTACTTGGGAGAGAGGAGGATTTCAGTTACGCGGTAACACCTCTTAGGGTCCCAGCTATAGGCAAATAGTGAACTCCAAAACAAAAACAAACCACTATGAAAGTATAAAACTTCATTTACATATCAAAAGCGCCAGCGGAGCATTTTTATACCAAGGAAATTACCAACAATACATATCTATATAAAATTAATCAACAATACCTATTTATAGTAAATTATAGTAAAGTTAACAATACTTTTTTAAAAGTAAAATTGCCAACGTATATATATAGTAAAATTAATCAACAATACCTGTTTATAGGAAATTATATTAAACAAAAATACTTTTCTAAATCAAAAATAGCCACAGTATATATCTATAGTAAAATTAATCAACAGTACCTATGTATAGTAAATTATAGTGAAATTTTAAAGAAAAATTAATAAAAGTATATATCTGTAGTAAAATTAATGAACAATACCTATTTATAATAAATTATAGTAAAATTAACAACATATTTTAAATCAAAATTAGCAACAAGACATCTATAGTAAAATTAATAAACAATACCTGTTTATAGGAAATTATAGTAAAATTAACAATAAATCTAAAAAAAATAGCAACAGTATACATTCTATAGTAAAATTAATCAACAATATTTATTTATAGTAAATTATAGAGAAATTTTAAAGCAAAATTTGCAGTAGTATATATCTATAGTAAAATTAATCAACAATACCTACTTATAGTAAATTATAGTGAAATTTTAAAGCAAAATTAGCAACAGTATATATCTCTAGTAAAATTAAGCAACAATACCTATTTATAGTAAATTATAGTAAAATTAACAACATATTTTAAATCAAAATTAGCAACAATACATCTATAGTAAAATTAATAAACAATACCTGTTTATAGGAAATTATAAACAATAAATCTAAAAAAAAATAGCAACAGTATACATTCTATAGTAAAATTAATCAACAATATTTATTTATAAGAAATTATAGTAAAATTAACAATACATTTTAAAGTAAAATTACCACAGGGGGTAGATTATTCTAGTTCCACGTGCTATGCCTCTCCCAAATATTTTAGTATCTGTTATTGGTATTTTAAATCAACTCTCTAAGCATTTGTTCAACTCTGCTGTATTGAAATCACAACACCTTGGGTCAAGTTACGTGATTCTACCAACGCTTTTATCTACTGGGCCATGTTTTTGAGGACGTTTTAATTTCGATTACCAGCAAAATACTATCATCATTTAGCGTCTGCTATAAATTATTTGCCTTTCCATAACGCTGAAAGTTCTTCCTATATATTCGAATGTTCTCAGACTTGAATCTAAATATATGTATGACAATAGCCGTTTTAAGGTGTGCCTAGTGATTACCAGACAGGAAATTTTATTAATGGGCCGAGTTCGATTTCATTTGAGGCAGTTGTGTTCCGTTTTTTCATACATATCCTTGGGAAGCAATAAATGCAGCTTTATCCGTCCACAAGCAGGGAAACAACCTTAAAGTAGATTGTCCATTATGCTATCGTTCTATTTAAAATGAAAGAAGGTGTAGCGCTACTGAAATAAGTGAAATACTGTAGAGTTTCTGAACGGTTGCTTAAATGGCTAAATAAATGAAAACTCAAATAGTTTTATTATCTTAGCAGATCAAACATGGCCTTAAATCTCTTGAAAGCAATTCACGTTCTGAAAGAGTTTTAACAAATAGAACAGCCGAAAATGTTGAACGTGCATTGGTGCAAACAAAGAAAATTCCAGGGAATCCCTGGTCTCTCCGGAAAACATCCCCCCATTTCGTTTGCTCATTTTTCACGTCTCCTGCATCTTAATCTGTCGAATATTTCATGTCAATAAGGAAGCACATTTTTTTTTTATTTTTATTAATAATAATAATCATCTTAATAATATTATTATTTATATATTTTTATTATTATTCAACAAATTAATAAATGTCTTCAATTCCTTGATGTCTTTGCGTTTGTTTTTCAGAAATATACTAAGTATCGAAAACATTTCTCTCAAGAATGGAAATATATGTACTGAAATTCATACATTTATTTCGGAAGCTAGAACACTTTCAATTGATTTACGTTGTAACAATTTATTTTCTTTCTTTCTTTTGACGGATTTTTACAGAGATGTTCGCGCTGTACAGGACTCGAGAGCAACTCAAGTTAGAGGAATAGTGACTAAGAGGCAGAGCTTATGCGGATATATGTTAAGAGTAAATGCTAGACTTGAACTGATTAAGATTTTAGAGATCGGGGAAGCCTCAACTTGGGAGCCGATTCCACAATGTAGTGTTTGGTGGGAAGAAGCTGCAAGATTGGAATTAGATCTCACCAAAAGAATACAAAAGGAATGATAGTGGCTAGCTACAATAAGTTTGCCATGACGGGGTTTAGACGTGAAGGTTAGAACAAGTGAGACTATGACGTGTAGTGCATCTGAACACATGCCATGGAAATAGCAATAGATCAACGTTAGACTTGTGACATCTCGTCTCTGAAAAATAGTGGTACGGTCGAAAATAATTCGTTATTCACATTTTTCCCTTCTCTCTTTATCGCAAGAAGATATTTATTCGCAGCAATATTTTACAGCAATTATTACGAGTAACAATTCGTAAAAATTTACAGCAATTATACTTAAAACATAATTATTATCCCAATTATTAAATTTATGTATATACAATTGTTTAAAAGAAGAGAAGATCTCCTTAAATAGGTTAAGTAACGAGAAAGCAGCCCCTTTCTTCAAAGACATTTCATTTAATATTATACAATTGTGTAAAGGAAGAGTAGGGCATCTTAAATAGATTAAAATAATTATCATGTTTATTAATTACAGAATCAATTGTAGATCTATTATTATTGAGTTATGGAAACATTTTTGAGTTGTCGAGTTATTTGGATTCAATTTCCTTTAAATATATTTTAAGTTTCTTTTTAAATATTTGCAAGCAGAAATATTAATCGAGATTGGTAAAGTGTTCCGAAGTTTCGATCCTAGATAGCGAACTGGTCTCAAATCATATTGTAAAGTATTATCAGACATCAAAAACAAGCTTCCGTGAGTAGATAGCTTTGTTAGATATTGATGAACTGAGAGAGAAGTAGTTGCGAGATTTTGTTAATAGACTCATATACTGTTATAGTGGAACACACCTATTCTATAGTTAATAGACTCTCCCACCTATAATAAGTAGGAGTAGTAAGATTAACAAGTCAGTCGATGACGGACGATCGTTAGTCGGATATTAAATTATCAGCCACCGCAACTAGATTACTGCGTTATTACCTATTATATTAAGTTCTTAACGTTTTGTATGTCGAACCTATTTTAGGACCGACTTAGTACAAATACAAGCCTCCACTGTGAAACCACAACATAACAACTTGTCGACGAGGGATTCGAACTCATACGGAGGAAGAAAAACTTTTCGTACTACATAACAACTTGACGACGAGGATTCGAACTCATACGGAGGAAGAAAACCCTTTCGCACACTACATAACATATACAAAAGTTATTAATATTAATTTAAATATTTCCGGAAGTCTCAAGATTTTTGCATTTTAGGAGATAAACAGAGTTTAAGAAACGATGCCAACTAGAAATACTCTAAAACCTCTCTTCTGCAGCCTAGAAATAGGATCAACGTAATAGGAAAAACTCGAGGAGTCCCGACGGAGTAATGGATAGCGGTTTGGATTAAGAAATCGGAGAGCCGAGTTCGAATTCCAGTCGAATCCATTACATTTACTTACGTGCTAATACCTTTGAGAAATGTATGAATACTCAACTTCTTCCCCCAGCTATGGGTAAATAGCAGTACAGTCCGTGTTCTATAGATTTTGATGGCAAGTGGTCTACCGCAGGAAGAAATGGAAACCTACTGCGGGAAAAATCTACCTAGTCAGTCATGTATCGAAAAGATACATGCTCGCATAAGCGTGTATCACGCATGGCACATAATTATTCTGGAGTGCAAAAAGGAGGCAAATAAAGTCATACAAAAACATTCTAAGGAAGCACGGTTCTTAGTTTAAAGAATATAACCCAAGTTCTTGGTAATTGTTTTAAAAGTTCAGTGTGATCGTAATTCCTAATCAGGTTTTCATCCAAGAGTAAACCTTCAAATCTAACAAATTTACCCCTCTCTGTAAATCCTTTACTAATTCTCATCATACCATCAAATGAAATGTTTCTTTATGGAGAATGAAGGATGATATAATTAGTCTTATTTATATTGTGTGTTAATTTATTAATATCAAACCACTCGTTAACATCTTTGAGTTCAGTGAACAGTTTTAAATATAGTTTGCAGAGATTCAGTAAATGTTAGTATCATCAGTAAATAATTAAAATGTTAACCTTTTTGATACATTTGGTAAATTGTTAAGAAAATTGTTAAGGTGGGGCAAGGAGTGAATCCCGCGATGCCCCACACACAATCATATGGGAATTTGAATTAATATTTTCAATTGAAATGTATTGATCTCTATCAAATAAGTATGATTTGAACCAGTTAAGAACATTTCTTTTGATGCCATAATGATAGTTTTGACAACAAAATTTCATGGGTGACTGTATCAAACGCTTTTTGAACGTCAATAAAGACCCCGAATCCAATCTTTCCTCGATTCAATGCCTATCTTATAGCCTCAGACATACTTACCAAAGCATTGTCAATAGCGTGTTTGGATTGAAATCTAAATTTCAAAGAATAAATAAGTTTGTAGTGATTGAGAAAAGAATGAATAAATTTGTGGTGATTGAAGAAAAAATAGAGACGTTAGTACATTTAGTTTTTCAAATATTTTACTAAATGCTGGTAGAAAAGAAATCGGCCTAAAACTTGATGTTAATGCTGAGTCTCCATTTATAAAAATAGGTATAATTTTGGCAGTGTTTTATTTAATGGGAAAAATTGTTGGCTAAAGGACTGATTAATAAGTTGAGCAAGAGGTTCAGAAATAAAACATCCAAGAATTTTCAATAATTTAACAGGCATACTATTTGGACAAACCGATTTAGAAGGATTAATATTTGATATTTGTAACTTCCAAATGTGTTATAGGTGTAAGAAATAAAGATTTTGCATATTTATTACAGACGTAATGAAGGAGATTTAGGTGTTTTAGAAGTATTCTTTGATATAATTTTTGCGACACTAAAAGAATGGCCGTTCAAGACTTTGACATCTCAACTGCGTCATATGTATTCTTTCCATTACTGTTTTTAATATAATTGATAATATGAGTAGTAGTATGTTTGTAACTAATGAGCGATTTTATGCAAGACCATAGTTTGTTTTTTGTTTTGTTTTTTTCATATTTGAGGGATAGTTGAAAAAATAATCAAAGAAATAATTAGTTTTACTAACTTTCAATTGTGTAGCTACACGGTTTCTAATATTTTTTGTAATTTATTTAGCGTTCAACTAGGCCGGCATCTCGCTCTCACCCTTTCACTGTCGAAACTGTTATATCTAGCCGTCTCATCTACTCAGATAGCTTCATGTCTCACACTTCTCGTCTGTGGAACACTCTCGCATTTTCCTGTTTCCGTGATAGCTATAATCTCTAACTATTCAAATGTAATATCAATCGATGTCTCCAGATTCCTTGATCTATCCCCTCATTCATCCTTTCCTCTATCACTCATATTTGCTTTCGGTCTCTCTGTAACCCATTGCGGTCTAGTGGCTTCCCGTCTTGCTTGGGGTGAAATGCTTAAAAAAATGTAGATATTAGTTTCAGAGTTGTTTTTTTTTTTTATTGTTTTCTTTTTCCTCGTTTGTCTATGGGTATTAACCCGAATTGTCATCATTTTTGTATTTGGTCGTATATCCATAGTTTATTTCGAAGTTAAATTTCTGTCTTAATAAATGTCCTAACTGATACATGGGTGTTGGTTAGTGATCTAATATCACTTAGTAATTTACTATAATTATTATTAACATTTCAGTCATTGTTATCAAGGTATGAGAAGTCAATTCAATAAAAAAACATTAATAAACTTTTCTTCATCAAAGTTAGTGTAAACGTATTTGTATCCATTGGATTTCGTGTGGCGTATACTTGCATTTTCAAGAAGCGGAAATTAAGAAAAATGGTCAGAAATATATGTCAAGGTGTTAGCACAGATTATTTTGGCACCGAAGATATTAAAGTAAATATTACAAATAATAGATGAAGAGTGGTCAGATATTCTTGTAAGATTATGGATACAGAGCAGGAAGTTATTAATTAATTCATTTGATCATGCAGGATGTCTAAATTAAGATTTATATTAAAATCTCCCGTTACAAAGAAATGTTCGCCAGAAAAGTTCGGAAAAATAGAATGGAAATAAGTAGAAAGGATTTCGACATGTGAATTTGGATGTCTGTAAGTACAACAAAATTCCATATTTTTTCACTCTTGCTTTTAAACTCAGTCTATATTGTTTCAAAGTCGTTAGAGTTGTAATTTAAATCATCACGGGTATTGGAAAGGAGAGATAATTTGATATATAATCCGCTATCACCGCTTAGTGTAAGATATATAGTTTTGAAGAATCTATATCCGGGGATATTAATATTAGTCATTTAGTTTTTTTTGTTAATTTGCAGTTTAATAACCGCGCTCAGTTTGCATTAAAATTTTCCTGAATATTTACATTTAGGTATAATTGCACATGCTTCATTCAAATCTGGCTTGATAAATTTGAAAAAAATCTACCGTTATGGAATTATCGACAGTAAAAGTTCGGATTCATTCGCGTCGTTGGCGCCAGCCATTATTAGCGTTGTTTGCATACATTTACTGCGGAAAGCTAAGCGCGGAAGAATGTAGTTAACGTTCTTTTTTTTTATTGGTCTAACTTATTTCAATTACTGTGCAAGAGGACTATATTGTGGGCGGAAGAATAAAAACAATTGAATTTTCCAATCATAACTAGTCTGCAGCGAATGTATACAAACAAAGCAAGTAATGGCTGCCGCGACGCGAATGAATCCGAAATTTTACAGTCAATAACTCCTAAACGGTAGATTTTATCAAAATTATCAATGCAGATTCCAATGAAACATGTACAATTACACATAAATGTTAGCATTCTAGAAATGTTTAACTTCAAATTAACCGGATTTTAATTGTATCCATATTTCTGACACTCCAATTACATCAAATGAACTCTTTGCGAAGGCAGCTAAAGAAATTAATTTGTCATGTTGAAGAGCTAGACTTCTTATATTAGTGTATAGAATAGAGAGATTATACGCTTTGGTATTAAGCAAGGTTAGTTCAGGAATAGTAAAATACCATGATTTAATGATTTGAGGAATGGTGTCATCAACATCATAGACACTTAAATTAGGTGTTTTAGAAAAGCTTGAAGCCATTTCAAAAGTAGGAAGACTATTACTGACGGAAGTTTGAAAGATCTTCATTGGATAAATCATAAAAATGGAAAACAGAGTTTTAATATTTTTAAGACATGAGCTAGTTTAATATAAGTTACTTCGGAAAATGAATCCAAATAATATAGGATTAAAAATAGACGTAGAGATATTGAAAGGCTTTGATGGAGCTCTGTACTTAAATAAAATAATTAAAGAAAGAATGAAAGAAAAAAAAGAAAGAAATTACTCAACAAAACATCTATAATTAAATTAATAAAAAAGAAATGAAAATTAAACTTCAAAACAATTAAATAACCAGTTACCACAAATTTAACCCCATTTACATGCCATAATCCTCTAGGAAAGCATTTATTTATCTTTTATTCAATTCATCAATGTTTGAAAATTTCTTTTTTATTACGAGATCTTTCTTGGATAAGTCGTCGTATAAGGTTATCCATTATCAAAAAATGGTCTTCTTTGATTCAACCCTTCCTGTTTTTCCGTTCGTCCAACGAAACTCATAATCTTCCTGTTTCTTCCCTCCTCCTTCTTACCTAACCGATGAGCTTTCAAAGTCAGTTTGATTGAAATCAAATTTCTTGAAGACAAGGCATACTTTCTTTTTACAGTTTTCGTTTGACGTTTCTTTTATAATTTCTAGTCGTAGATTTCTTGATCTAGAATAACTTTCCATTTCCAAATAATGGTTTTCACATTTGTCTACCATTTTTTTTTGCAAGGAGTATATTTTTTTTTTGTTGTGCTAGGCTTCTTTCATCTGCTTTCACCAATTGCTTATTTAATTAAAAGTTTTGGCGCTTTTTTCAATTAAATCATTTTCCAGATCCATCATTTTAGAATATGCCAATATACTCGACAATGTACCCATCACAATTGAAAATATTTGTAGTTCATTGTTCGTTTCCAAAAATTGAGACATTCCATATCAAGTGAACTGTACTTTCGTCGACGTTAAGGGTTCGAAATGAATAATAATCTTTTGGTTAGCCATCTAAGCTATTTTTTTTTTTAAGTCAATAGTAAGTTTGAATTTGAATTTATTTGGTGCCATATTGTAGAACATTTTTAAATAATTAGAACAAAATACATACAGCTTATAAAAACAAAAAAAATCAAAGAAAAAATACAGCTTAGAGGTGAAAATAATTATTGAAGCAACACTGAGCTCTCAAAAAGCCACCTAACTATTTAGGTTTTCATTTTCGTATTAAAACACTACACAAAGACGGGGCAACTCATGACGTATATATGTTTGTGTAGGTATGAGTGGCGTCCCGAAGACAATTTTTCCTCCCACTTCCATAAAAAAAACACTGATATACGCAACCCTATATAAATCCAAAATTTAAAAATTAATCAGTTAATCTGACGATCGCAAAAGCGTGAAACCCGGGGTCACACACTCACATCAACCCAACTATATATATATATATATATATATATATATATATTAAATGGACAATATCTTTCAAAATCGAAGCAAATTATTGAGAATGAAAAAAAATTGTCAGAAACAAAGGAAATAGTTACAGAGTACTATTTTATGTCAATTCTCTTATATGACAGTGAATGCTGGATAATTTGCATACAGAGGAAGTGTAGGTTCTACAGAAGGATGATTATAATATCATGGACGGTGCATGTATACAACGTGGCTGTTTTCAGGAAAATTGAAAGAAATAGTATATTTATACATAAGAAATAATGTTAGTTGAAATTTTTGGGACACATAATTTAGAAGGAGGGCTTGGAGAATCTGACGCACACCAGGAAAGCATTGAGAGACCTACCTAACGAATTGTGTAAATGGATGTTAAAACAATATGGGCCAGGGATAGGAAAAATGAAAACATTACTAAAAGCTACATAGGATTGGTAGTTGTGACAATTCAGTTGCCCAGGTTTTTGAAAAGACACGTCTCCTAGAAAAAGAAAAATGGGCAATATTTGTATTGTCTTATTTAGCAGGTTTTGATTTATGACATTGTGATCGTTTCATTAATACTCAAGCTACAGAACATTTCTCACATCATATTTTGTTTACACTAAATCTTAAAACAATAAAAATAATTAAAATTTTCTTTAACGGTAATGAACAGAATTTAGAAGGAGGGCTTGGAGAATCTAACGCACAAAAGGAAAGCAGTGAGGGACCTACCTAACGAATTCTGTAAATGGATTGAAAAACAAGATTGAACAGAGATAGGAAAAATGAAAACACTACTAAAAGCTACGTAGCATAGGTAGTTGGGACAAACCAATTGCCCAGGACTTGAAATGACACGTCACCTAGAAAAAGAAAAATGGGCAATATTGGTATTGTCTTATTTGACAAGTTTTGGTTTATGACATTGTGATCGTCTGTCTAATATTCAAGCTACAGAACATTTCTCACATTATATTTTATTTATACTAAATTTTAAAACAATAAAAATAATTAAAATTTTCTTTAATGGTATTGAACAGAATTTATTATAGAACTTGAACAACACACTTAATGAACCCCGTTTAATGTATCAACCAACTAACCATCTTGATGTAATATCCATAAAAAAAAATTGTTATATGGGATATTTTTCCTCAAGTATAAAGAAAAGTGCATCTCTTACCAGTTCAAAAGATTTGTTTTAATCATTCCATCCCAAAACAAGGCGATACTGCCACTAAAACGCAAGGACTACAGGGCGTGAAAGATTTAGAAAAAGTGTGGATATGACAATAAAGGGAGAGGATTCTGGAAGACAGAATGTGTCTATTTACACTGCATGAAAATTTTTAAAGATTGTAGGTGGAATGGAATCAAGAAATCGGTTTAGAGATATACAGGCCAAAATTGCGCGAAATAATGGTTAGAAAAGAAACTGTTGCTAGTTAATTAAACTTAAACGGTTTTACATAGTCGCCAATCTAGCATCACACTTAAATTCATGCAATCGAGGCAGTAAGGAAGAAACCTCATCAGAACAGATGTCGTGGATGTATTTGTCGAAAAGACAAAGTGTCATAATATTAGTAACTAACGACACCGAAGCTCGAGCGTGACACTCTGGATTAAAGACTATATGTTTTTCGCCAGGTGTATAAATAGCGATGCCAGACTACTGACTGCAATTGAGTAACTACTGAGTGGGACGATCCAGTCGAATTAGTGTGAATTATTCTGCGTCAATTATTTGGGTACTGATTAGAATTTACCGGACTTTAAGACGAGCCGAACTACTAACAAGATATTCACAGAAATGGTGAATTATCTTTTGTTGACATTTACTTCTTTGTTCCTATTAAGTATTTATCTGTGGTTGTAATTAAATACTGTTTTATTCTAACATTGAAGTATTTAGTTATACTTAACGGCTACCGTGCGTCACTAAAACAAAGTGAAGCCAAGTCAAGTCCGTAAAAACGTGACTAAAGTCGACATAAACAGATCAGGATGGATTATATTACAGATCCTTCTTTGAATATTGTCAATAATCATGAGATATATATTAGGAGTACCAGACCAAATGGCAGCAATATTCAATGCACGGACGTCTTTGTTCCCATTAACAGGAATTAATGAATCTAGAATCTTATTGCCACTCGTTTGTCGTGTCAATCAGCGCATGCGTAGAAACCTCCGACATTACCCTCATGATGAATGGATGCAGTACTATTTTCTGGGGAACCACTTGTCACCGGTCCAAGATTTAAGGGAACGTAGCAAGCCAATTAAGTTTCGTTTTGAGGTTCGTGGTCGTGTCGTACGCTCTGAAATGGCACGGACCAGAAATGATGCCCCTGATCTAGTTGCTAATGGAAATTATCATTTTCCTAACAACTAAGTGCAAGGCTTGGAAGATATCGACCGTGCGGACGTGTTGAAAGTGTTTGGAGGTGGAGAAATATAAGGAAGGCGAAACCCGATGTATGTCTCTTGATTCTTATTATATGCCCCCTCCTTACAGGGTATGGACGGTCATATCTCTTCACAACTTCCGTATTGTAACTCTAAACAATGATTGTCGAATTGTTATTAACCCCAGTATATGTTCTGGGATAAATTTACATGAGTTTTTCTTAAGTAGGATACTCGTTGTTTCTCTCTGCCCATCTTGACTTCAGTATGTCCTGTGAGTGTCATATTCTCCATGCTCCTTTTCCTCATAATGTGTTCATAAAAATTCAAATGTATCTACCTATAAAAGTGTTTTAAAGCTTGTTCATCTATTCAGTGCCTGTTATTCTCAGTATCCTTCTGTAGAACCACATTTCAACCGCCCTAAGTCCCTCTTTCATCAGTGTGGAAATTTTTCAATATCCATTAAAATATTGTAGGACTAATATTATATAACATCTGGTACTTTTGTTATTTTTGGAATGATATTATCCTTAAGCGTTATTTAAATATGTGGAGATAAATTCTACGGCGCAATCGGATTACTATGTCACCATTTTTATTGGGTTTTTGTTTGTTTGTTTGTTTGTTTTTTTGTTTTGTTATTATTTTTATTTTTTTTGGTCCAAGTTTGATATCACCAGATCATAGATGACAGCTTAGGCTACCGACCAGATTATGGTTAGTGCTGTATTCACACTTTCCTTTCCTACATTGTCTAGGATATATCTATTTATACTGGTGGCTGTTGCTAGCTGAGAAAATGAAAAAAAGTAGCCCTTCAAAATTCGTAGCAGATTCTAATAAGCATAGGGACGTCCACACAAAACACGATACCTAAGGATTAAAATTATTTGTTTTAAATGAAATGATTTTTTTTTTTCTTGAAACTTTTATTTTAGTTTTAATTTCAAGCTAAATAATTACAATTAATATTTGCAAAAACCTACATAATTTGCTCTATTTAAAAAAAAAATTGAATTGACTGGAAGGAGCTACCTTTTTTTGGTGCTAAATAGCTCATTAGAATACAATTATTAGTCGTGTTTAATCACTCAAGGAAATTGTCTTTATTAAAAAAAAATTCCAAAAATAAAATATACTTCTCTGAAAATTCATTTGAAGAAATATTAGCATATTTAATCTGATTTGAAACAAATGTTTTTTTATTTTAAGTGTAAAATATCGCAGAAAAGCACTACTTAACTCGACACTAGATGTGCTATTTTTTTTACCCAACAATAGTTGTTTTGATGTGTTTGGATCCTGATGACAATTCTATGTCGTTCTATAGAGAATTTATCTGTAAAATTTGATCTAATAAAATAAAATAAAGTTAGCGCCATTTTTATATAATTTTTAAGTACTCAGTAATCTTAAAAATTTAGAAAATATTCCCAATAATCTGACATTTTATCGAACTTTAGAAATTTTGACATTAAATATAGTATAGTTACCGTTCTTATTTTTTGATAATGTCGTGTATGGTCGCTGTGACTGAAAAAAGCAGCACGATTATACAGAATAAAAAAAAATCGCTAAAAAGGAGAATAGTTTGATAAAAAACGGTCTTAACCTTGATGAAAGCGAAATCTTATTGTCTAAATGTTTATGATATTATTAAGAGGAAAGACTAAAGTTTTGATTAAAAACTTATGGTTAAAATCCTTTTTCTTTTTGAAAAAGTGTCATTACTAAATAACATTGAAAAGTTTAGCGCCTTTTTTCAGTGACATACAATAATTTTGAAAAACTATCAGGAAAAAAAATGTCGGATTTTAATGAAAATTTTAGGATTTATTCATAAATGATTGAAATTATTTTAAATACATTTTTTTATTTTGAAAGCCATAGTAAAACCATTATTTTACATCTGTTACCTCGCCATAACTAATTTTATGAAAACGCTATCAATTCAATCATGTTTTTTAGTAAATATATTAGTTAAAAGCAGAATTTTTTGAAGAATTTAACTCAACAATTTTTTTGAAAATTGAACGATCCCTTACCGAAATTCAGCTCTGAATTTTAATATAAAATCTCAATAAAACAAAGATAATATTTAATATCAAAAGATTTTACTTGCTTTTATTTACTTTTATGAATAAGGACAATATTATTTGAAGACAATTTCTTTTAGGTGAAAAATAAATTTTTACAACAATTATTTGTTATTTAGTATATATTTTTTTGCAATTATAAAGTTTTTACATTAAAGTTGTTAAATATTTTAAAATTAGGGAAAGAAATGGTGTTATTATATAGATATATGTTGGAGAGAGAAATTAACAGGTAATAACTGATAGCTGATATCAATTAAACATGACACGTGGAACTAAAGGGGTCAGTTCGACAATCCAACCAATAGAAGAAACCCGGAGCGTACAATGGCCGAAACGTTGTAAAAAATTTGGCGATAAAGATGAGGACAATAGTCCGAATAAAGTAGTGTTATTTTGTTTTATTAACATTTATTATTGCTTGTTTTTTTTCTTTCTTTACCTGATATACTTTTTTGCTCACACATGATTTTTTTTTTATTTTATAACTACCATTTTTTTAGTTCATAATGCAATAATCTTATCCGTTGACTCGATATACTTAAACTGATCAATATACACATGAAAATTACTATTAATAACTTTTCTTTATTTTTCAATATGCAACTAAGAACGCTCTTTTTGAAATTATAACCGATACTACATTATATTTTAAATAAATCTTGAACTTTGAATCCACGTACAATGTAACATTGCTCCTATTAGACTCAGAAATAAAAAAAAACACCATGTTGAACAGTTCGTACCTAAAGATTAGTAGCTGTAGTGTAAACGTAGGTGCATGTGTAATTAATATAAACGTTATAGCTCTGATTAACTAAAATTGAACACTATTTTGTCTACACAATTTATTAAATAAACAAATATTTGCTCACATGTATGTACGTAATTGCTTACATACATGGTTAAAATTTTAATGTATTTTTTTTCTTTCCCCACTAATTCTTCTTGTTTTTTTTTTTTTTGTCCTTCATCATTTTCTCTTCCACTCTTTTTTTTATCTCTTTGCTTCTTTATCTCTCTCTCTCTCTCTCTCTCTCTCTCTCTCTCTCTATATATATATATATATATATATATATATATATATATATATATATATATATATATATATATATATTTCATTCTCCTTCCCTCACTCGTTGCTCTTGATTCCTAACGTCTATGTTCTTGAAAGATGCCGCCAAAATAAGTCTAGACTGGTTTACATGTCGTGTCTGAAAAAATATATTTAGCTGCATTCAGGCACATTATTTTCCCGCTTCGATGCTTTTAAGAAAGCCGACCCAGTGTCATTAATAACCAGCGAAAGCAGGATGACGTCATTGTAAGTAGATTATGTAAGAGCTAAAATCTAGTCATAACTTCAATAACTTCAATAAATTATCAATGATAAATCCTTTATGCTAAATTACTCGCATGATCAAGGTCCTTGTATTTTGACAGCTTTTTGAACATCTTCAAAGTTACATTGCAGTCCACAGGGACTGGCATATCAATAAGGCGGCACATTTTTTGTTTGTTTGCTGTCTCTAATAACAATGTCTGAGTGGTTAGCTGCGATTGTTCCGTCTGCGTGTATTGTTTAAGATTATTATTATTGTTGTTGTTGTTGCTGTTGACCGAAAGGCCATCACGCCCTACAAGTGATGCTGTTTTACAAATAAACCATACCTCTCATGATACCCATTCTGTAATTATATACCAGACGCATACATCAACACAGAAAAACAGCGCATAACCGAGTTGATGAAGCTTATCGATGTGACTCATATGTCGCAATGACTGCCTTAACGTTAAATTATATAACAGCACTACTCTCGTTAACTGATCATCATTCTCTCAGACTAATTAAAATCATGTGCATCAGGGTCTCGTCAATATGACTACAAGTTTAAGTTTGTATCTTAAGTTTAAATCTATGACCCTAAACGAGGTACTGACTATAGCTCATCTTTCTCCCACTGAGAAAATTGTTCATGTAAACACATCTAGTCAATTAAGTTCGGAAGCCATGACAGATATCCCTGTTGAAGTATTGTGACACTATTTACGTCCCTAGAAAGAAACAAGAAAAAAAAAGAAAGGCGAGAATTAAATTTAGGTGATAAGAAGCCATCACGAAAAGGACACTAAGCGGTGTTATTTTTCTGACAGGGAAAGTGGTAAGATTTTTGTTTCCATTGTCGAGAAGGTCAAACACAGAATTTAATCTGATTTATATAACGGGGCGGCGAGTAAGATATATCCTATCTGCCCATGGCAATGATAAAAAAAGATTTTTTCAAGTTGGACAAGTTACCTCCCGCAGAATTCTAAAGAGATAAAAATAAAAATTAATTAAGCACGCACTGTCCGAGAAAAACAAAAGTGTCCGCTGACCACCATGAAGGAAAGTTTAAGCCTTTGTCTATATGCAGAATATCATTGAGAGGAGCATCTGTTTATCGTCACGGCTGCCTATGATAGCGAAACTATTTTATCGGATCAGTAATTGGCACCAAGAATGCAAATACGTCCAAATGGCCACCCACTTGATGCTGGCGAAAATCTGATTGACGAATTCCAGGTGATTCGGTTAAGATAAGAGTCTAGGGTGTGAGGTTTCCTCGAAGCAAAGAAAGAAAAGAAAGAAAAAAAAAGGAAGATAATTTTTTTTCTTTGAGCAAGATTTTTAAACCGAGACTAGTCTGGCCAAACCCACGCTGCTGAGCGCCCATTGGCTGAATGGTGGCATGAGCGTTAAGCGGAGGTAATCATGTGAAGAAGGAGGGGAGGCCTGTTGCGCCCCCCTGAAGGGATAGGTGTGAGATGCCAGTGTGAGAGAGAGGGGAAACCCGTTGACACCTTCTGAGGGCATGGTGAGATACCAATATGAGAACAGAAGAAGGTAGGAAGACGAAAGACTTCCAAAAATGGAAAATAATAAAATTTTCCGGACCGAAAACAAAGAAGTGGATTGTGGGTTTAGAATTATCAAGGAACCTCAAACCCCTATAAGCCCACCCCGGTTTTGGTCGACGTCCATATAAGCAGAGTCGCAGCGAGTTAAGTACCAGTTCGAGTTCCAGTTAAGTTGAGTGAAGTTCGCAGTTGGGGTTGGAGACAGACAGGCAAGCAGTTGCAGTGATCTGAGAGGTCTGAAGACCCGCCTCGCAGAAGCTGACTAAGATTCACGCAATTCCGAACTCAACTTCTAGCCAAGAACAATTTATTTTTGAAGAACGACTTAGACTCACACCACCAAAACATGTTTTACGAATATCGCCTGATGATACACCAAGAACCAGTTTCTTAAACAACAAACAACTTAAGATGTTAAGACTCGCCTAACAAACACAAAGTGTCACGAATCCATATAGCGGGATGGGAAGAAGACGCAGTCCTGTATCCAGCAACCATATATAAAATATTGTTATCCTTTTTTAACACATTTGAACTTTTCGAGTTATTATTTTCTTTTCTTTTACATATACTTGTGCGGTGTTGCCCTTGATCGAACTCGGCTTGCATTACGACCAAGCGACTGATTGATTTCGTCAGCCTAAGATCAATTCACAACGTGGGTAGGTTAGACTGGAAATCAAAACAGTTACTTAGGTAACCAGACGTTGGAGGCGAGCTCGGAACGACAAGGCTGATACCGAATCTAACCAGATTCCCATCCGAAACACCAAAAGGTTAGAACGTCACATTTGGTGCCGCGAGCAATACCAAGCCAGTTGGTCGTCACAGGACAGGATAGCACGACGGACGCGGCTAGGCAGACGTCACATTTGGCGCAGCGACACCGGGGTGACGCCACAGTATCAGGTTATTGATTATTATAAATCATAAAATATTGCCGCTTTTCCAAACCCATGACCTATTAGGTTGTAAGAGGCAACACAATTACAGCATCTCCAGCAACAGAAGTATAACTTGTTGGAGTTGCTTTCTCTTTGACTGGTTGGTTCCTTTAAGCAAGTGTGTCAACGATATTCGGAGAATTTATGTATTCCTCTAACATATTTATGCAGATGTTAATATAAAAAAGTCGGTCAAATTTCGAACTCAGCTCGCTTTCTCTCTCCCCGAGGTTTCAAACATTGCACTACAAACACCCACTAAAATAATTTCATATGTTATTGCAATGAATAACAACTTAATATGAATATATTGTTAGCATTGCTATTTTCATTTAGAAGATGAAAGATGGAAAACCTGCTAAATTATTCTGATGATGATAGTATAAGTAACAGATTAAAAATTAGTGATCCTATTTGTATTAACGATAATAATTATTTGAAATCTATATTTTATTATCGCTCTGTGTTTTGTGTGAACTTGTATGGGTATGTTTTTTTTTTCGTTTTTTACCCTTGAAGATGAAGTTTAAAAAACCTACGGCACCTTCCTTGATGGACTTCTTCTTAACATCAAGTAACTGATTAGACAACAAGAAAGGATCTGTATTAAAATGTTTAGGCACAACACACACACACAATATATATATATATATATATATATATATATATATATATATATATATATATGTATGTTTGTATGTGTGTGTCCTCCGACAGGAACCGAACCTGTATCCTATACGGAACCGTCATTTGGTCTGATGTCGCTATAGCATTTACCTTCGGAGGAATTACGGTGTTTAAACAGCAACTAATTTCCCATATTTTTCATAACACACACAAAGACACACACACACACACACACACACACACATACACACACACATATATATATATATATATATATATATATATATATATATATATATATAATTCCTCTGTCAGTCATGTAATTATGAGTTTAACTAATGTGATATCTTTCTGTATTTTTACTTATTTATGATTAAATACTTTATGAGAATTTTAATTTCTGTGAATAATTATACCTTCAGTTAATGTTTTGATTTAATGTAAGCATGGTCAGAAAGTCGTGTCACCCTTTACCTCACTTCCAATTTGTAGGAGTTCGTGACAGCCTTCTGAATTAAAAAAACTGTTTTATTTATATGTGACAAGTACCTGTATATAGTAACTGAGATTGCATGTTATATTATTTTTTAAGCATTGCGACAATATTTTGCATGATTAAATCAAGACAACTTTATGTCTAGATATATTTGGTGTTTTTCCAACATAGACACATGAACTTTACTTCTTGCCAGTATCTTACGCTAGTACAAACATCATACAGTAACCCTTTACTTTGAGCGGCTCTTGGGACTTGTATTAGCTTCAGTGGTCTGTCTACTTGGTTTTGCTCTCTTTCAAAGTAAGATTTTTATCCCTTGTTTCCTATTTAAGATAGGCTTTCTGGTTACTTTAAAGTCTTCTTATTCTTTTTCATTTCCAGTTGTCTCGTCCGTCATAATTGAAATAAAGCCTTTCTTAGGCTGAACTGATTTTTCAAAAAAAAAAAAAAACAAAGCTTGTAACACTATAAGCATTTTTGTATTCGGCTGCGTAAAACCCTAGGCGACTATCTATTTTCCAAAATCCGAGGTAACTAATGCAGGGTTAAGTGAAGACACAAAAATGCAGCGATATATAAATGCTGGTGACGATAACAAAAGGCAGACATAAAAGGTTTTCTACTCTTCAGACGATTGTTTCGCGCAATTTTCACTCAAGGATTTATTTATAATCTAAACTCATTTTCAATGTCTACAAATAATTAAAGTGTAACGGGTTTAATTATAAATGACAGAAATTAAAATGTACAAAGATAACGACATTAAAAACTTGAGACAAATGCTGACATAAACAACAAGTGTTTGTATTTTTATTGTGAGATGAATTACCGAATAATAGTATGGTGTATGTAAAAATGTTCACAGTTTCTCTTTTGTTTAAAGATCAGTGGTTACTTTGTTTGGTTCCTAGAATTTCGTTTATGAGTATGGCGATTGAAGTCGTCTGTTTTCGATCATCCCGGAGCGCTGGCTAGATATGTATCTCTGTACTGTTACTGCTACTTGTTTACTCACCACTGACTGCTGCTGTGGGTAACCTAGTCTACTGTTCTCTAATCTACTTACACTCTTCTGGTGGAATGGCCGTTTTTATAATGATGAAGTTTAGGATGACGAAATATCCTTTTTTTATCATCACTTAAGGCAAGGTTATTTTAAGAATGATTAATTATTATCAACATTCTGGACCATAACACAAGTTTATCGTAATCTCCGTATTTTGAAATTAATTGAAATCTTAAAAGTCCACAGTCTCGACAATAAGAAAAGGTTAAGTAATAATTTGTTGTTTAATGACTACAACGATTATTCGATCCATATTTCACAATATCTGCGTTGATAGAATTTAATGGGAAAACAATTTTGTACATATATGCACCTGCTGAAAATGCAATAGTCGTCTTCAGAAACAATAAAAATTTCTATAAAAACCTTCCCAATGCTATTTTACTCTTTCTCTGTTCTTTTATCTCAGGTAAATTATTTTAAATTGTATTAGAAGTATCTATCTATCTATCTATCTATCTATCTATCTATCTATCTATCTATCTTTTGTGATGTCAATGAACACGCGTTGCCACTTGTGTAATGCCAATGAATACACGTTGTCACATTCATAATTGTCATTGTAGTAGAGATTTTGTAATCAGAGATACAACTATAGTAACGCCGTTGAACAATACTGGTATCAGATGCCTTCGAAGAACACTCGTACTAATAGTATTTGCTCGATAATACTCGAATAGTAACTATAGTATAGTGACCTGAATAGAGAAATAGTATAGTGAATAGAGTTGAGAATACCGGTTGGTATAGTGATAGAGAAAAATAATATTAGACGATAGAATAGAAATGGCGATTAATTAGACGTCATGCAACCTCCTACTTAAGTGTTTCCACTGTGGTCTACTTAATTCAATAATTGGATTGCCTGTGTTTGTTTCGCTGCAACATTTTATTCTTATATAAACCTATCATTGTTATACTTCTCTCTCTCTTTCTTTCTCTCTCTCTATTTCTTTCTATCTATCTATCTATCTACATATATATATATATATATATATATATATATACACACACACACTATTTACATTATTCAAACTGTTTTCTTCATAGTCATAGCCGTTGTCCGTTTCGCCTTCCTCAAGTGATATACGTTGTTATTTTAAACCGAATCCTTTATTTAGCCCACGGAATAGATTGTTCTAGTTCCTCATACCATGCCTTAGTTGTAGGTATATCCCCTTAGTAACTCAGCTCTACAAGTTTTTGTTCCCCTTTGCTGTGGTCAGGTAGGGATCTCACACTTTTAGGTCAAATTACTGGATTCCTTTAATCAACGCTTTTATTTTGGGCGACACATGACTAAGTGAATAAAAGCGCGGTTTAATAATTTGGGGAATTGAGTCACATACTATTAACAAAATGGCAATCTATGTATAACTAAAATATTTAAAAATACACTATTACAGGAAAATTGTCGACAATATATTTTATCATCTACAATCTATCTATTTAAAAAAATAACATACCATTATCCTGAATGTATAAAATTATGTAATAAATATGTGCAATAGAAGCCAAAACATTGTCTTTAAACTATTCAGATTTCGGCATTAAATAACACAGAGAGGTTGATATCCCGCTTAAGAAAATCACCCAGCCGACAAAACGTTTTTACTAGAATTACAAACAACATATATTTAAAGCAAATGATCAAACAATAGTTTTTATCTGTAGTTGCATCCATAAAATTGTTTAAAATTCGTATAAAATAACTCTTAGAGATTGATATGCCGCTAAACCATATCTGTCAATTAAGAATACATATTTATAGTAAAATTACCAAAGATAATTTTTACCTGTAGCTGAATCCATATGACTTGTTTTCAAAATATTCAGATTTCGGCATTAAATAATCCATTGCTATGCCACTTATCAAAATAGACCAACGAACAATCTTAATTTTTGCTGATGACATTTTTATAACGTGTGCTAATCTGTAATAATGTCACCAAAAGACGAAATTAAATCGTTTTATTTTCTATTCGATTGGCTGAGGAAAAGTAATACTTGAAAAAGAAAAATGGTAGTAAATCCAAAACATGAAAAATAAAACACTGACTTAAGAAGGTTTTAAACTTTTTGATGGATGTTTGTGCTATAATTTTATCCTCTGTTATGAATAAATTATGTCATATACAGAATTCTAAACATCCGATTTTCTTTAACGCTGATGCCGAAGGATTAATTTTTTTTTCGATTAGGCTTTCTCTTTGGACTGCGCATATGGCACTCTCTTTCTATTAATCTATCTCTCTTTTCCTCTATCTGCATGCTATATATATATATATATATATATATATATATAAGTGATAGAAATTATTAGGAGGATTTGAGATAATTATAATTAAGTAATTCAAGAAAGCACTATACTTGTGACGCATCCATTACCGAGAATTGAAACCCGGACAGTTACTGTTACAAACGGGCATTGATGATGAAGAGGTAGTGAATTAGACTCGATATAGCTCCGCTCGATCACATATTCCCTGGTGGAACTAATCTGAGTTTCTCCTTACCCATAGGACTGTGCCCCTACGAGCCACAACTACTATCACCAAGCCGCTCCATCCAGAGCACTGAAAGGCGGTTCAAGCAAGGATATAAAAGTGATAGAAATTATTAGAAGGAGTTGAGGTAATTATAATTAATAGTTCATCGAGTCTAGAATAAACCTCAACAGAATGAAGTAAGCACTGGTCGGCCGTTTCGTACTATATTTGGGACTCATCAAAAGTCATATATATATACATATATATATATATATATATATATATATATATATATATAGAGAGAGAGAGAGAGAGAGAGAGAGAGAGAGGCACCAACCTTTCTTTCAAACATCTTTCATTAAATATAACAGACAAGGAAGATTTAATTAATTTGTCATTACGTTTTTGCAGCATCCTTACGTTGTCTTGTTTTGTAGGAGGAAGGAAGTACAGATATTTTCCAGTATTTTCATTTTCCCAAGCCCTTTCGATCATTTTCTAGCCATTTTAAAGGATGTTTTGACTCTGGTGCTGTTATTTTTTACCTTATGTTTTAATTGTTACGTTGTAATTTATTTTTGGGTTGTTTTAAACAGGAGCTTTCACTCCGAGCCTGCACGTGTTGCGTGGCGGGAATTCTTGTAAGGATCTTTCTATTTTCTTAAAAAAAATCTTTTAACACTCTATTTCCGCAGTTAAATAATGTTAGATTGATAGTATGAGAGAAATATTCGATATACATTGCCTTTCTGAGAGCGATGTTTTTTTATGATAAAGTTATTTACATAGAATTGTAATATTTTCCACCAGAATTTATCTTAAGGGTTCTTGTAAATTTCGTGTTTATATATATATATATATATATATATATATATATATATATATATATATGAACCCTAAAAATAACA
Source organism: Acanthosepion lycidas (assembly GCA_963932145.1). Taxonomy (NCBI): domain Eukaryota; kingdom Metazoa; phylum Mollusca; class Cephalopoda; order Sepiida; family Sepiidae; genus Acanthosepion; species Acanthosepion lycidas. Next base: position 5,572,736 of record OZ010605.1, read on the forward strand.
ATATATATATATATATATATATATATATATATATATATATATATATATATATATATATATATATATGTGTGTGCGAGTGTGTGTATTATTTTTACGTACGTAAGGTGCCAGGAAATCATATAAAAAACGAAATGATTACCATGTGAAGGAATATATAAATATTTCCTTTAATATTTAAACATTAAACTTATTTATGTAAAAAAAAAAAATGCAAATTTCTGAACCCATGAAAAAGCCTAGAACGTGAGAGTTCTAGGCTTTTCTTTAAGAACAACATGTCGAGAAAACTGGGAGTCAAATGGTTTCAAGTGAAAAGAAATGTAAAAACTTTAAAAAGAGAGAACAAATGCACACACGTGCACATACACTGTGAATAAAAAAAATTCCTTCAATATAAAGGGCCTATAAAAAAGAAAAATCAAGAAGTATAAGAAGTCAACTACTGATAATCCCTAATGAAGTATGAAGTAATTCATGGAGGAACCATCTACGAAACTATGAAGATAACATCAATCGAAAAAGTGTCAAAACTTTTTCTTATTAATTATGCTCTCGATAATTTCGGTTGAGCACTGACGAGAGATAGTTTAATACTAAACAGCAGCCGTCTCCGCTAACGCAACACTCTTCTTTCAATGAATCGAGCACTATGGCTGTCTAGCATTTGTTTACATTCATAAAAAATAATACGCTAGAATTTCCCTTTTCATTTCACCGAGTGCTGATAGCTTGGAAGTAGAAATCCCAAGTGATGACAAATCGGTCGGAGTTTCGATCCCTACTTGAAGCAATCGGATGTCTAATCTCCCTGATGAGCTATGATTCTGTATGAGGATGACATTATTATGCTCTCGATAATTTTGGTTAAGCACTATTGAAAGAGAGGGTAATTCTAAACAGCAGCCGTCTTCGCAAACGCAACGCTCTTCATTCAATGATTCGAGCACTATATATATATATATATATATATATATATATAAAGAGAGAGAGAGAGAGAGAGAGAGAGAGAGAGACAGTGAGAGACAGAGAGGAAGGGAGAGGATTTCTTCTATTATCTGTAATAATTGCCACAATGAATATCTAAGATAAACCTCGAAGATGAAGTGTTGGTTAATTTGCTATAAAATGTCTTGTTCATTTTGCTATAAAATATAGTGTTAGTTAATTTGCTATAAAATGTATTGTTGGTCATTTTGCCATAAAATGTAGTATTGGTTATTTTACTATAAAATTGTAGTGTTGGTCATTTTGCTGTAAAATGTAGTGTTGATTATTTTGCTATAAAATTATAGTGTCGGTCATTTTGTTGCAAAATGTAGTGTTGGTTAATTTGCTATAAAATGTATTGTTGGTCAATTTTCTATAAAATGTAGTGTTGGTTATTTTCCTATAAAAAGTGTTGATCATTTTGCTATAAAATGTAGTGTTGGTTAATTTGCTATAAAATATATTGTTGTTCATTTTGCTGTAAAATGTAGTGTTGTTTATTTTGCTGTAAAATGTAGTGTTGGTTATTTTGCTATATAATTGTAGTGTTGGCCAGTTTGCGGTAAAATGTAGTGTTGGTTAATTTTCTATAAAATTGTAGTGTTGGTCATTTTGCTGTAAAATGTCTTGTTGGTCATTTTGCTATAAAATGTAGTTTTGATTATTTTGCTATAAAATCTCAGTTCGTTGATTTCAATTTCTGTACAAATATCCTTTGATCTGCCTTCACATCATCATCACCAACATAATCATCATCAACAGCAGCAACAGCTCTGTTATCAAACATCAATAGCAGTTGTGAAGAACCACTACTGCCTCCAACTATAGATATTTTGTAAATGATTTTATACTTTCAGTGTAAACGTATATTTTTTTTTAAATATATACTTTGTAGAAAAATGCATTGTTGGTAATTTTTTCAAAGATATTGCTGACAGTTTCATTACAAAAATATATCCCTAGCTGGAACCCTAACACGTGCTATCACCCCGGGTGAGAACGAATCTGGCAACACCAACATTTAAGAGGTGTTTTTTAGTGTCTTCAGTTTGATAATATTTTATTTGTGATCTAATAACATTGGTTAAAAAAGATTCCAATACATTTCTCACACAAAAGTAAAAGAAATCTGTAAAAATAAGTTGATCACAAAGCCTTGATATTTCTCTGTCTCCTAATTAGTTATTTAATCCTAATATCATGTTTTCCACTACGTCCGCACGGGTAAAATTAATTTACCGCCAAAAATCTGTCTATATGTTTCGAGCCTATCTCTTGACATACAACATTATAAATATAAAGACATCTTCTACTCTTTCTCTTTCGCGTCTTCTCAAACCCACAGCAATGTAGTTCTGTAGAAAGGTCGCGTTTGTCCCTTTAAGGGAGTACTCTATGCAAACGCTATGACACATGCACAAACACGTACGCACGAACATTGCACATTTCTGGACTCATCTCATTCACTACTTACACAGAATTTTATTCAACTTCTAACAGTGAGATTTTACTTAACAATCATTCCGTCCAAGAGAATGTAGCGAACACCCTGGAGGAGGTAGCGCTATATGAAACCACGGCCCGAGCGCCCCCTGTATCGAAAGGTGATGATGAGGTCACAAGAGGCCCGCTAACGTTTTTCGAATTAAAGACGTGAAATCTGACAAGGTGAAACAAAATGGACAACAGAACGAGGATATGTATGATTAATGCTGAGTTTATTTATAAAGGAGAGGCCGTGGGGTATATTGGTCTGGAAACCGTGATAAAGGTGGTCGGACTGGCTGTGTCGCGGGTTGGACTGGTCGTGTTGATGGTTGGAGTCGAGGTGCTGACGTTCCGGTCGTGTCGACGGTTGGACGTTGATGTCGAGGACGGGATGCTGAGGTACGTTCATTCCGGCCGTGTCGACGATTGATGTCGAGGTGCAGACGTTCTGGTCATGTCGACGGTTGGAAAGAGATTGCGGACGTTACGGTCGTGTCGATGGTTGGACGTTGAGGTTGACGACGGGATGCTGAGGTGCGTTCGTTCGGTTGGACGTTGCTGTGCAGGCATAGCTGGTCGAGCTCTCTGTCGAAACCTCCCGCAGTAATTACAACCGATAGTATATGGGAATGTTTGGTCGTTGCAGATGATCGCTGCAGATCGTCGCAGGTGATCGTCGGTCGATACAGGTGATCAATGCTGGTCGTTACAGGTGATCGATGCTGGTCGCTGTAGGTGATCGCTGCTGGTCGTTGCAGGTGATCGCTGCTGGTTAGCTGGTCCGGTTTCGGACTGGACGTGTGGAGCAGGAACGAGGAGCTGGCGTTGAGATGCAGTGCTCGGTATCGGCGACGGTGTCTGGTCAGTTCTGGGAAGCTGGCGTTGCGATGAGGCATATCGAATGTCTAGTGCTGGCGTTGCGTGTCAGCTGGTCGAGTCCGATATCGAAACCTCCTGTAGTAATCATAAACGTAGTGTACGGGAAAGGTTCCGGACGACGTTCGTTCAGTCAGTAGGTACGGAATGCCGAGAGTCGATCATGGGCAAGGAGCCAGAAGTAAAGAGGCGGAGTAAATAGAGAAACATCCAACTCGCGTCCAGTTGGCAGAAAAAAAAAAGAGAGATTAACTTAATATGCAGCCCGGGTTGGCGCCTGATCCCGAAGGCCAAGAGCCTGTGTACCGACCGTTCAGGCGTCAGGTTACCGACCTTGAATTCGCTGAAAAGTCGCTGTGTTATGTTAAGGAAAACAAACAGACACGGTCTCGCAAAAATGCTAAAAAATCTCTCTAGAAATGAGTTTCTAAAACGAAATGAGACTAAATTACCTGCTTGTAGGGAACACGTTCAAAAGGTCAAGGTCGAAGAGCCCTGTTCTCTTCCGTTTTAGTGATTGGCCGCGACAAGAATTCAACATTCGCCTGTTGTCAATATTTGCCATATTAATTCAAAATCTTCCTGGAGCTATAAGTTACGATTCAACATATTTTTAGCTTTCCAGAATTCCTTCGCTCATATTCAACTCTCTTCGCTAAATAATCTAAGCGGCAAGTTAATTCAACTTTTCGATACTGAAGTGAAGAATACATGTTCTCTCAATCAACAAGTTTCTTTGAACTCATCTTACACCAAACTTTTCCAGCCTACAACACTTTATCAAATAACATTCTTTCCATTGAAACCTACTATTATTTCATGAACTGAAATATTTTTCCTGTGAGTTCAGATAAAAATATTTCCTCTTAAAAGGCTTTAAGAATTTCCAGGTAAGGGGAAAAACTCCAGCTATATTATTAATTGTAAATGCTACATATTAGCATAAACTTTGTAACAATTTGCAACTCAGTTTAAATTACCTGAGTAAATTCATTCTTCAGTCTTGTATATTGTTAATTTAAAATGTGTTGCTGTTATTAGAAAATATATCGTTGTTTTATATGTTGTATCTGTTGACCTTATGCCATACACAAAGTTTAATGTTTCTGGAGAAGTCTATATTCACGCAGCCAACACAAATAATACCTACTGATATACAATTAATTCAAGCAACCATACACTCCGCAAGTTTCATGATCTCCAGAATATCCAATTTCCCGTTAAGAGGCTTAGCTGCCGGTTGTAGCTTATCGCCATACTCGTATATACGACCATACACTTTATATCGCCACATATATCATCATATATTCTGAAGGTTTCAGAATATATTTAACACAACAGAAACGAACTGATGTCATGGTTTGGCCTGTTGTTGCATAGGATGTTTCGACATTCTCTTCGGTGTTCATTGAATAGTGAATTAAATTTAATAACAGAGCTTAGCAAATGTTTGAGAGAGATATCTTGCCTTGTTTGTCAGCCGCATTTGGAAATCGCTCAAGATGGAGCTCCCGTACAAACAGTCAATTTGACATAGAACTGCTGCAAATCAATTTAGAATCCATCTAACCCTGATGTTAATCCTATGGACGTTATGATATGACGCATCATTGAGAGTTATGTTCCGCTTATCTCATACTCAAATGAGTAATAAGATCATATGAATTGGTGGTACAATTTAAACGAAGAGGTGGAGAAATGTCATACGTTTCATGATAAAGCGAATAATTGCTATGATAAAACCAGAACGTGACAATTTTGTATTGAAAATATAGGTAAAATATTCTTAATATATAACTGGTGTAACAGCAAAATTGTCTAAAAATTTTTACAGCATAATTGACCATCCTACAAAATGTTTAATACCTAAAATCAACTAAACTAATTCAGTTTCTTTTTTTTTCCATGTTTTCTGATAAGACATTTAGTAATCTTGATACAATTTTTCGTAAAAAAAACCCACTGAAAAAACCATTTTCGTTATTCAATTAAAAAGAGAACAGGTTAAAATCGTTTTGTGTCAGACCCACTGTCTTCTTACCTGAGCAATGTTGAGAGGAAATAGATAAT
>OZ010605.1:5583156-5620656 GCA_963932145.1 Acanthosepion lycidas
ATTATTTTTATCATTTTTGTACATGTGAATGATGCTAGAATATATTTGTATAATAACGATTATGTGCCGGATACAGTGTGCTACATATATATATATATATATATATATATACATATATATATATATATATATATATATATATATATATATATATATATATATATATATATATAAGCACTGCTAAATAAAAGACAGAAGCTCTACCAAAGTATATACATGCATATATATGTGTGTGTGTGTTTGTGTCTGTGTGCGTGTATACATCTGTGTTATACACACACACACACACACACACATATATATATATATATACAAACATTTCATAGGATACAACAGAAAGCGCTATGATATGATAACATTCGGAGAGTTTATATAATTCATCATCTGAAAAGAAAGAATATTAGATCGCATGTGAAATTGTAGAAAAGAAACTAAATCTAAGTACCTTATTTGTCATATTCAATGAAATGTGTATGAAAAAAAGTTTGCTCCCTAAATACACACACACACAAATATATATATATATATATATATATATATATATATATATATATATATATATATATATATATAATTTCATGTGGGCTTTTCGAGTTGTTCAAAAGTTGCATTTAGACAAACATCTTGCGAGAAAAGACTCGTTTGGAAACGGGTCTTCCTAAACAGCAGCTAGCATGTGATTATAATAATAATAATAATTATAATAATATCTATCTATCTATCTATCTATCTATCTATCTATCTATCTATATATATATATATATATATATATATAATATTACTGATAATTTTTTTGATAATTTTTGAGCTTTTGTAAAATTATAATCCGCTTCACTAGCCCCAATTCTCTACCTTCTTCTTGACGCAAGTTCTCATCAGCTTTACTCGAATATATTTAACTATCTTGGAGACTTTCTTTTTCTGTCTCTCTCTCTTTCTCACACACACATGCACACACACACATACACACGCACTCATACACACATATATATGTGCATACGTATATATATATATATATATATATATATATATATATATATATATATATATATATATGCTTAGATACTTATATATATATATATATATATATATATATATATATATATATATATATATATATATTGTTGTGCTATCTATTTTTTCTCTTACCCTTTTTTTCTTTTAATATAAAAATAAATTTATTTTTATTTTTTTAGTTGAATTATCTTCATTTTTTTGCCTTATTTAATTTTCTGGATTTCCTTCTTCAATGACACTTCCTGTTGCGTTTCTACCTCAATGTCTTTCCATTACCATTTTATATTTCTCGTTCATTCTTTCATTCGTTCAAACTCAATTTTTCTTCTGATTCGATTTTAATTTTACTACATTTATCCTTTGCTTCTCAACTCAATTGTCGCTACTTTTCTATCTTGTTCAGTTGCCTTTTTTTCACATTTTTCTTCTCTCTCTTTTTCACCTATTTTTTTCTTTTTTGTTCAAAATTTTTATTACGTATTGTTTTTGTTCAATACCTTCTAGCATTCATTTGTCAATTTATGTAATCTTTTTCTTTACATTCTTCGTTTATTTTCAAATATTTCTTTTATTTTTTTCGTTTTTCCACCAATCCTTTTAAACTAGTTTTTTCGAGTCTTCTTTTTCTAAACATTTCTGACTTCAAGTTCTTTCCATCCTCGCCAGAAGTGTTGTTCTGACATATTGTTCTTTCTCTCGTTTTCTTGATTTCATTTTTTCCCCGTTTCCGTGTTAACTTTTCTTAAAGGACGTAGGAATTGATTTTCGAAGAACTTCTCTATTCTGTTCGCCATTATAAATATTTTTTAATTTATTATCATTTGTTTTGTTTGACAAATCAAAATAAGATACAAAGTGCTTAGTGTGAAAAGTGTGTGATTGTTCAAGTATAAATTATGAAAATGACAAAAATACTGAAAACTACGTATAATTACTTTCAATGAATTTTTAAAAAATGAAAACCGGAAGCGAATTGAAAACGAGGCTTATTTGATATCACTAAAATTCATTCGATCAGAGTTATATAGCTCATTCAATCTACTACCAGGCTTTTCCGAGTATCGTTTTTCCTGTCTGTAAACATTAATTGTACAGTATTCCATGAGAAACATTGAAACTGCCAGGGGAACCAAATATCTTTCTCAGATGAATGGTTTAAAATAGCTTCGAGTGAATAAAGCAAGTAGGTCTTGTTGAGGACAGCCATTCTTCGAATCTACTTGACTAGCGATACAGATTCACAAATTATCGAAGAGAATGTAAGGCCATAATGAAGATGTTGACGTTCCACACTGCTTCACATAAAAATACTGGAGAAAGCAATAACATTTATTGGATAGGCGAAAACAATCTTCTCGGAAAATTGTTTTAAGAGTAATTTATAAATTTAAACTTTCAGTAGCATTGACTGCTGGGTTAATAAAAGACGATTTTTCTCCCATAAGGAAACTGATCACACACACACACACATATACGTATATATATATATATATATATATATATATATATATATATATATATATATAGAGAGAGAGAGAGAGAGAGAGAGAGAGAGGGGGAGAGTTAATGATGGTTTAGCCTACCAGAAAAGAAGTTCCATGATTTATCAATTTAAATTTTAGCTAGAGGCCGACTATGTGGACGAAACAATTGCGGTTGGAGACCTGCATTCGACAACACGTGTCAGCCTATATAAAGTATGATGGGGCTAGTAACAGCATTCGCACGACTCGGGTAGTTTTTGAGTCAATGATTGGACTTCATTTGATTAACAATCCGGGTTGCTCTCCCGAGCATGTTGACGGAGCGTTCAGGATGCCGCACAGTGTTCGGTCGGTTAAATATCTACGGTTTTAGAAGCTGTGTACAACAACCTTTATCGACTGACTTTGTTCAGGCTAAAGAAGAACTTTCTTCGTTCTCTGTGTGTCATGGCTCGGTCGTTAGGAAGTTTTTTTTTTTTATGTTTATAGTCACCAGGATCTTATTTACACTAGCTCGGTTGTTTTTCATTATATACATATATATATATATATATATATATATATATATATATATATATATATATATATGTGTGTGTGTGTGTGTGTGTGTGTGTGTGTGTGTGTGTTTGTGTGTGTGCGAGTGTGTGCGTGTGTGTGTGATTTTAAAAATTACTGAGCGCATTCTTTTAAAGGAACCGTTTTTGTAAAACACTTTTAAAAAAGATTCGTTAAATATAATCCAAGCGGCGAAATTGAAACAAAGTGATGGAGTGGGATTGGTAAATAAGCACCCACAACTAAAATAAATGTATAACTAAAACAAAAAAATCTCTGCAAATTTACCACCCCCACCCATTTACATTTTCAGTTTTTTGTTACAACGAGTCTATTAGAAGAACAGTTCGAGGAAAATGGTCTTTTAAAAGTATGCGCTCCGGCATTTTTTAAACTATATATAAATTCTGTAGTATAAATATTTTGTTGAAATACATACATATACACACACACACACACACACACACACACACACACACACACACATATATATATATATATATATATATATATATATATATATATATATATATATATATATATATACGTATGTATGTATATATATATTAGGTTGGCGCAAAAATAATGACGTAATAATGTCGTTTTTTGACGTATTTTTTACGTCAAAAAACGACATTATTACGTCATTATTTTTGCACCAACCTAATAATTTATAATATATATATACATACATACATACATACATACATACATATATATATATATATATATATATATATATATATATATATATATGTGTGTGTGTGTGTGTGTGTATGTGTATATGTGTGTATATATGCGTGTGCGTGTGTGTCTGTGTGCGTGTGCATGCCCGTAATCCTTTCCCCCCGACAAGTTAATAAAATAACTAAGTTAAAATCATGCTAAGTGGTTTACTGAGTGTGAGAAAATGAGTAAGGAGAGAAAATAATATAGTGTCAGGAATTTAAAAGACCGAAGATAACAACTGACATTGCATTTAAATTTTCGAGGATCAAATTTCAATGGAAAGCAAAAAGCCGGAAGCGAGTTCCCCAAGTGAGAAGTGCGAGAGAAGAAACTGTTAGCATAGAACTTGGACATATATGTATCCAATTCGGTCAACCTTTTTGCTTGTGTATTTGTATATTTGGGCAGCGAGCTGTCATTTATAAAGGTTCCATTGTAGAGAATTGATAAGGTACTACAATTATGCTTTTTTTTCATACGTTTTTCTCTTGAATTCGTACGAGAGATTTTTTAGACTTAGAGCATATAAGAACAGTTCAAATGAAGATAGAATCCGAGCGCGTTTGACTAATTTATTAGTTATTATGAAATCTGTTTGTTTCCCTGAATATGTAGATATTTATAGCAAAAGAATAATATAAATATGTACACTATTTACATTATTCGGACTATTGTCCTAATCTGTGTCGCCATATTTATTACAACGTTTCGGCCGTTGTACGATCCTGCCTTTTCTTGGAATGTCGAACTGAACCCTTTATTTCGTTCACTGAAGTAGACTGTTCTAGTTCCACGTGCCATGTCTAATAGATGTCAGTTATTAGTTATCTCCTGTTAATTCCCCTCTCCAAGTTCTTCACTGCCTTAACCGGAAATTTATATACCGGAAATTGAACTCACACTCTTTGGGCCCTGTCACTGGATCTAACCAACGCATTTAAACAACTGTGCCATGTGTCGTTAAGGACATCTGTGTAGGAATTTTCTGGGTTTTATAAACCTAATGTCTCAGCTCCATTTTTTTTGCCATTGCTCATATTGCAATTTTTGTTTTTATCAAATCCAAGTTTTTACCAGAGTTCATATTGCAATTTTTGTTGTTATTATCGCTTTACACAGGCATTCCGTATTACTGGTTCCCATATTCGTAAACTTAAGGCAGCCGCACATATGCTAGGCCACAAAAATCTCCTGAACCGACCGAACATAGAAATGAAAACAATATACACTGGCCCTGTTGCAACGGGTGTCTATCACGTAGTATGACGTCATAGAACCGGATCTTGAGCTTAAGATATGCGTCTACTCCTCCGCGATCATTAACGTCGTATACCAATTTTCTATGTCAAAGTAACAATATATCGTCTTTGACGGTGGATATCTTTGTGTCATGTCTGTATAACCACTTTGTGGATGGGTCATGTAAGCCGAAAGCTTAGAACCAACATTATAAAAAAAATATCAAAATTTTGTACAAATTTTGTCTTTATTTTCACCTGAAATTAAAGCAAACATACAAAATCATCTTCAGGTGAAAGGAACCAGTAGCAAATGTCTGCTATACAATTCACCTTTGTCTGCTAGGCGACATCTCATCCGTTGATTTTCCATATTGTATGCGCTCCAATTGGTTTCTTTGAATTGTAATTTGGAGGCTAATTGTGAAGCAGATATTTGCCACTGGTGCCTTCCTTTGAATTTGATTCCTGGCGGAATTGAAAACTTGGTAGTAATTTACATAATTCCTGAGTGCATCATAATCACCAATATATATATACGAACAGTAAGATTACAGCGTTCAGAACATTAATTTTAAAACAGTGCTCAATACACAAAGTAGAGCCGTAAATATTTATTTATCTTATGTAATGTTACAATAGAACTTGCACACAACCACTACAAAATTGTACATTTTTCTTTCAACGTCAAAAAAAGGAAACATTTTTAAACGTCTCATTAGGAAGGGAATGACGGTGTTACTAAAAACTTTCGTTCAGAAATACAATTATCGAAGCAAATATCATCCACTTCCGTTCATTGAAAATTTTCATAAAATTTATTCTAGAATTTATTCTAGAATTTACATCTAGACATGGAAGGGAATCTAATCCATTGAGTAGCATCGGGTGAACGAAAAGGAAGTTAAAACGAACAATGGGGAAATGGAAAAGAAAAAGAAAGCGGAAAAGAAAAAATAATGATGCCATGGGATGAGGAGGAGTTGATAAGCACTAAGAGGAGATAAAATCTGGCCATTGAATTCCGTTAGAATGTAATTGTATTTCTGAATAAAAGTTTTTAGTAAAATCATGATTCCCCACCTGATGAGTTGTTTAAAAAAGGTTTTCCTTTTTTGGAGGCTGAAAAATAATGTACAGTTTTGTAGTGGATATGTGCATGTTCTAATGTAACACACACACACACACACACACACACACACACACACGTATGTTATTCTTCATGACGGTCGTCTTCGAGTATAGAATCCAGAGGTTAGCAGTGAATATTTCGAAGACATTAGGAAAGCGTTGTTCAGGTTAGCAGTGAATATTTTGATAAAAGTAGCAGAGCATAGATCGTCCTTCCGTTTATCTTCGCCTGACAAGCTGGGACTGGACATTCGGGTAGAGTAGACAAAATGGCCGCCTTTATACACGACAGTTTGAATGTTCTACGTTTTCTGATTGGTTAACCTTCTATTGGAGGACAATAAAGTGAGTTAAGTCATTTGAGCTAACTCACTAGTTATATATATACACACAAAAAACTGTAACAAAAAATATATATTCATAAAGGGTGTTTCATTAAGACGGAAAAAGTCCGTAGTAAATAAATGACTTACTGGGTAAAATTTATTCATTTCTCTATTGAATCATGTTCTTTAAGTAATGGCAATTATTGAAAAAAATAATATTGCCTAAATATCGGTCAAATCTGAAAATAAGAAACAAAATCATTAAACGCTTAAACATAATTCACATTTAAAGTCGGTCCAAGTTATTGGAAGACCCTTCATATATATATATATATATATATATATATATATATATATATATATATATATATATTCAGGTCAAGTAAGCCAGCTATTGGGGGTGTTGCCAAATATATTGATGTGTCTTCCAGTTCGCCCGCCTTGTCTATCTCATCATTCAAACTACAAATAATAATACAAGATATATATATATTTATATATATACTATAGCCGAAGTACCCGGCATTGTCCGCCCGGGTGTATATTGCTGAAATTGTATAAACGCACCCTTCTGTATACACGCATACCCGTACCCCTGTCCAGAAATGTCTGCCTCCGTCCTCGCTTGCTTGCATCTTCTGTTAGGTATACTAAGCTACTCCTACCCCTCATCTTTTTACGGTATGTTCTACGCAAGTATTTGATTGTTCTTAAAGCAATTTTATCGATAAATTCTTCTTGTTTGTTGGTTGCTCGGGTTTAAATTGTTTCAATGTTTTAGATATTTTGTAAATTTCCTATGGCCATAATAGCTTTCGAGTAGTATGGCATATTTCAGAAAACTAGTAATCAAATAAAAACAGGGATGAAGCGTCAGACCATGATTTAACTGCAAGTGCAAACGCATTAACGCTGCCGCTCTTCTTCGCACATTACTGTAAAACTCGGGTTAATAAATATTTTCTTCCGGAATGTTTCCTTTTTAACTCTTCAATAATCCATCTCCAACAATCTTTGGATCAAAAGTTGTCCGAATGCCAATTTAAAATGGAATCATATGAAGAAAATATTGGCTAAATGGTAAAAGCCGATTTGAACCTAGTTTATCGCAGATTTCGTACAATTAACTGAAATAATCTAAACCCAACATGCACGCAAGACAATTTGTGTGTCATATATAATTTACATGTCAAATGTGGACAGCATCGGCTGCAAAACCAGGGAGTTATAGCCGAAAAATCAGCTTTTTAAACAGATTTTCGTGATTTTTTGCTATACGCGGGGAAGCCTCACTATCTTACTTCTTGCATGATTGCAAATTTTTGCGACATGTTTGAAGAAAATTGGACAAAAACTGAAGAAGTTATTCAAGTTTTTATTTTATGTAATGCGAAAAGCCTGATGTCTTTTTTTCTTTTTTAGCTTTTTGCAATTTTTTTCTGTGAAGGCAATGTTGCAGGAAAACTATCGTGCACTCTACATAAACTTCGTAACATGAGCTGAAGTTTTGCATTAAGTGCAAAGAACATTAGATCATTCAGTAAAGATTTTGTCCGCGTGTAACTTTGCCTTGGTTTTTGCTAAAAGTTGGACCCACCTTTTGTTTTATTGATTTTTCTGCCAAAACCGCCAGGCCTGGAGATAGAAAAGTTGGTCCTGACCTAATTTACTAAATTTGAAATATGTATGTACAATTTCCTCGAAATCGGTCAACCCGTGTGAACGTGCATAAGTCGCATATAAACACACACAGACGGACACATGCACAGACAGACACACACACAGACATCTGTTTATCTAGATGTTTGTAATATATTCTGTCACTATGAGACGGAATTGCCCATCTAGATGTAATTAATTAATTTGTAATGCAGCTGATAATTTTTCACCCTAAGCAAGGCAGTAAAGCCACTAAAAAACAAAGGGTTACAGTATGTGGAAGAATTAGAAACAGAAACATCTCTAATGACCGAGAAGAGAAAAGAGTAATCAGGTGGACAGTAGACGCGAGAAGTGCGAGGAAGTAACTGTTAGTATAGAATTTACAGTTATATCTAGTCAGTTCAACAGTTAATTGATGAGACCTTGACGACAGTCGAGTACTGCGCTTAAATTAAAAAAATAACTAGGTACCATATTGAAGAGCGATATTTATTCCCGCTTCAAATACAGAAAATGTGACACAAGGCCAAAAATGTGGAATGGGGAAAAGGTTGGTCTTCTTCAGTCTTAATATTAAATTTAGCTCGCCACAATCAATGACCCGAATATACAAACAATATTACTAACACCAAAGCAACACACGGCAAAGAGCTCATCCGAAAAATTACCATGAAGATATTTATAGAAGAGACATAAGGAGGTAACCTTACGGCGGTAGGAAAGTGATCGAAATAGACGCCAGGTCAGGGCAAATATTATTGCTGATTCTTCGTTGCAATGTAAATAGCGGTGTCATTGACCAATTATTTAAGGATGTACGAATTATAGACATATAGATATGTAAGATAGATTCTGGGGAGAAAAAAGTTTAGTTTTGAAGGCGTTAATATTAACAAACCATCTTTTGCTCCAATATTATTGCTGATTCTTCGTTGCAAGTTAAATAGCGGTGTCATTGACCAATTATTTAAGGATGTACGAATTATAGACATATAGATATGTAAGATAGATTCTGGGGAGAAAAAAGTTTAGTTTTGAAGGCGTTAATATTAACAAACCATCTTTTGCTCCAGTTAACAACGCACGAGTTTATTTTGGACCTCGTTTGTCATGTTGACTTAATCGAATTAGACTCACTATCAAGACAGGAGTAAATGGGTGTGTCATCAGCTTAGGTGCCAAGTTCAGAGCTAAATGATTTAATGATGAAATTGATAAAATAGTCAATCATCTATATTTATATGACACTTCCGATATCGTAGACAATTAATTTTTCAGGTCTTTTGCTTTCAAATTAATTTTCATTTTCATTTTTAGTTTACAGACAGAGGATATTAAATGCAAGTATGTTTTATTTCCATTTTTTTTTTATAACAAGATACATTGTATGAAAGTAACTGCGAATATCTGAATATAAAAGAAGGTTTAAAATATGTTTAAATATTTGTATAAGTTGTTCTCTTTTGGATCAAGAAAACGAAGTAAATGATGAATTATTAATCAATGTGGACGTACATTGGAGTAACAGATATTGTCTCACGGTAAGTAATTGGAGTGCCGAGTTGGAATTCGAGTCGAGTTCACTGCATTCACTTACGGACTAATAACCTTGGGAAATGTATGAATCGATCTCTTCGCAAGCTATGGTTAAATAGCATAACAGACTGGGTGTTATAACCTAGTTTGCCAACTAGTCTAGAAGAAGGTATATTTTGAATTCAAATTACCTAACAGCTTGTAGGTCTGCCTCTTTAACATCTGAGTGTGGATAGGGTGTATCCTCAACATCCCTGGGGCAAAAGCAACTGGCAAGCTCTTTTGCTTTGAATATCACCATGTGCCTAAATTGTGAGATGGGGAGGGTAGTGATTACAGCGGCACAAAATGCTCCAACTGAAATGAAGATGATGAATGAACATAATTTGATTTATATTTTATAAGCATAATGCAAATGTAAATTTATTTACTCTGTTTTGTTCTCAGAATTCCCCAATACAAATGATAAGCTATTGTCATGGCAAGGATGAAAAAAGAGTCACAGACTGTTTTAACCTTTTCGAATATATTTTGAATAAATATAATACCCTAATGTTCCGATGATCAAGTGGTCAGTGCTGAAGAATTTTCAAAATAGTGTATCTTCAACCCGAATCCAATAACAAGTTACTCAATTTCAGCTTAGAATCAGCATCGCATTCCAGAAAAGTTTGAAGTTACTAACGAAGATTTTATTAACTGAACTCTGGTCATTGTATTAAGGTGAGATCCAGAAAAATCAGTTTGGTCATGGTGTAATGATGGAACATCTGTCAACAAACAAACCCAGGAGATTGCATACCTCTGCAAGAGAAAATTATATAAGTTCTACATGGACGGAAACAGCAGCAAATGACCAAATCAATAAAGACCGCCTGTTTACATCCATGAGATAATGTCATCCAAGATCTGAATCCACTGAATACCTCGATCTAATGAAAGAACAATATCGGTTCAAAAAATCATACATGTCTAATGAGGACCCCAATACAGAAACATTTCTACCTCATCAAGAGTACAGCAAGGAGGAAATGAGAGTCCCAGTGTATTCATCAATATATATATATATATATATATATATATATATATATATATATATATATGTATGTATGTATCAAAGTGAACATTGAAGTGAACACTTAGAGGCGACAGTCTGTTTTCATGCAATCACCGCTTGAACATTTGTAGATGAAAAAGAACGGACACAGAATTCAACGCAGTATAGTGACTTTCATATCTTAAGCAATGGTCATGTCATCAAGTGATGACTACTAAATGTGTGAAACTGTCACTGATTAGGCTGTTTCGATTACTATGTCACACTTATTAGCTCTCTCTTTCTATCACTCTCTCACTCTGTGTATATATATATATATATATATATATATATATATACGACTCTCCCGTCGAATTCGACATATGAGGGTCAAGCAGATCAGTTCCTAGGAAACTGACAGCCCGACAACAGCACATGAGTTTGATTATAGTGGTGAAATTTTCGTGCAGGACCATCCACACTTTTTGAAGGGCCGAATATAGAGACCTGGTGTACTACGTGCCACAAGGACCCCAAACGCCTCCCAGCAGGTTTTGGAATTCAGAGTTTTCCTTCTAGTCCAGTTGCCATCAAAGGCTATAGAATCCAGTCTGTCCCGCTATTTACCCATAGCTGGTGGGAGAAGAAGAGGATTCACACCTTTCCCAAGGGTATTAGAACACACACACACACATATAGTATATATATATATATATATATATATATATATATATGTGTGTGTGTGTGTGTGTGTGTGTGTGTAGCATATATATAGCATATATATAGCATATATATATATATATATATATATATATATATATATATATATATACACACAAACACACACACACAATGATGCTATCTGCCTGGGAAGGCGATACCAGCTGAAAAGAATGACATGGATTGATACACATATTATATTAGAAAGCATTAAATATTTTTCTTCTCTATACGTCCTACTATTTAAACCATATCGGAGAAAGAGATGAAGTTATGGTCTTGCTAAGGATATTTTGCGCAAGTGAATGTAACGCATTTTAATGGAAATCGATGTCAGGTTTCTGCTTTCTCATCCATTACACCATCCACATATCCACAAGATAGAGAACAAAGACATAATAGTTGGAGATTGAAGTCTGATAAATTTTGACGCTGTGAAAATCGTTCAATTCATATCGATTTGGGACAAATAAAAGAAATTATCTTTGATACATCATCAGACTAGGACAAATTAATCATACAGACTTGAAAAAAGAAATCTATGATCTGGTCGTAATTAATTAGCTAGACAGGCAAATAGTTAAACGTCAAAGCGATTTTGGCAATAGCTCATATTTTTTTTCTTTTTCGGTGAATTCTAAACGTATTCACACCATGTAATCGAAATTGATAAAGACATTTTACAAATTAATTTTCAGTAGCAACAAGATACGGAAAATAAGCAATGAATTATATTTAAATTTATATAGATTGACACACCTCTCTGTCTGGAGGTCTATTTCATTATCCATCCTACTACAGAACTATATATATATATATATATATATATATATATATATATATATATATATATATATATGTGTGTGTGTGTGTGTGTGTGTGTATGGGGGTGTGGATGTGATAAAAGATAATTTTACGTTATGCTATATTTATGGTTTAAAGTGCTCAAAATCATAGACAGTGTGTAAATACAAAATTGGACGTTGAAATAAATACGTAGCGGCGAGAGTATGTTTCATGCGTAAACACAATCTTTAGGCGTGTAAGAATGAAACAGATTGTCGCCGCTGGTTGTACACACACACACAAACTTATATATATACATATATATATATATATATATATATATATATATATATATATATATATATATATATATATATAATTATTTATTCGAAAATTATAACATGGATATGTTATAAAATCAGAAGTGTTGAAAAAAATGGCTATTTTTGTCATGATTTTATAACACATCCATGGTATAATTTTCGAATAAATAATTATATTTGCTCTACTCTGTATTGGGCACTCTTTTAAGAATAGTATTTGTTTGTTATTGGAATTTATTCAGTATACCCTAATCGTTACATGCATGTGTATATATATGTTGGAATTTTGGGGTAGCTAGTACTAGTGAGCCAGCCAAAATGAGCTGACTCATTTTATAGTTCACCAATAAAAAGGGTTAACCAATCAGAAGGCTCAAAATATTCAATGTGACAAGTATAATAGCGGCCATGATTTTTCCCGAATATTCACTTGCAGCCTTTGATATCGAAGATTGAAGAATTAAAGAACAGCTGCTGGTGTTATTAGCGATATAGGCGGATTCAGTAGAGTGTCTGACTCGTGAGTATTAATCTTTAACGTTCTTTCATTGAACAGATTACATACGGCGCTGTATTCTATATTCATATATTATGGGGAACATGGTTAACAAAGGTTATGACCCCAGATTACGACGGTATTTTGACGGAGACGAGTCATAGTACGAATTATGGGAAATCAAATTCCTAGGCTACCTTAGAATACAAAAACTTCATAAAATCATTCTTTGCCAAGATGACCAGAAAGAAGGTGGCGATTTTATGGAAAGAAATGCGATCGGGTTTTATGGAAAGAAATGTACAACCGGTCGTTACTTGTATGTGTGTGCATATATATATATATATATATATATATATATATATATATATATATATATATATATATATGAATGAAATGAGAACGAATCGAATATAAATTCCAACGTTCATAATATTAATTTAAAATCCACTCCAATAGTAGAGAAATATTCTTTATTAAGGGATATTGCATTCAAACATATAGAAAAATGCTACAGATATGCATTCATGTTTCGATGTGTATCAACACATCTCATCAGGCGTTAATAAATAATTAATTATTACAATTTATTATGATTTTAATCACATACATATTCCTTTCACGCGAAAAATAGAAAGAAAAGGTACATTGCATGAAATAAAAAACTCAAGATATAATCTCTTTTCCAGAGAAAAGGAAGAAGAGAAAAATATATGAAAGCGTAATGAGTGTAAAATAGCAGAACTTCTTATGTTTATAATCGGTTCAACCCATCAAAATGGCCTATGCTAAGTAAGAGGTCATGAAAACAGATTTAAAATTGCAACAAACTCCGGTATTGTATTTGAATTAAATCTTCCCTGCAATGTTAACATCAGACTGCTGACATTTACTATGAGGAATAAAACTTAATTTAACAATGCACTAGATAAACCAAATACCTTATAAATTAAAAGTAAGAATTTCACAATTTTATGCTAGATAAATAATATGTTTTTTAAAAAAATAAATGAAAGAAAAAGAAACAAAATTATTAAACAAAATAACGTAAAATATATTTAAGTAAAAAAAGCAAAGAAAATCTTTTAGAATATAGATCATATAGGTTAATAAATTAATTGTTGTAGATTAGTCAGAACTCTACCAGATGTCATAGCTCATTCCCTTAATTAGTCTACTATTATGGATTTCAACAGTTGATTAATAGATTGATTAATAAGTTGATACTAAGCTGATTAATATTCGGACTGATATTTCTTCATTTGGCTATACAGCATATGTCCCTCTTCTATTCCTTTTAAGTTGTCTTGTCAATTGTTTGTAACATATTGTTCTGCGATTTTATATGTAGCATTTAGCAAGGGGTACTGGTGTTGAATACATATATTAAGCACACATTCTTTTCTCTGTATCATTCACCTTGACGCTACAACAATAATAAAATATATAGATCATATACAATAGAATGCAACTATTAACTAAAGGGTCTTATATAGGGTATTAATAAAACAAATCAATAGGTAATGTTAAAATATCAGCAAAACGTATATGCCTCAAGACTAAAAATTACTAGTCATGTTAGAAGAATAACGTACAAACTATACTATATCGAAATAGATCAAACTGGCTGAAAATAACCTTTATATAATTAAAAGAACCTAATTCAACATATAAAAAGCAACTGTCAAATTACAAAGTCTAGCAAGATTGCAGGGTCAAAGGTAAAATGTGTTTAGAATTAACCGTTAATTCAAATCTTTGATTTTATTAAATAAAAAATAATCTGATTATGTGTATTTTCTCCTTCAAACACAGAAAACAAGGTTCATATAAGGATCTACATATCCTTACCACTTTTTAAAATTTCCATTTAACTTTAGTAGTTTTATTTTCTTCTTTCAGCTTCCA
This sequence comes from Acanthosepion lycidas, assembly GCA_963932145.1. Taxonomy (NCBI): domain Eukaryota; kingdom Metazoa; phylum Mollusca; class Cephalopoda; order Sepiida; family Sepiidae; genus Acanthosepion; species Acanthosepion lycidas. The sequence continues at coordinate 5,598,104 of OZ010605.1, forward strand.
AAAATATTTTGAAATTGAAGTATAATTTCTATAATATTAGTAAAAGAGTATAAGTTCTGATACCACCGTAAAGACAGAAGATATTTTGTGTCGATTAATTATGAATAATTCTTCTCCGACAAGGAGGAAATTCTGTCATAAATATTTTAAAATTCATTTCGGAAAAGTAAAAGAAAAATGGTTCAAGCTTTCGACTTTCTGAAATCATCACCAAGTTAGATAGAGACAATTAAAGAGTTCCGTAAAACTAATAATGATGTAGGCAAACAGTGTTGTGAGTTGAGGTGAGAAGTTTGTTTATTTTATTATATTATTTAATGTCTATTCTTAAATTATATTTGTTTTTACTTATTGATAATGTTATGGGGTGTGTACTTTAACGCATATATCTTTTGTATTATTAATGATTCAAGAAAACAACGAAACTCCAAATGTGAATCAACAAGTATATATTGAAATAACATACACGAACGAAATATACAATAATTTGTATTCAATGTATAGATTAAGGGAAAAGAAGTTGCTTCCCTTTTACCATATTTTGATTTGAAATTGACTGTTCGAAAAAAGTTCTCGTGAGAGAAAAATGTTCACGAATCAATATTAGAACAAATGACTGTTTATTAGAATAGATAACACAAGAATATAATTGATCAGAAAGTGTGTTGTGTTAGAGAAATCAACAGAGTCCAGGTTGATTGAACTTGGCTGAGTCACACAGAGATATGTATATATGTATTACAAAATTCTGTATCTGTGTGTGCGTTTGAAATGTTGTGAGAAATGTCATAGGTTTGTTTTGACAGGCGAAATTTGCTGGACTCTACTGGCGGATTAAGACAAAGTCGCCTCTTTTAAAACTACAGGTAGGCTCCCAGCGAAACCGCAGGAAAAGTTCATTTTGCTCTAATATAGGTGATTGGGTAAAATTTGACCAATCTCTAAATTTGTACTAACGAAACAAGTAAGCAAGTTCAAAACCAAAAAAATCAAAGCAACGACTGCGATCGCTAAATAGTCCTATACAAAGGCAGCATTTATTTATTAACCAATCGTAGACGAATAAAATGTTGGCGTGGAAAAAACATAGCAGTCACTACAATATTATTCTTAATATATAATTTGTTTTATTTATTGATGGTTGATTTTTTTAGTTTCGTTGTTATTGTGGTTTGTCCTATGTAAGACATTTTTTTATTTAGCGAGAAACGTTCTCCGACTACACACTGTCACCAGTCTATAAAAATAAATACATATAATTCACTTTGTATTACAAAAACATCAAAACAAACAACATGGTTATAAAAAATAATATATCTCCATCTTCCAACTTTTATCTAAGATAAATATTATGACCAATCGGAGAATACTTCTCTGTAAAGTAAAAACCGCACAACTAACATAAGTTATACTACAACCAAACACTCACAAAAGCTCACCTGCTACATATCAGATCATTATGCCATCAGTTCAAACATTAATGGTAAGAATAAGGATCATAGTAACATTAGACGGGCACTCGCAAAAATAATCCTTCCTACCCAATCATAACTAAGAGTGACTATATAACCGATTATTATCCTTTTCACAGGTACAACCCAATTATATTCATATGATTAAATACAGTTTCGGGGTTGTGTATCTTATTTATATTGTTTGCAATGATGTATTCTCGCCATTTAAATCATTAACCTCTATATTTGTTTTTTGTATGAATGATTCATGAATTTATAAATTATAATTGCACCTTTTAATTGAAATTATATATATATAGTTAAGTTTGCTATTTTTTAATACGGATTACCATGTTGTATCATTACTATCTATCTATCTATCTATCTATCTATCTATCTATCTCTCTCTCTCTCTCTATATATATATATATATATATATATATATGTGTGTGTGTGTGTGTGTGTGTGTAGATAGATAGATAGATAGATAGATAGATAGATAGATAGATAGATAGATATAAATGTAACTTGATATTAGCGACTTAAATAGGTATGCTTTTAAAGTCATTAAATATTTTTCCTCTACCATTTATTTCAGGAAACTGAAACGCTTGAAAGTATCTACGCCATTCTAAAGTTCTAAAAAAGAAAAAAAGAAAAGAAAATACTGTTCAATAATTAAGTAAAAATAGATATTTAAACCCGAATACTTAAAAACTTTTTAGACTTTAAAAACGCATCATTTCCATGAGATCACCAGTCCGCAATTCTTCCTCTTCATGTGTTGTGGTCCTCGGGCTGTTGGCGAACATTGCTCTCCACATCTTCCTGTCCCTTGCAGCTCTTAATAAATTTTGTTTTTCTATTACTCCTAAACCCTATTCCGCCATCCATTTACTCAAACTAAGTATGTTAAGCATTGTTTTCCTTTATTTCTCTTGTCTTCAATCAGCCATGTGAGTATCAGATTTTCAAAGTCATCTTTCTTCATTAGGAGCCTTAGTAACATCTAGTGTTTCTTTCTAATGTTAAATGTAAGTTTTCTTTTTGTTTCCATTTTCTTTAAAGCTTCGGCGTTGATCAATGTTCGGTCCATGGTATCCCCAGCATATTACTGCAGAACCGTTACTTCAAGCCTCTTCTTCATCGTTGAAGAGATTGTCCTGTACTCTCTGCCATACATAGGACTATATATTACATAACAGTTTAGTACTCTTATTTTTAACATTTTTTTTCTAATTCTTCGCACACTGCTAAACTTTTGGAATGCATCTTTGGCTGTTCCAATACGCATTCGAATTTCAGTGACACACTTTCCGTCCAATGTTAAAAAAAAAACAAAAAAAAAAAGGAAATTTTAAACGAAGTGATTTAGAATACGTCGGCTTTAGACGGAAGAAAAAACATTTTAGGAAAAAATAAATTTTGTTTAAAATTTTGTTGAATGAGAGATCGCCAGTATTAAACAAAGTGCAGAAACTCAAGAAAATATCAACTGGCATATTTAGTTCCATTAAATAAAAGAATCCAACTTCAAATTTACAATCTTTCTATCTCATCTACAGCTCATATGGTCTGAAATGCCTCCAAATGCTTCTGACTATTCAGTTTAAACAGCTCAGTAGTGTATCATTTCTAAAATCCTGTTTCTTACAGACTGAAGATCCTATGGAAAAAACATAAAACTGATGACAAGTAGTATTTTTCTTAATTTGATATGATGTATACATACGTTTTTTTTTAAATAGGTATATTTTTTAGAAAAGTAAACCTTATTTTTAGAGGTTACTCGTAACTGAGTAGACGTTCCGTTTGTTTTTTAAACACTGTATTTATTTATTTTCGTCGACTTGCCTAAATGAAATCTCATGAAAGAAAAATTTGTGCCCTTCAGCGAAATTCATCAAGTCATATATCTCTCGAAATTTATTTCGTTTGGATACGGAACAGAAGATTTGAAAAATTTCGGGAGATCTATAACAAGAGAAGTTGGGCTGGCTTGGCTGACTGTTTTCGAACCTAATTTTGGATAGAGTGTGCTGGATCTAACAGTAGATCCACTTCAATCGGGGCCGCAGGTTAGAATCCTCCCAGAGTGTATAATTAATTCTTTAAGATTTCTCGCTAATAGACGAAAATAAATATACCGTTTAATAAAAAAAAAACGGAGCGTCTACTCAAATACGAGTATCCAATAAAAAAACATTTAAATGGATATATATATATATATATATATATATATATATATATATATATATATATATATATATATATATATATATAAAGAACAGTAAGATATATAATCTGGTGTTCCTGTATATATTTTTATTTTTACAAAATAGTGCTCAATATAAATTTACAGAGCATTAATATTATAAATTAATTGATTTAAAATATGTTTTTCCGCTACACAGTTCTAACCATGTTTCAAAAATGGAAGCTAAAAGCTTCGAATTTAATTTTGTAATTAAATTAAAGATATTACTTTCATTTATATAGAACTAATAAGACATAATATATTATATATATTATTTATATATTATCTGCGCGGTACTTATTTGAAAGCGCTCAATATAAGTTTATATATATATATATATATATATATATATATATATAGATAGATAGATAGATAGATAGATAGATAGATAGATCTGTGTGTGTATAGAAATAGGTTTTATGAAATTATTATGAAAAATTCTGTGCGTTCAATACTCTCATTTTATTTTTCCAATTTCTGATAAGAGGTTATATATTGGTATCGAAATTGTGTATAAACTCACTCCAAGGTGATGCCTTTTCTGTTGTTTTTGTTCATTTACTTTCGACAGAAACTGAAGAAGCCTGGCGCAGCACCCAAATTGCTAAATAAACAGACTCTTGAAGGACCAGGACTTGAAGGAAAAATATATGGACAGCGTGAAAAGAAAATACGAGGGACAAAATGGGTAACGCGAAATGGCGGCACACGAAGAGTAAGCTTTAGGGACATGAAAAAGCGGGATCATCCGAAAGGGAACCGGAAGAAGAAACAGGGAATGGAGGACAAATGAGGATGTGAGACACGATGTAAAGGAGGCAGAAAAAGAAAACAAGTCCCGGAACATAAAAACATAAAAACATAAAAATTACACAAAGAAATAAGGAACAATTGCTAACAGATTAATGAATGGGTAAGCGAAAATGTGCAGAAATATAAAGTTTGAGTATCAGAGAGAGAAGGAAGGAGAGAGAGGGAGGGAGGGAGAGAGAGGGAGAGATAGGGAGAGATCGAGTGAGAGAGAGGGAGAGATAAAAGGAGAGAGAGGGAGGGAAAGAGAGGGAGAGAGAGAGCGAGAGAGAGAGTGAGGGAGGGAGAGAGAGGGAGATATAAAAGGAGGGAGAGGGAGAGATAGGGAAAGAGAGGGAGAGAGAGGGAGGGATAGAGGGAGAAATAAAAGGAGAGAGAGGGAGAGAGAGTGAGAGATAAAAGGAGGGAGAGAGAGATAGAGAGGGAGAGATAAAAGGAGGGAGCGGGAGAGAGAGGTAAAGAGAGGGAGGGTGGGAGAGAGAGTGAGGGAGAGATAAAAGGATAGAGAGGGAGAGATAGGGAGAGAAGGAGAGATAGGAAGAGAGAGAGAGAGAGGGAGAGATAGAGGGAGGGAGAGTGAGGGAGAGGGAGGGGGAGAGAGAGGGAGAGAGAGAGTAAATATGTACAAAGAAATAAAAGAACTAACAAGAAAAAGACATGCTCATCAACAGGTTGCATAAAATCCAAGGACGACATTCTGATATTAGAGAAAGAGAGAGTACGTCAGAGATGGAATGAATATACAGGAGAAATATTCCACCGCGTTAGAGAAAAACCGGCTACACGCAAATATATCGACGGACCGGAAATATTAAAAACCGAAGTGGAAGCTGCACTCTCCAAATTGAAAAGAAACAAAGCAGAGGGGCCAGACGGATTTGTAATAGAGATCCTGGCAGCCTCAGACAGGTACATCATGGACGAGATGACAGAAATAATAAATGAAATTTACAACAGTGTAGATATACCGAAATACCTAGGCAGATCTATTTTCCTAGCAATGCCTAAGAAACCAAGGGCAAACGAATGGCAACTCCATCAGAAAATCAGCCTAATGAGCCACATTACAAAACTCATTATACAAATTCTGATGAGTAGAGCATTCACAAGCATCAGTCCACTTATAGGACAAGAACAGTCCGGGTTCGTCAAAGATACAAAAAAAAATGGAACACAGTATTATCTTCCACCACGTAAGAGAAAATCCGGCAACACGCAAATATATCGACAGACCGGAAATATTCAAAATCGAAGTGGAAGCTGCACTGTCTAAATTGAAAAGAAACAAAGCGGCAGGGCCATACGGAATTGTAAAGAGATCCTTACAGCCTCAGGCGGCTTCATCATAGACAAGATCACAGAAATAATAAATGAAATTTACAACAGTGGAGATATACCGGAATATCTACGCAGATCAATTTTCATAGCAATGCCTAAGAAACCAGAGACAAGCGAATGTGAACGTTACCAGACAATCAACCCAATGAGCCACATTACAAAACTCATTATCCAAATTCTGATGAGTAGAGCGTTCAAGAGAATCAGGACACAGATAGGACACTAACAATGCGGGTTCGTCAAAGATACCAAAAAAAGGAACACAGTATTTGTACTCAGAATGTTATCAGAAAGAGCAAAACAAACGCAGAAATACCTGTAACTGTGTTTTATAGAATACGCAAAGACGTTTGACAAAGGGCGCCACAAAGATCTGTTACAGCTGCTTAGCAACCTTGATATATTCGGGAAAAGACATCAGAATAATCAAAACTCTACTGGTAGCAAACCACCTGCATACAGATAAAAATGATTCAGCTGGTATACAAAAATAGAAAGCGGTGTAAGCCAAGGATATCCCTCTTCTCACCGGACTTAAAGCTATACAGCGAGCTAATTCTGAGAGAATTAAAACTACTACTAGGATTCATTATTGGCGAGCAAAATCTTAACGATATAAGATATGCAGGTGACACAGTGATGAGAGCAGACACGGAAAGCAAACTACAAAAGCTTCTACAGAAGTTAGACAGAAGGACAGTGAGAAGAAAGACTATGTATAAACTACAAGAAGACAGAAGTCATGGTAATCAGCAAAAAGATTGTCCCAGAATGCAAATTATAAGTTGGGGAAACTAAAATCAAGCAGGTACATAAATTTAAGTATCTCGGAAGCGTTTTGACAGGGGACGGAAATTGCGACACTGAGAAAAACAAGGACGTATTGGGATGGCCAAATGTGCATTACAATGGCTAAGTAGAGAATTAAGATATAGGAAAAAATGTTAGAAACAAAGAAAAGACTACCTAACTGTTACGTAATATCTGTCCTCCTGTATGGCAGCTAAGGCTTCTCAAAGATGAAGAAGATAAATATGTTTCTACAGAAAGATGCTGAGGATACCATGGACTGAACATGTGAGCAATGACGAGATTATGGAAAGAATGCAAAGAGGAAAACTTATACTTAACATCAGGAGGAATGCAAGAGGAAACATACTTAACATCCTGAAGAAGCAGCTTCAATTTCTGTCGAACGTTATTGGGAAAATGGGTTTGGAAAATCTGACACTCACAGGATAAAAAGATTGAAAGAGGGACAGAAAAAAGCAACGCGTAACGTACTTGATGCACTTGAGCAAATGGATGGCGGAACAGTTTTTGGGAGAATCAACAAAAAGACAGAATATATTAAGAACAACAAGACAGGGTGAGTGGAGGGCCATGATCGACTATATCCTGAAGGAACACGGTTGATAATAATAATAATAATATTAGGTTGGTTCAAAAATAATGACGTAATAATTTCGTTTTTTGACGTTCAAAAATACGTCAAAATACGACATTATTACGTCATTACTTTTGCACCAACCTAATAATAATAATAATAATAATAATAAGAAGAAGAAGAAGAAGAAGAAGAAGAAGAAGAAGGCTTTCGAGTGTCTCCGTTATTATTAACTTCCACGTTTCGCTCCCCTTAAGTGTTACACATGTTCGGCGAGGGCTATTTTAATCATTCAGCTTTCTAAAGATTATCAAAATATAGACAACTGAATCTTGCGTGCCACATACAGCCTATCTTTCTTCAAGAAGTTTGAGAGGGCCGACAATTATTGAATCCAAACATAAAAAAGATAACAGAACACAATCTTCGGATGCTCATGTGTGTTTGTGTAATTAATCGAACATTTAATCCGTTGTTATTTCCTATCACTGTCCACTAGTTGCTTATAAAGTGTGTTCCTATAACTTGGACCGTTTTTAAATGTGAATTAAGTTTAAGCGTGTAATGATTTTGTTTCTTTTTCTTTCAGATTTGGCGGATATTTGGGTGATGTTATTTTTCACACATGATTAACTTTCCGTAAATAACATGATCCAGTAGAGCAATAAATAAATTTTCACCAATAACACTGATTTATTTACTGCTGACTTTAATCCGTCTTAATGAGACACTCTTGCCAATCAATTCTAACTTTATAAAATGGTAAATAATGATTTACTTATATTTGGCACACATATTTTAATAATTTAGTAAATGTTTATAAATTCATGAATAAAAACACGTTTTTATTTTTATTTCCTTATAAATTCTAAATGATAAATATTGCATTCCATTCGTTTGAATTGTATTAATTTTTAGAATGTTAACATTATTCTTTTGAATAAACAATCTAATAAATAAATATTTTTTAATGTTTTTGTTGTAGATTCTGATGAACAAAAATCTATAATCCCACTTTCATCATATAGTTTTTATTACAGTTCTAATGATCACTTTTTAAATCAGTAAATATTGCCGAGGAGCGAATGTAAAGGTTATTCCAGTGAACTATTTATTATTTAGTAGGCATTGTTTAACAGCGAGTATAGGATACCCTGTTAGGCTCCAACTCTGTATTAATTAATATTCCCGATATTATATTTCTATATATTACTCCACGTAGACTCAGTAATAAAGGGGGTTCCAATAACCTGAACCGATTTTAAATGTGAATTAAGTTTAAGCGTCTTATCATATTTTTCTTTGGCTTCCATATTTGGCGGACATTTGAGCTATATTATTTTTCACACATAATTTTAATGACTTAAATAACATGATGTAAAAGAGAAGTAAATAAATTTTCACCAATAAGACTGATTTATTTACTGCTGACTTTCATCCGTCTTAATGAAACACCCTTATATATAATCCGTCTTAATGAAACACCCTTTATATTCAATATGTTTTTTTTTTTTTTTTTTTGTATTTTTATGTTTTAATACAGTGCTGTCCACGCTGTAGAATACACTGGGGCCATTCGCGGTAGAGGTTTACAAAGTAAATGGTACAACTCATGCGGATATGTGCTGAAGATAACGTTTGCTCTAATGTAGAAACTAATATTGAGCTCAATGCCTCCCGTCAGTGGAACTCCCTTCCTATCACTTGCTTCCCTAACAATTATAATCTTCAACTATTCAAATGTAATGTCAAGCGACGTCTCCAGATGCCTCGATCTATCCCCTATCCTACATCATTTCTTCTATCATTCCAATTTGCTCTCGCTTCAACTCTCTGTAACTTCTTACCTACTAGTGGCTTCCCCTCTTGCTTGGGGTGAAACACTTAAATAAAAATATTGAAATTGCAGTGATTGGGGAAGGAGCTTCTTGGATACGAGATAAAGACGACGACGATATTGTCTTTACAGATATATTTTATTTATATTTGAATTTTTGTACACACACAAACGTATATATATATATATATATATATATATATATATATAAAAGTGAACATTGAAGTCAACACTTAGAGCCGAGAGGCTATTTCATGCTAGACGTGATCATTGGGCTGGAGAGGGCCTGATGATTGCCTCTAGCGCGAAACAGCCTATCGACTCTGAGTGTTGACTTCAATGTTCACTTTCATATTTACATACGCTTTATCTCTGCAAATGAGCACTTTATCCCATAAATATAGCACATCTTAAAACTATATTTCTTCATATATATATATATATATATATATATATATATATATATATATATATATATATATATTAAGAGTAAATTAATATATGATCTATATGTTGTACGACTATTGAATGAGATTGTGCTGATTAGATTGCTGTGGTTATTTGTGTAATCAATAAGTTCTACGTATTTTAATTCATTTTTGTGACGTATAATGTTTGCTTTAAAATTTGATTCTTTTGTCACAAGTTGCTTTCCTTGATTTTTCATTTTAAAAATTTCATGTCATTATTTATTCGTTCTGAATTATTTTCATACGACGTTCATACATTTTTAAAAGATTCTTTCTGCTTCTTTCTCTTTTCTGTTCAGATTGAAATCGATTGTATTCTTAAATTCTACTTATCACCGATTTAATCATTTCACCTCTTCGAACTAATAAAAATAAAGACGCAGGCCGCCTACACACATACAAGGTATAATACACTGGGGCCATTCACAGTAGAGTGTTACACAGTAAGTGGTACAACTTATGAGGATGTTTTCAGAAGATAACGATTAATCTAAGACATCAACAGGTTAAAATTGTACTGATCGAGGAAGCAGTTTCTTGTACACGAGTTAAAGTCGACGACGATATTGTCTTTAGTTTATTTATATTAGAATTTGTACACACACACACACACACGCACACACACACACACACACACATATATATATATATATATATATATATATATATATATATATATATATATATATATATATAAAAGCTGTTCTAATAACTTGGACCGATTTTAAATGCGAATTATGTATAAGCGTCTAACGATTTTTATTCTATTTCTTTCAGATTTGGTAGATATTTGGGCCATATTATTTTTTACACATAATTGCCATGACTTAAATAACATGTTCCATTGGAGAAATAAATAATTTCTTTATCAATAACACTGATTAATTTACTGCTGATTTTGATCCCTCTTAATGAAACACCCTTTAAATCGGATACGTTTTCAATACTAAAACAAATTTTGCATATCTTGTCTTTAAGAAGACCCAAGAGATGTTAATTTACCCTCACCACTCCTACGATAGGCCCGATGTTTCTGATTATCAGTTATGAAACTTTTTGTTTATGATCGAATATTGAATAGTGATCTTAAACAAGATGATCACGTATATGTATGCTTTATGCCAGACAAATATAGCATGAAATTGTATGAAATTTAAAAGTTGCAATTATATTTAGATTTCGAGATAGATCTAAAATAATTGACGGAAATTAGTGTCGACAGTACAAAACTTTATTTGAGAATTTTGAATGTTCCCCAAGGGCCTCACAAAAATTTGTTTAGAGTGGAGAATCTTAGGCAAAATCAAAACATTTCAGATGACAGCTCGGGAGAATGCTATAGTACTGAAAATATTTGCCGTTACTTGATCTACAACGAAGGTTTTTTTTTTTTGTTTTTTTTTTTACTTATATACAGTATGAATACAGGGAAAACAAATAAGAAAATTATAACAGAAGAAATAGTGAAAAGAAGAAAAAAAAGTACCGTAGTTTTTTTGTTGTTAATTATTGTTGCAATAAAGACTGGTATAATTTTATTGTAAGTTTAGAATTTCTGATATACTTGTTGGAAATCCATGGAGACCCCAACATAATATACCGCTTTGCGTAGAGGGGAGATCATTTTACTCTCATATTCTTTTAGTTAAACCTTTTTTTTTTCTTCCCACTAATTGTGGCCAGCATAAAATCGCAGAGACTTAGCTTTTAAAACGAAATCAACGCTGAAGAATTTTAAACCACCGAGAATTTATTTAGCCCTCAATAGAATTAAGCATAGCTTTTTTTTCTGCGTGCGTTGCATATTTTAAGATCTACAGAGAGTATTAAATGAGAAAAGTCGTTATTAAAAAAAAAAAAAAGTATATCTTTTTCAGCCGCTAACACTTTCCTATGACATATTAAAAATAAAGTTATATTTAAAATTGTTTTCATTTTCGATTTGAAATAAAATTTCTTTCAATGACTTGTTTATCTTGGGATTAGAAACATTAAAGAAGAACTATTTGGCCAGCTTACTGAAGTGAAGTGGACTTCTTTGCCAAGCACTTTAGATAGAGATTATATTCCTACGAGCAGAGTACCCGTAAAAATCACTATATCATTAACATACGGATTATTAAATACGATCAAGATGCTATTTTCTTGTCTTTCTTCCAGTGTATATGTGCGCTCTGATTTTGATCAATGCGCCATACCCTGGTTCATTTTTCTCGGATTGTAGTAGTATATGTTCCCCATGCTAAGGATCCATACGGACTATGTAACTGGAATTATCCTGGTATCGGTGCGATATGCCCTGGAACAATACGCCATTCTCCGTTCTATTTTCCTAGGATTGTCATAGTATCTGTGAACTATGCCAAGGAGAGATAGGCCATTCCCCGGTCTATCTTCCTGGGATTATCGTAGTATCTGTGCGCTATATCCGGGATTAATGCGCTGTTCTCCGTTCTATCTTACTTACCTTAATATATGTGTTCTATGCTTAGGTTTAATGTGCTATCCTCCGTTATATCTTACTGGGATTATCGTAGTATCTGTGCGCTTTGCCTATAATCAATGTTCAGATCTTCATTCTATCTTCCTAGAATTTGTGTAGTATCTGTGCGCACTGTCTAGTATCAATGCGCCATTCTCCGACCTGTCTTAGAGTGATTATCGTAGTAACCATATGTTCTGCGTATAATTAATACGTCATTTTCTGGTCTATCGTCCTGGGATTACTGTAGTATCTGTAAGCTACGCCTGAGATCAATTTCTCCGTCTCCGCTCTATTTTTCTGAAATTTTCGTAGTACCTGTGCGCTCTGACTAGGATTAATGTGCCGACCACTGGTTAATCTTTCCGGGAATACTGCAGCATCTGTGCGCTACGTTTAAAATCAATCTGTCGTTCTTCGGTAAATCTTTCTGTGATTATCGTATCTGAGCTATGCGTAGGATTCATTTGCAATTCTCCTGTATATCTTCCTGGGATTATTCTAGTGTAAGTGCGTTTTTCTCAGGACCCAATTTCTCTTTCTGGTATTACTGTAGCATCTGTACAATCTGTAGCTCTGCCTAGGATCAAAGACCCGATATCCGGTCAACCTTACTGGAATTTTCGTAGTATTTCTGCGCTATCACTAGGATCAATATGCCGTTCTCCGATTAATCTTGCAAAGATAGCTATAGTATCTGTGCGCTCTGCCTAGGATCAAAGACCCAATATCCGGTCTACCTTACTGGGATTTTCGTAGTATCTGTGCTCTATGCCTAGGATCAATTTGCCGTTCTCCGATTAATCTTGCAAGGATAGCTATAGTATCTGTGCGCTCTGCTTAGGATCAAAGACCCAATATCCGGTCAACCTTACTGGAATTTTCCTAGTATCTGTGCGATATGCCTAAGATCAATATACCGTTCTCCGATTGATCTTGCCAGGATAGCTATAGTATCTGTGCGCTCAACTTAGCTTCAAATCCCCATATCCGGTCTACCTTACTGGAATTTTGGTAGTATCTTTGCGATATCCCTAGGATCAATATACCGTTCTCTAATTGATCTTGCAAGGATACCCATAGTATCTGTGCGCTCTGCCTAGGATCAAAGACCCAATATCCAGATTACCTTACTGGGATTTTCGTAGTATCTGTGCGATATCCCTTGGATCAATATGCCGTTCTCCGATTGATCTTGCAAGCATAGCTATAGTATCTGTGCGCTCTCACTAGGATCAAAGACCCAATATCCGGTCTACTTTACTGGACTTTTCGTAGTATCTGTGCGATATCCCTAGGATCAATATGTCATTCTCCGATTAATGTTGCAAGGATAACTATAGTATCTGTGCGCTCTGCCTAAGATCAAAGACCCAATATCCGGTCTACCTTACTGGGATTTTCCTAGTATCTGTGCTCTATGCCTAGGATCAATATGCCGTTCTCCGATTAATCTTTCGAGGATAGCTATAGTATCTGTGCGCTCTGCCTAGCATCAATACCCCATATCCGGTCTACGTTACTGGAATTTTTGTAGTATCTGTAGTCTATGCCTAGTATCAATATGCCGTTCTCCGCTTGATTTTGCAATGATAGCTATAGTATCTCCACGCTCTGTCAAAGATAAAAGCGCCGTTCTCCGGTCCATTTTCCTGGGATTATCGTAGTATCTGTTCTCTATGCCTAGGATCATTTTACCGTTATCCGGTCTATCTTAGTAGGATTACCGTAGTATCTATGCGTTCTCTCCAGGATCAATGCGGTCTATCTTACTGAGATTATTGTAGTATCTCATTGCTATGCCTAAGATCAATGTCTCGATCTACTGTCTATCAGCATGAGATTTTCGTAGTGTCTGTGTGCTCCTGCTAAGTCCTCCGATTAATCGTGTTGTGGTATCTGTAATATATGTGGGCTCTCCCTAGTTTAAATGCGCGGTTCTTCAGTCTATATAATTGGGATTATCGTAGTAACTGTGAGCTCTGTATAAGATCAATGTGATGTTCTCTGGTCTAGCTTCTTTGGATTATTAGAGTACATGTACATTGTGCTGCTCTTGATTTGTAAGTTAGCATATCAAAACAGCGAAAGAATAACACTTGTGTAGTTGATGTCAGTTGCTTGCATATATTCAGTTGAAAAGTGCCTGTCAGGTATAGTTTGGCGTGTTAATTTTATATATGCTAGAATTTGTTTCCACACCCACACGCGTGTTGAAATCCCCAAAACTCCCCTCTCTAAGTTCTACACTGCCTTAAACGGGTATTGAACTCACATTGTTTGGAACATGTCACTGGATCTAACCAACGGGGAATTAACAGGAGATAACTGATAACTGATATCCATTAAACATGGCACATGGAACTAGAACAGTCTACTCCAGTGATCGAAATAAAGGGTTCTGTTCGACATTCCAACCACCTGAAGAAGGCCGGAGCGTACAACGACCGAAACGTTGTAATAAATAAGGTGAAAAAAAAGGTGAAGACAATAGTCTGAATAATGTAAATAGTGCCAAGATATTATTTATATAAAAGACAGAGAAAAATCATGTGACGGTGACAGAAATGATTGAAGTCGAGATGCCAGGTCAGGACTAATAAAATTACATACCCTTTTTGAATTTGATCGATAATCTCGAAATATATAGCGAGAATACCATCACAGATATGGAAGCAATATATAAATGTACGAACAAATGGTAGATTTATAAATGTACAAGATATATTCTGATGATAAAAAGTTGTCTGGCTTGACGCAGTGAACCGCATTTCTTTGCAGTAGCCCTAGGAATTGCTTCAATATAATTAATCCACTTGATGTCAGTGGAAAATGTGAAACGACGAATGCACAACGAGTTGTTCTCCTGGAAGAGGGTATCAGAAATACTGATAGAGATTAAAAATGGTTCTTGATGACGATTAAAGAGGGACAGATTCGCTTGTGAAGCGTTAAAATGTCCAAGCCGTTTTTAAAGATACTGAATCTTTGTGCATCCGCCTGGAGTAAAACATTTCCTACGAAGAATAACATAGTTAGTACGAGGCAAAATCGTTACTAATCAACTGAATGGGCAGCAATGTGATTGGTAATAATGTAACTACCCAGTATAAGACCTGAGAATATGCTCCTCACTGGGGACTTGATTAAGCTTAAGTTTAGAATCGAATTTGCTTATCATTTTGAAAAACTATTCATAGATGTTCACCAGTTTTACGTAATATGTATCGTTTGATGAATGTATCAAGTTCAAACATGGGGAAAGGTTTTACGGCAAAATTCATCTAGTCCCTGTGAGACTAATTAAAACGGATGGAAGAGTGAAGAAACGGGCATGTAATTACACGCATACACATGTGTGTGTACTCGCGGGTGTGTGAAATTTCACATATATATATATATATATATATATATATATATATATATATATATATATATATATACAGTAAAGATGAGAACGAATACAGTACAATTTTAACGTTCGTCACATTTAATTTAAAAGAGATCTCAATACAAAGTAGACCAAAATCGTATGACAATTGCAATTATAGTGATTTGGATACGTTTTTCCATGTTATATCCTAAAATAAGGAAAATATATATATATATATACACGCTCCTCAAATATATAAATTTCGATCTAGCACTTTACAGAGAAAGCGCGAGTTTGTAAACAATGATTGCTACTGCTGATAATGCAAGCCTCTTCTATGAATCGTGCACTCTTAGTCACTGGCGTGTTTATTCAAAATAAATACGTAAAAATTCACTTTCTTCTCTGCCGAGAGCCAATACATTAGAGGAAAAACCTCCGCCCGTTACCAAGTCAATCGGATTTCGATCCTGGCTTGAGACAGACGTATGTATAGCCACCCTGATGATCTGTGATACAACGAAACAATTTATCTGTGGATGACAATATATATATATATTGTCATCCACAGATAAATGTTTATGTTTATACATTCTTTTTTTATAGATACAAATATTTTAAGTAAATGCTCTGTTTATAATAAACAATATTGACAACATTTACCTGCCGAGAAATCGCATAGAAAATATGTCTCCTCCAACAGGAGTCGAATCTGTATCTTACACGGAACCGTTATATAGACTTGGATAGCAAACTTAAGTTCACAGACATTTTTTTTATAGATATAGCTCTTCGTTAGCTGTGACTTGTACTTGTTGGGCTAGAAGGAATTCCTTCAATGAGTACCCTAGAATCATTTCCAATCAATAAATTGAAATTGTTGCTGTCCTCATACGCCACACTTTTGAGATTTCGATTTCAAGCTCCTTGTAGTGTGTTAGCTTTTTGATTATATTCTTCTTATTATTATTCCTTTAATGAGCAGAAATGATAGAATCTATATTCTTGTAATACCATTGGTAGTTTTAGATGTGATATATTATCATCAATTTTTGTTACTCTGTGTGTGTGTGTGTGTGTGTGTTTGTAATTTTTTATAACTTTATTAAAATTTAATCTTGTTGAAAATTTTTTGTGTCTCCCTGGATATATTTCAAAATTTATCTTATGTTATTTATGACAATATGTAAGTTAGAAAATTAGAATCACAGCAAGTCTACGTCGCTTTGACATTTCGAATTGACATTATAAATTCCCCTTATAGGTTTCTCAACAACTTTAAATATCTTTCTTTTCTTTTCTTTTTTTTTTTAAATATTTCCAAACATTTCTTCATTTCGTTTCACGTCGTTATAATTAAGAATTAACAACTTTCATATTCTGTACAAGACATTTTTTTTGGGGGGGGAACTGAATTAACGTGGAAAAGTGAAAACATAAAAAAATACAAAAATAAATGCACAAAATCTAAATTGCTAATTAACGAGTCATTCCAACGAATGTCCCATTTGAACTGCATCAGATTTCCAGTTTCATCAGATGTCCTTGCCATGAAATATCAACTATAATTATATAATTTGATTCACCGCGTATGTTATTCGTCTACATTCTCGGGGATTTAAGAAAATTCAACAATAACTTCCTTATTATGAGATTGAAAATAACGTATCCCGAAATCAAAAATAATATTTTGCTTTTATAAGCGTAGTTTATAAGTGACTCAAGTCCGAAAATATTGGGCACCCAGTGATTTAGGGCGATAATATTGCTATTACACCTCATTCAAGTGATCCCGAAAATAAGTGTCTACACTAAAGAATTGTATTTGTCTCTATTTCTAAGATGAGGCATTGTAACTGTTTACACTATTTACATTGTTCGGACTGTTGTTCTCATCTTTGCTGCCATATTCATGTCGTTTCGACCGTTGTACGCTTCGGCTTCCTTCACGATCTGTCTATGTTTCTGAGATGAGGTATTTTAACTATTTACACTATTGACATTGTTCGGACTTTTGTCCTCATCTTTATTCTCATATTAATGACGTTTCGACAGTTGTAAGCTTCGGCCTCCTTCACGATCTGTCTATATTTCTGAGATGAGGTATTGGAACTATTTACATTTTTCGGAGTATTGTCCGCATCTTTATTGTCATCTTCACAACGTTTCTGCCGTTGTGCGCTCCGGCCTTCTTCAGGTGATATACTTTGGGATTTCGGACCGAACCTTTTATTTCATTCACTGGGGTAGATTGTTCTAATTCTCGGCATTGCACTTTGAACTAGAACAATCTAATCCAGTGGTCGAAGATTATTTTGTGTTCATAGATGCATTTTTTTAAACCTGTAATTTTCAGCATTATACTCTCGGGAAAAGCTTATTATATATATATATATATATATATATATATATATATATATATCTGCTTCAGAATTATGTCATTGATATTTTTCTTTTTGTCTTTATTCATTTCTTTGTATATAGAGAATGTTGTTTATTGTGAATCTCTTCGTAGCCGAGTGGTAACAATACGTCGGATCCAATTGTTTTTCCTGCAAGGATGACAGGGGTTCAAATCCTGTCGGAGGTCACTATTACTTTTCTCGCCTGGTAGACGAAATAAATACCGTTTAAAATAAACGGATCATTTACACAAATAGAGATATCCACGGAAAATAATGTTTGAACTCATGAAAATATCATATATATGCATACTATATCGTCCATTCAAATTCGTATGTAAAGTCATCAGTTTTAAATACTTTTAATACATCCACAAAAATCGTGATATTAATGTATAAATTATTTTTTTATAATAGAAAATCTTACTTGAAGCTTTCATGTTGGTTTTAATTGAAAGTTAAACGAATAAATTTACTCTTTCCAGTAAGCAAAATACACTGGCGTATTTCAAACAGAAATTTTATTGATTGGAATCGATTTTTTTTTTCAGTAACATCGACAAAGTCGACAGTATTTGAGACATTTGTAAACACAAGTTACTTCTTGGTTTTAAAAATTGGCAAAAATAAAATATATTTTTCTGAAATTTAATTAGAGAGGCTTTTAAATGCTTTAAACTTTGCTGAAATTCTATTTGAAGAATATTTTTGGATTTAATGTATAATTGATCTGATTTGAGACAAATGTTATCTACTTTCAAGTTAAAATATTAAGAAAGCAATTTTTTAATCTAACGTGTATTAAAGTTTAGAAATGTTGACATCAAGTTTGCTATATTTATCGCCATTATTTCTGATAATGTCGTGTATGGTCATACGTACTTACAAAAATTCGCAGGCTTATACACAGAAAAGTATTTTTAAAATATTGGAGCTTGACGGTTTGATCTAAGCTTTTCCATTTATGATTAGTAAATATATTTTCACTTAATAATAATATCATATAAAAGGCTGAAATTAATACAGAATTTATAAGATTTAAAATTTATAAGTTATTATAATTAAATTTAAAAAATGACACTTTTTGTAAAAAATTGTTATTCGATTTTTTACTAAAAACAATAGTGTCTTTAATTCATCTTAATTATAAAAGCAATTAAAAACGTGTCTAAATATATAATATTATAGTTTTATTGTTTTTTTTTATTTTATGATTTGAAGTAGATTTTTTTGAAAATAAGTAACTGTTTAAAAATAAATGATTTACATTCTCCAAGGAGTCCTGCATTTAATTAATAAAAATATTAAAAGGATCATAATTTAATTTCTCGAAATTCCATAAAATTAAGTAAGTGGAGGTAAATGATGCAAAAAATGATATTACCAAGATTTTCTTAACTAAAATATTTCCAAAATAATTTAATTCATTTAAGTCCTGAAAATTTCGTTAAAACCCGACAATTATTTCATTTTTGTAAGAATTTCCAAAACAATAATTTTATCTAAAGAACACGCAATATTTCCCATAATAATCTTCGGCCCTGACGCAAGAAAAACAAGATGTTTAACTTTTGAGCCCAGCGTTCCTGAACATTTTTAATACTTCTGCCTGAGTCAAAATTCGCAAATAACTAGTATATAATGTTTGACGGTAGACATAAAAATAGTTACAAGTGTTAGCCACCCCCGTTCTTCCGGTGGCTGGGCATTAAGTTGTTTTTCTCTACCACTGGTAAAATAGTGGTCAGGGCTCAAATGGTTAAAGTTTTGATACAGGTTCCTTGCTTTAATAGTAAAATTATGCAATAAATGAGCTTATATTTTCTAATTAGATGACATCACGTTTTTAGAACTGAATCGATTAAATCAGTCTTTTTTTATCTTCATTCTATTTGAGTCAGCATTTGCTCCATTGATTTCCAACATATCAATCTTTCAATCAATTCTTCCGAAGCAAGGCGATAATGCCACTTAGGCGCAAGTTGCTACTTGGAGTGAAAGGGAATGAAAAGTCTTCAAAAGGGAGAGGAAACCTCTACTCCAGTTCTGAAGACCAAACCTGCCTACTCCTATTAACTCTTTGTGTCATTCGTTACTGAAAAATTTTCACCCTTCTGCCTGACCTCCTGAGTCAAAAATTTACAGATAATTGCTATGGAATGTTACACGGTAGATATAAAAAAAATAGTCTTTCTTTGTGTCTCAGTCTATCCAAATAAGACAGCCAATAGCAAAACACGACGGAAGTGTTTACCCACCGTTTCCGTTATCCGTTTTAGGCTTTACGTTTTCTTTTCTTTTTTTTTTTCAAAATGGTGGCGCGTTTATCATGAAAACTACCGTGATTTATCCCTTTCTTGTTTTTCAAAAGGAATGTGTTGTCCCTCCGTTAAATTCAAAATAATTTGATTCCTTTTGCTTATTAAACCATCTACGTTCATATATATGACATCCACTTTTTCTTCCATACACAAATTACAGTTTCTGCCTCTTTTCCTCATTATATTTTGTATTATATATCATTCAAGACTGAAAAATTGAAGAATCAATATAATTTGAAAACGTCATAAGAATAAACAAAAGGTCATATATTTTATATTTTTTATTTAGTTTATTGTGAATAGATAAATAAATAAAATGTTATATATGTATTTAATTATGTATATGCCAGAAGTTTTGAGATTTTATTTACGAGAGGCAATTAAAACTGTTTTAGATTAAATTAATTTTAATATATCGTTACAAATGAGTACAGACATCTACTGTTGTTATTCCAGATTGAAAAATAAACGTCTGTGACAGCTCTTTGAACAAAACCTACTAAAGACTGTTTGTCAGCACTGACTAGTTTGCAGAATGCAGTCGGGAAGTGCAGACAATTTTGAAGCTCACTATTCAATAAAGATCTTGTCCCCTGTCACTTTTGATATTTCTCTAACCGGAAGAAGAACCTCAGGGGATGTCGTTTTGAAGACATTGAGAAGACATAGTGACAAGGGCCCTAGACAATTTCACTTTGAATTACGTCCATGAGGACTTCCTGAAGTGACTGGAGATCTATAACAAGGGTACTATAGACAGAGAATCCTACTTTAAATAGTAAATGTCTCGCCCGAAAAGGACGCAAATCTTCGGGAATCTCTCTCTCTCTCTCTCTCTCTCTCTCTCTCTCTATATATATATATATATATATATATATATATATATATATATATATAGTGGCTAACACTTGTAACTATATATATATATATATATATATATATATATATATATATATATATATATATATATATATATATATATATATATATATAAATTATTTTAGGATATTAAAACAAAAAATGTTAAAAATCTCTACACAATTAAGTTTCAACACTACAAATGTGTTTCCTCGACATGTTAAACTATATAATACAGTAACATTATACTCAATTTATTCTCATTTTGCCTGTATATATATATATATAGAGAGAGAGAGATTATATACAGTAGTCTGAGAATGATATATATAAATACATATATATATATGTGCCATTCGCAGAGAGTACTGTTTCGTTGTATCACCTGCTCCTCAAGCCCGGATCGAAACCCAACCGATTTGGTGTCAGTCAGAGCTTCTACCACTGACCCATCTTCAATGAATGGGTCAGCCGAGTCTAGGGTATTGTTTTTATAAACGTAAAGAAACGACATTCTTAGTGCTCCATTCATTTTACTGAAGTGTTCGCATTTACGTAGATGACTGTTTTTTGTAGAATTAGCTTGTCATTCAACAGTGCTCAATTGAAAATATATTTTCAAGAGCTAAATTACACACACACACACACACACACACACACACACATATATATGGAGTCTGTCTATATTTCTGAGATGAGGTTATATGTACAGTATTTACATTATGCGGACCATTGTCCTCATCTTTGTCGCCATATTTCGGCTGTTGTACGCTCCGGCCTTCTTCAGGTGGTTGGAATTTCGAACTGAACCCTTTATTTCGATCCCTGGGGTAGACTGCGCTAGTTCCACGTGCCATGTTTGATGGATGTGAGTTATCAGTTATCTCCTGCTAATTTTCCCTCCAGTGCCTTAACCGGGTATTGAACTCACACTCTTTGTTTGTCATTGGATCTAACCAACACCTTTGTCCACTGCGCCATGTGTCCTTGCGCTCTGTGTATGAATTTCTGGGTATTATAAACCTAATGTTTTTCAGCAACAATTTTTACCAGTGCTCATATTGCAATTTTTCTGTTATCATTCCATGTTTTTACCAGAGCTCATATTGCAACTTTGTTATCATTGCTTTTCTCTGGCACTCCTTATTACTGGTTCCCATATTGTATTTATTTCTATGCTTGGTCGGCTCAGGAGATTTCTGTGACCTAGCATATGTGCTGATTCATTACGTTTACGAATTTTCCAATGGTGTTCCCTATCTATCATCTCAACATGATCCCACAGGGGGCGGTGATCTCCCTTCTCTCTCCATATGTGGTCAGCCACGCCTAATTTTTCTACTTCTCCTCGCGTTACAGTTTCTGGTGTTCTTGAAGCCTTACCTTGAGGGGGCGGCCTGTCTCTCCTTTATATTCCTTTCCGCAGCTGCACGGGATAGCGTACACACAGTCTTTAGTCATGTTCTCCTGTATGGGGGTCTCACTCGAGAGAGATATCTGCGTAGTGTTGTCAAGCTCTTGAAGGTTGTTCTGATGTTATATGGACCGCAGATCCTTTGTATTT
>OZ010605.1:5628156-5713156 GCA_963932145.1 Acanthosepion lycidas
TTAAAAAGGTAATAATGTGGGAACTGACAGTGCCTTGGGAAGATCCTGCAGAAGAAGCCCACGAACGGAAGATGTTAAAATATGACGAACTATTAGCGAGTTGCAAAAACAATGGGTGGAATTCAAGCTGTTTGCCAATCGAGGTGGGTGTAAGGGGTTTTGCTGCAAGGTCCCTATGCAAAGCTCTAACTGATATTGGCGTAGTAGGTGCTAACAAAAGAAAGGCGATTCGGACCATAACTAACAGAGCAGAAAGGACAGCAAAATGGTTATGGATTAAGTGTGATAGCTCTTGGACATCAATGTAACAAATAATTATCAAGCCGGGTAAATTTGTAAATAATCTTAATATAATTGCAACATGGCAATATTATAAACATTTTTAATTTAAAAAAAACATTTATAATTTGTATGTGTGTGTGTGTGTGTGTGCGAATGTGAGTAAATACACGAATTGAATTGTACAAGTACAGCCAAAGAATTTATTTCGTCAAATTGTAAATTGTATGATTTGTAAATATGTTGTTTTTTATGTTAAACACGTGTTATACGCGGTACCTTTTAAGTTACTATTATATTTAGCTTTTTAGCGGTTCCGGCGCGATACATCTCGTAAGACTTTTTGTCCATTATTCTCAAACTTTTTTTTTTATTCGAACGCAAGAACTTTTATGTTTTTATTTTTATTTTTTCGAATGTAAGACCTTTTGTCTATATACATATATATATATATATATATATATATGTATGTGTGTGTGTGTGTGTGTGTGTGTGTTTTATTCGAACGTAAGACCTTTTGTCTATTTTTCTTTTTTTCTCTCTTTTTTATTCGAACGTAAGGCCTTTTGTCATTTGTTTTTTTTTTTATTCGAACGAAGGCCTTTTGTTAATTTTTTTTCTTTTTCTTTTTTATTTTATTCGAACGTCAGACCTTTTGTCTAATTTATTTGTTTATTTTTTTAATTTACACGAACATTTCACATTTTTGTATATTTTAAATCGGAATCATAATGCGTATATAGTGTATTTATAGTGTTTTTCCCTCTTGATCATTGCCATATAAAGCGTTTGTATATATCATTCTTATTTTATTAGTTTGTCATCGGTTCTTAGCGATACATATATATAAATATAATTTCAAAAATTATTTTTTTTATTCGAACGTAAGATCTTTGTCTAATTTATTTTATTTTTTATTGATAGGAACATTTCCCATGTTTGTATATATTATTTATATTAAGAAACAGGCTAACGATAAAATGTGATAATAGCGTTGAGTGCAAGTATCCCCACCAAAGAAAAGGAAAAAGTACAAAATAAAAACGGCAAATAATTAAACCTTAAAATACTTAAGGAAATAGGGTAAGATTTAGGAATATTAAGATTACCTCCTCAGTTATCCATCGAAACTGCAATCCACCGAAATAAGAAAAGAATCCTGTCCCCACCGCGGGCCATTTAAAACTTAATCCGCGCAGCAGATTGGTTGTTACTAACATCCAATCGGATGCGCGGAATATATGGTCTTTCTTCCTCTTATTCTTTAAAAAGGCCAGAGTAGCTGTTAGCGTTTAATCAGAAGGGGGGAATCAGGAGTTGATCTCCCCTGATTGGGTCGATTTGGTCATGGGCAGTATGATGTTGAAAGACCCGAAACTCCCTGATGAACCAAGTCAAAACATCACAGACGACCCCCTTGCGCGCCACCTTAAAAGCGTATTTTCGGATTACAAATACCAGAAAATTAAAGCTGGAATTATGGACTCTTGTCTCATATCCATCATTTGATGTTAAAACCGAATGTGTTCCGTGAACAACAAAAACAATGGAATTGTTGGACTTGCCGTTCCAATGCTTTTAGAGGGAATTGTATGAATTTACTCACACGGACAAAAATCATATTCTATTATTTCCGTATTATTTTTATATATACGGCATTAATTATATGTTTCATATACACAAACCTCTACCTCTGAATTTGGAGTAATGTCCACTATATTCATGTATATGTTCATGCATGTATATTATAAATAGAAATTAAAAATGTGCGTTTAGCGACATATTGCGCTTTTTCATATTGGATGTTCTGTAACAAATCCAAGTGTGTGGATATACCCGAAACAACCGACTTCAAACTAAGTCCTATAATAGAAGGCCTTGTTTGTGAGTTACACTACCTAAGCAATTTCCTAGACATCCTATTGAATCCTCTCATTAAACATGTTCGGAGTCTCATACGTGATGATCTAAATTTTCTCAACCATCGATAAAACGGTGTAAATAATCTTAATACTTACAGAATCTCAATGGATATTGTGAACACACACACACACACACACACATATATATATATATATATATATATATACATTTACAAATTCATGAATTATTCATACATAAGACAAATATAAAGGTTAATCATTAAATGTCGAGAAATCCATCTTCGCGAACAATTCAATAATATACAAAAACCCCGAATCTGTTTATGAATGAAAAGATCCTGTTTTATAAATTTCCGTTGCATTAGATCTTTTTATTTTACAAGCTTGAAATAGATTGTGTTCTTGTTTATACTCTCAGTAATAAGTGGACAAACGAAAACAAGGTTGTAATCCGAAAAAATTTCATACCTGAGGATGTCTGTAGGAACAGATGAAAGCTTGTAAAATAAAAAAAGATCTAATGCAACGGAAATTTATAAAACAGGACCTTTTCATTCATAAACAGATTCGGGGTTTTTGTATATTATTTGAATTGTTCGCGAAGATGGATTTCTCGCCATTTAATCATTAACCTTTGTATTTGTTTTATGTATGAATAATTCATGAATTTGTAAATTGATTGCACCTTTATTGAAATATATATATATATATATATATATATATATATATATATATATATATATATATATATATATATATATATATATTTAACCCACACGAGTGCGGGATAGGGTTCATTAAATACTGCCTAGAAACATTCCTTTATCAGCTCCCAATCCGTATTAATGTAAATTTCATCATAGAAAGCGTAGATTTAATTTAAAAATGACAATTTTTTCATGTTCATTGAAACACCCTACCGACAGAAATCAGGGACAGCCACGGGAACAAAGCTTGTACCAACATATGCCAACCTAGTCATAGGATAACATTTACTGAAAACCTATGAATTAACATGGGAAATCTATGGGAATGACTTCAGGTAGGACATATAAGAAAACTGGAAAATATATCTACATGACTATTTCATTCTCTTGAATGAAAATCTTGATAAACTAAGTACATTACAAACATCCATTATTAATATAAATACGAGCATGCAATTTACTGTTGTGTACAGCAACAAAAGAACTTTCCTTTTTAGATATATTAATAACAAAAAGAGGCACAAAACTAGAAATCTACATATATTTTAAACCTACGGACTCTCAACAATATCTCTTTTTTACATCTTCCCATCCGAAACACACTCGTACGAACATTCCACTCGTCCCAGCCATGCGAATATATACAATAGTCTAGAACACAACAATAACAGACCACAGATTAGTAGAGATGACAAAAATATTAATCAAGCGAATATACCCACAAAGTTTAATCTACAATTGCATTGGAAAATCAAAACAAATTAATATACACACTCTCCCAGAAACAAACAAAAAAAAAAGACCATAAGGTCATACCTTACATCTCAAGTTTCAATGCAAGAAACGGAGAAATCTACACACGGATATAACTAAATCTGCCAATCTAACTTAAGGACAAAAAATGAAAAACATATCACAAAATACCCAATCATAAAAAGTAAACGACACCGAAAATCACTAAAAATGATACTGACGAATGCAAAACTGCTGACCACAATTAAAGAGACGCAGGTGAAAAATGCTAAACGAACACTTTGTGAAGTATGAAGATACCTATTTGATGTAATGGAATAACATTATATGTAGTAACTACATATAAGTATATGTAAGTCAACAGACTACAGTGGCCAGCTGGAATCTGTTCCAGTTGTGCTGTCGAACTCTGCAATCGGGCAGAGAAGAACCCGGACGAGGCTATGCCGAAGGACAGAGTGTTGTCCGGTGAGATAGAAAGACCGACCCTGTTTATGCGGGGTCTACGGGGAATTTTGGGCCGACCCTACGGGATTGGAATACACCATATTAAACTCGATCTTGTTCGAAATCCGACCTCGTCGGGACGTCGGTAAATGTTACCAGCTGGAATTTGATCCTGCAATACTGTGGAATTCTCTGCCTTCGGGTATAGAGAAACCCGAAAGAGGCTATACCGAAGGGCAGAATCTCGTCCGCCAAGTTAGACAGACCCGAACCCGTTTATGAGGGTTCTACGGTGAATTTTTGGCCGAGCCAACGGGCTCCGATGACCCTCGTTAAACTCGACGTTGTGTCACATCTACCCTTATAGTGGGATTGGTAAATATTTAATAGCTAGAATCTTTTCCAGTTGTGCTGGTCGAATTCTCGGCCTTCGGACAGAGAGGAACCGGACGAGTCTATGCCGAAGGGCAAAGTCACGTCCGGTGAGGTAGATAGACCCGATCCCGTTTATGCGGGGTTTATGCGGGGTTTACGGGGATTTTTAGGCCGAACCTACTGGCTCGGATACTCCACATTAAATTCGGCCTTATGCCACACGTGACTGCGTGGGGCAGTTGCTAGATACCGAGTAGGTGGAATCCTTTCCAGCTGTGCTGTTCGAACCGTCCTCAGACAAAGCTATGTCGAAGAGCACAGTCTCGTCTCAGGAAACAGCTACCCAACGCTGTTTTATTCTAGGTCTTCGGGGAAATTTTGTCCGAGCCTACGGGCTCAGATACTCCACATTAAATTCGGCCCTGTGCCACATCTGATCGCATAGGGAGGTTAGTAAATACACCAGCTCAATCTTTTCCAGTTGTGCTGGTCAAACTCTGTGCCTCCGGGCAGAGATATTCCCCAGACATGGCTATGTCGAATGTCACGCTCTGGTTTCAGAAAACAGCTATCCCGACCCCGTTATATACGGAGTCTACAGGGAATTTTTGGCCGACCCTAGCAGCTCGGATTACCCCACAATAAGTTCGGTCTTGTGCCACATCCTACCCCGTGAGGAGTTTGGTAAATATCGACTAGTTGGGATCTGTTACACAGGTTTTAGCTGTTGTCGAACTTTCTGCCTTCGGGCAGAGAGGAACCCGGTCGGGGCTATGCCGAGTCTCGCCAAGGGAGGTAGACAGACTCGAACCTGTTTATTCGGTGTTTACGGGGAAATTTTGCTTGAGCCAACGGTCTCCGACTGCCCCACATTAAATTCGGCTTTGTGACACATCCTTCCCCGTGGGAAGGTTGGCAAATATTACTAGCTGGGATCTGTTGAGTAAGACTCAAACTTAAGCGAGAACTACCCACCTTATAATAGTAGCACTCACGACTGGATTGACTTGTGACGACCTTGTGCATAACTGCTACCTTTATTCTTATGCTAGTGGTTGTTTTACAATAAAGCTTTTCTTATTTTATCCACCTTGTGTTTCAAGTATATGTTCTTATTAGCACGGAATATAACACTATTAGAAGGACAGGAATTTCACTTCAAAGATGGATCCCAACTGAAAATGACTTCTCGTGAAAATCAGGGAATTTAATATATATAATAAAATGCAAACGTTGTCACGAACATTACATTGGCCATAACGGCCAGACACTCCGAAAAAAGATGAGAGTTTATCGCCAAATTAGCGATCCCCACACCAGAAAAATACCCTTTACCCAACATATAGAAGAATGCGGAGGACGAAATCTGCCAGATTTTAACATCTACTTCTATCAACACGACGGCGAAACCACCAAAAAAAAGCGTATTAATAAAGAAACATTTTTTATCAAAAAAGTTTAAGCCAATATTCACTTCATTGCATAAACCAGAGACACGTCCAACAAAATAGATTCTACTATATTTTCCTTGACATAGCTATAGATAAAACAATATATACCCTTTGATTTTTTAATTTGTTCGAGGCATAATCGTCAACACTTGAGAATATCAACATTTAAAAACTTTTTGAAGAAGCTAAAAGCGAAACCAATTAAAGTAAAACAATTTGTTCTGAAAACCAACATGTATGTAAAACAATTTTAATAAAATATTTCTCTTTAAAAATATATGTATTATAAATATTATATATAAATACATACAAATATTAGTTTTTTTTCTTACTTTTCTGTAGACAGCAAGTTTTGTACAGACTTTTCTAGCAGTTTCAATTTATATATATATATATATATATATATATATATATATATATATATATATATATATATATATATATATATATATATATATCCACACAAATACACACACAAACACACATATATATGTGTGTGTGTGTGTGTATTTGTGTGGATATATATATATATATATATATATATATATATATATATATATATATATATATATATATATATCCACACAAATACACACAGACACACACACACACATATATATATATGACTGTGTGTGTGTATTTGTGTGGATATATATATATATATATATATATATATATATATATATATATATATATATATATATATATATATATATATATGATAAAATAAGACAAACATCTAAAATTCGATCTTGCTCATTTTCTTAATCCTGGTAGAGACCCACCATTTTTATCGATCCTGCATTTTCAAAGGCGCCATTAAATTATTTTCTATTTCATTCTGGTCTAATTTATTTATTTTATACCTATCATTTTGATATCCTAACGGCTAAAAAGTCTTATCTTACAATTGCGAGGTTCCGGTCGTTTTTTGTTTTGTTTTGTTTTTTGCTTGCTTACACACACACACACACACACACACACACACACACACACACACACACACACACTCACATATATATATATATAAATATATATATATATAAGTTAATTCCACTGTTGCTTGTACACATAATAAAACATTGAAACTGGATGTTTGTGTAGTCAGATAATAAAACAAAAGTAAATACAACTATAAAAACATAATTTTATTATTCATGGAAAGAAATAATGAAGTCGATATTTCTGCTTATCTTTGTTGGCTCATTTTGAAAGAGCAAAGAGCCAGGCAAGAAAAAAAAACTGCAATAACTTGAAACCCGAGAAAAAAAATGATATAATCCAGACGACGACTGAGCTCAGTCAACTAAAACAAGAGATGGTAAATAGAGAAGGCTTGCTCTCATTAATTCTCTTGTGTAAACCAACTTTTTTTTTACAAGTGTGAAAATTCTATTAAGGAATATAAGAATTAAAACAAAAATAAAAAATATACCTCCATATTAAGTCATAAATAATTCACGGTTTTATTTATCAATTTTATTCTCACAAAAATAATGTACATCAACATTTTATTCAATTATATATTCGCCCTTATTTGCAGTGCTTTGCTGCTACTTATAGAGGACTTTTGAATGATATCCCGTAAATGTTCATATGAATACGTTTTTAACGAATGTTTCAATTATGTTTTCATTAGAGAAAGCTTTCTTTTTCATATATGGTATTATAGCTTTTCCCGCACTGATGTGCTCACATATATCTTCTCCTCTCTGAATTGTCGATTTATGAGGCTATATATTATCATCACATTAGCTTAGCTTTTTTATCCCTCTCTTTTAATGTCTGTTGCCCACCGAGTTTCCTAAGGGTGTCTCATTTGATTGGCTAGCTTAAATTTAATAATTAAGCACCCCAATTTTTTTTCCGATGAATTTATCACGTACTTGACTTCACTAATGCAGAGGGGTGTGGGTTACCAAATCTTGTACGTATCAAATTTAAAGTGTCGATATAATAGATCCCTTTTTTAATAAATCGTCCCGGAATGTCGAGCTCAAATTCCGGTCGGGTTTGTTAGCTTGGCATACGTGCAAATGATATGAATCCATCTCTTCCCCTAGATATATGTTAAATAGCAGGACAAACTTGGTCTTATAGCCTTAAAGTCTATCGCAAAAAGAAACGATAACATACCGCGGGAGCATGTTCTACCGTCCTGGGAATAACGATAAACTACACCCGCATCCTGGGTAAGACGATAAACTACGTCCGCATCCTGGGTAAGACGATAAACTACATCTGCGTCCTGGGTTAGACGATAAACTATGTCCAACAGCAAGGCCTCTGGTCAGGAGATTTTGAGAAGCGTGGAACCACCTCTTAATTGCTGGTGCTCCCAGGGCCACCTTAACTCGGTGTGGTAGCACCTGTTAGGGTCCCAGCTATGGACAAAGATTTAAACCCCCAAACAGGTCTAAAAAACACTATAAAAGTGTACCAATAGGTTTTAATATCAGAAATTTTTACCAGAAATACATTTTTGAAAAAAGAAAAAAATATTACCAGCAATAAAAAAATTAGTCGGTGTTAATTAGCCCATTGTGGTTGATATGCGGTAAAACAAAACAAACCTAAAATGTTCTAACTAGTCAGTCCTGAATCGAACGAAACACAATTGCCTAATAGTGTATTACATATAACATGTGATACGCCTTCCTTATTTGGAATGTTTATTTTAAAGATTGCTGTTTACATGAGTATTTAATGGAAGTAATTCTATATTCTCATCATGTCTAGACAGTTTGAAAACTATGAAGAAAGAAATCGGTAATTGCCGTGATTGGAAGAGGTTCAATTGATTACTTTCCAAACAGTAAAACAATGATTGATTAGTTTTCGACGGCTTATCGATCCTTTGTAGGTTATTTAAAGCCAGCAAATATTTTTAGATTGTAAGATATTTTTTGAGATAATAATCATTTGGTAATACAAGTCTTACTAATCAACTCATAACTACAGTGAGATATAAGTGGATTTCCCAAGAGTATTTGTGCTTATGTGTATATAACGAACCGAGCTGAAATTAGAACTTGAAACTCAGATTAAAATTTCCGAGCTATTATCCATTACACCCTTCGCACATCTAGAATTACTGCACTTGGTATTTCTTAAACGGAATCTAAACGCATCTAAGTACTGACCAGACTAGACGTTGCTTGCGCACGGGCGTTGGTGTTACAATATGATGTGGTCGTAACATTATTGAATATGTTGAGAAATGTACATTGGAGAGGCGTTCTTTTTTACTTTGGTGATTATAAGAATAGATTACCTGTTGTGTTTCTATTAGATTGTTGTTATATGCAAAATCTGACACGCAGTTCACTAGGGATTAATAAGACTCCCGAAGGGTAAATGAGACACGTCGATAATCTACGCCATCTTTGTGTTAAGAGGAAAACAGAGAGAGCGACACTATTTTTATATGTACAGTTATTGTTTATAATTTTATCTCTTATATGTGTGCCCCTCAAAAAGATCAGACGACCAGAGATTGGCATCTCCTTTCTATTCCACTGGAGAAATGTAAATTCCACTCGAGTAGTTTCTTGTCATGAACCACTGCTTTGTGGAACCGAAGAGGATACTTCTATCACTGCAACCATAACCTGTTCAATTCTAGAGTTAAACGTTATATTTCCCACGTATCCATGTAAAATTTGGCTCTTGCGCTATAATCTTCTACTTCGAGAGGCTCTTGGGCGTTGTACAGCGTAAACACCATTGTGAATAACCCTTTAACATTTGTTAATATAATGATATAAATTGGTAACACACTGCGTTAACAATATGAATATCACTCTTACGAATGCATACATGTATATTGGAAAAAAATCCCAGAATTGAAAGTCCATAATCATCTGTTTGGGGACAATGACAAATTGTTTTATATAGCATGTAATTGACCGTAGTATACAGATACGCAGACGGCCAAAGCAGATATGACTGGAGAGGAGCTATTAATCGTATAATCAATAAGAAATTGATAAGGTGAAGATTTTTCAGCATTAAGTGGATCATCGAAAAGCAGAATATTAAACCCCACCACGCTACGTGCACAAGGGTGAATAATCAGTATTCTCTTTGAAATCCATTAGTAAGAAAGAAAGTTTCACTTGAACAATTTCTTCTCAAGAACTGTTCCTATGTCAGCAACTGACATCTGGTTGGACGTTTTCACAATTACTGCAATACTGATCTTAACAAATCTAAGGTTAAGTGTAAGCTGGTGCGATCATTAACGGAAGAGCTATAAAATTCTAGCAGAAGCTTGAGAACTATTTCTAAACAATCGAAATCACTTATACGACGAAAATAACAGTGAGGAAACACCGGGTATCCACGAAGAGTTGAAGACGCTGATGCGACAATACTTAATACAGGGAATCCAAAAATAACTGAAACCACTCAGACGACATCATAACAGTGAGGCAACATCGGAAATCGCAATAACTTTAAGAAACTCGGGATAGGAAGGCATGGTTAAAACCGCTCAGACGAGGTCAATAACTTTAAGAAACACGGGATAGGAAGGCACGATTGAAACCGCTCAGACGAGGGCAATAACTTTAAGAAACTCGGGATAGGAAGGCACGGTTGAAACCGCTCAGACGAGGGCAATAACTTTAAGAAACTCGGGATAGGAAGGCACGGTTGAAACCGCTCAGACGAGGGCAATAACTTTAAGAAACTCGGGATAGGAAGGCACGGTTGAAACCGCTCAGACGAGGGCAATAACTTTAAGAAACTCGGGATAGGAAGGCACGGTTGAAACCGCTCAGACGAGGGCAATAACTTTAAGAAACTCGGGATAGGAAGGCACGATTGAAACCGCTCAAACGAGGGCAATAACTTTAAGAAACTCGGGATAGGAAGGCACGGTTGAAACCGCTCAGACGATGGCAATAACTTTAAGAAACTCGGGATAGGAAGGCACGGTTGAAACCGCTCAGACGAGGGCAATAACTTTAAGAAACTCGGGATAGGAAGGCACGGTTGAAACCGCTCAGACGAGGGCAATAACTTTAAGAAACTCGGGATAGGAAGGCACGGTTGAAACCGCTCAGACGAGGGCAATAACTTTAAGAAACTCGGGATAGGAAGGCACGGTTGAAACCGCTCAGACGAGGGCAATAACTTTAAGAAACTCGGGATAGGAAGGCACGATTGAAACCGCTCAAACGAGGGCAATAACTTTAAGAAACTCGGGATAGGAAGGCACGGTTGAAACCGCTCAGACGATGGCAATAACTTTAAGAAACTCGGGATAGGAAGGCACGGTTGAAACCGCTCAGACGAGGGCAATAACTTTAAAAAACTCGGGATAGGAAGGCACGATTGAAACCGCTCAGACGAGGGCAATAACTTTAAGAAACTCGGGATAGGAAGGCAATAACTTTGAGTAAACTGAAGAATTCCTGGAAGAGTTGAAACTGCTCAGATGACAGCAATAACATTGATGAAGCCCCGGAGATCCAAAAACAATCGAAGAAGCTCAAACGACAGCAATAAATATGAGGAAACCCCGCGTATCGTGGAACAGTTGAAACCGCTCAGACAACAGCAATAACTTGGAGGAAACGCAGAAAATCGAGGAATAGTTGAAACCGCTCAGACAATAGCAATAACAATTTGCAAGCCCTGAAGATCTTCCCCCCCACCAAAAAAAATGAAACAGTTCAGGCGACAGAAAAAAAAATGTGAGAAAACCCGAGAAATGAAGGAAGAGCTGAAAACGCTCAGACAACAGCAATAACTATGAGGAAACTCCAGAATTCTTGGAACAGTTAAAATCGATCACACGACAGTAATAACATTGAGGAAGCTCCGCAGATAAAAAAAAAAAAAATCAGCGCAGCTCAGACGATAGCAATAAATATGAGGACACCCGTAATATCCCGGAAAATTGAAACTGCTCAGACGACAGCAATAACTGTGAGGAAACCTACAAATTCCTGAAATATTTGAAACCGCTCAGAAAACAGCAATAAGTGAGGAAACCCAGGAAATCCTGGAGCAGTTGAAACAGGTTCAGACGATAGCAAGAAATATGAGGAAACCCCGAGTATCCTGAAACCGTTAAAAATGCTCAGGCGACCACGATAACTGTGAGTAAACCCAGGGAATCCAGGAGTAGTTGAAACCGCTTAAACGACAGCAATAACTGTGAGGAAACGCCTGAAAGGCAAAAAAATTGAAACTACTCAGACAACAGCAAAAACTGTGAGGAAACCCCTTAAATCCAGGACTTGTTGAAATCGTTCAAGTTACAGCATTAATAGTGAGGAAGCTCCAGATATCCAAGAACAATTAAAACCGCTCATACGACAGCAATAACTGTGTGGAGAATACTGGATAATTAGAAGATATGATCTCATTTCATCACTAAGGATAGTCACAGTTGAAGTGAAAACGCCATGTATTGTATATCTGTACAAGTAGCCATATCAGTCGGAAAATGGAGAATTAATGCCATGTCCAGTCTGAAGTTGCTCAAGCCTCCGCCTGGATTTTATTCGAAAGCGCCTTCTTGTCTCTTTATTTTCTATTCTACAGCTTCTTTCCCCGATCACTAAAATTTTAATCTTTTCAAGTTTAATGTCAACCGATTGCTTTCATATATAATTGCATAATATGGACCTCCTCACTCCTTTTACGTATATACAGCGACCACGTTGAGTAAAAATCTAAGAATGTTAGAGCTATAGAGAAGGGTAACAGACTAGAGAAGTTGGGAGATTAAAACTTAACAGAGAGGGGTTTTTTTCTCTTTAGCTCTAACATTCGTCCCACACTCTCATACGTACACTCTCTCTAAATTCTATTTTTATTTCCGGAGATGTTTTTTTTTTCTGTTTTCTTTTTGAATTTGTAGGTCTGATGAATTGGATCGTATTTACGATTCCAATGGAATAAATTATGACCATGGAATATTAGTGTTTAAGCCGTTTTATTATATCGTTACTCTGTCCTGGACATTGAGTTCTACCTGGATTCTATACTCTTGGAATTTTTTATTAAAAAAATACACATGTATGTGTATGCACCTACGTATATATATTTATATATTTTGCATATGTATGTGTATATTTACCACTAATATTATCTATCTATCTATCTATCTATCTATCTATCTATCTATCTATATATATATATATATATATATATATATATATATATATAATGAAGTATCGCTGAGCATTTACAATAAATCATCAAATAGAATCTCATACGTAACATTATGTTTTGTTCAAATCCAGGCTTTGCCATTAATTCTCGGCATGTGTGTGTGTGTGTGTGCGCGCGTTTGTGTGTGTGTATGTGTGTGTGTGTGTGTGTGGCGCAGGTTCTCATACGACACGTGGACCTTACATTGTCGAGTACTGTATCTGGGAGATGTCTCCTGATCTGCATACTGATGTGGATGTATATGTATATGTCTGCTTTTAGTATGACTTTTTCCCAAACTCCTATATCAAACGCAGCTAGGCCAGTCAAGTAAATATGGATGTATCCGACGACCATGAGGCCACTAAGTCTAACCCTGCAGTTAGTTTGTGTGAAAGACACAGAATGCAAAGTCTATTCCTTTGAAGCCATGTGAAATTGCTCAGAAAAACTGCAAATTCTAACTGGGCGGAAATTAATGCAAGACATTTAACCATATAATCATCAAATCTAGTAGTAGAGTAATAGCTTTCTACCTAGATCAACTGAAAAAGAACAGTAAGTTTAATTCACACCGAGTGCTCCAAATTTTATACCTTTTGCCACCTCTAAACTACGCTTATAAGCTCATTTTAGAGCATTTCGACGTGGTGTAGTGTTTAGCAAGCTTGTCTGGCTAGACCAATTTCGATTAGTGAGTTCGATCCTCATTGGTTGCTACATAATTTTTGTCGTCAGTATCTGTCTATATTTATGAGATGAGGTATTATGTACACTATTTACATTATGGGAACCAGTAATAAGTAGTGCCAGATAAAAGCGATACTAACAACAAAAATTGCAATATGAGCACTGGTAAAAACACGAATTCATAACAGCAAACATTGCAATATAGGCACTGGTAAAAAGTGGTTTCTAGGTTTATATTACCCAGAAATTCATACACAGATGTCCTCAAGGATACATGGTACAGTGGATAAAGGTTTGATTTGATCCAGTGACAAAACCCAAATAATGTGAGTTCAATATCAAGTTAAGGTGGTGGAGAATTTGGAGAGGGAATTAACAGGAGATAAATGATAACTGACATCCATTAGACATGGCACGTGGAACTAGAACAGTTTAGCGAAATAAAGGGTTAAGTTCGACATTCCAACCATTTCAAGAAGGTCGGAGCGTACAATGGCAGAACGTTGTAATAAATATGGCGACAAGGATGAGGACAATAGTCCGAATAATGTAAATTGTGGCCTTTTGTCATAGTTAAGCTACTTTTAGTAAATCACTATTAGGATGTTCGACGTGGTATCATTCATCTCTCGCTGAATAGTGAATTCGATTCACGTCACTTTGGGGCCGGCATACTTTCGTCTAAGCTACGCTTAATAAGTCTCTAGAATCATCGAAAGTAACAAATTATACGAGAAAGAATAGAAGAATGCACATGATTGGGTGGGGAAGGAAAATCCTGTATAAACTGAGCAAGCGACTATACTTTAAATACCCAGAACATTGCTATATGCATAGACGAGAGTTTGTTCAAAAGAATGAGGAAATATTCTCCGTGACAGTGAAGTTCAAACGTCTTACAATTTTCAAGCCTGAAGACCTGATTTTGATAGGTGGTAACAAGAGAATTTGGTCATCATTTTTTAGATGAAGAAATTACCTAATATGATTTGCTGTTCGGACAATCATTCCTGTATTTGGAGTATATAACAAAAGTAATCTTTTGAAGCAAGAGAATCATAGCAAAGTTTATACGAAGATTTCGATGGTTAGATTCGGAGGAATAGACAGAAGATCTAAAAGGAAATCACACAATGTATTAATATGCCAGAGAACTGAGAAATTTGTGTAACGTGAAGGTTAACTGTGAATTTACGGCCAAATCACGTTGAAACACCAATTCTCGTCAGATCACCGTAGTTAAGCTATACTGAGCCAGCTTGTATTTCGATGTGTTCCCGTTTGGGAATATAAGGTGATGTAAGCTTGGATGTGCGAGTGATTTGATGGATAATGACTCACGATGAAAAGGTAGAGAGCTGAATTCGATTTCCAATCGAGTTCGTTACATGCGGTCACGCTCTGATACCATTGCGGTAGGTGCGAAACCATCTCCTTTCCCGCTCAACGATAGTTTAAATAGCCATACTGGGTCCTAAATCCTTCTGCTCTACTTCTGCCAAGTCAGTCATAAATTGAATACCGCTTGGTTATACAAGGTGCCCCTAGCCTGAATGGGCCGGTGGTGCGTTGGATAACGGCTTAGAATTGAAAATCGGGTAGCCTAGTTCGAATTTCAGTCGCGTCTATTCTATCCTTGATTGATTATGAATCAATTTATTTTATTGATTCGTATTTTATAGTAGTTTTCAGGTTAATGAAACGAAAAGGGATATGATCCCCCAAGCATGTCATACCTGCCCATGCTAACACGCATTAGGCCAGCGTGGTAATGTCCCATTCCTACTCATGTATCTGGGAAGGTCTAAATCCAACAAAAGACATTCACATTCTGAAAAGAAGGTGAATGTCATTCCAGTTATTACAGAATGAATGAATGTTCCAGAAGACAACAAAAATAAACAGAAAAGCTAGAACCTAGATGAAGACGATGGAGTTGTTGAAAAAGGCTAAAATAGAGAGTTTTAGGGATACTTGCTGTGATTTAACTTCAGCTGTAGGTCATCAGTGTGTGAAACCGTTGCTGAAAATCGGCCTTCCTGGTGTAGAACCATTCGAGCATTCGAGGTTGGACCGAGATTTTCGTGTCCAACAGTCAACATGATGAGGATCTGTGACGTGCTGTTAGGAAGGTCCGACTCGTCCAACCACAAACACTACCAAAATTCTTCTTAGATTCCTGTTCACGATTCTTCAAGAATAAGCTGGGCCTTCACAACCATTTCCTCCACTGCCACCAGAGAAACGAAAAGGAATAATTATGGTAGCGGATGGCGACTACTACTACTACTACTACTACTACTACTACGTGTGCCATTTTTTAATAAGTGAATAATAATGAGATTTATTTAGCTATAGGTTGCTTATTTCTACCAGAATGACAAAACTTTCTACTTTTTCCATTTCTGTTAAATAACAATAACTCATAGCAGATCTGACAACACTGTTGTCACTCGTTATAGAAATTCTTTAGTTCTGTGTTCTTACTTAAAGAATTATGACAAATACAAGAATAAATGAAAGACGAATTGGACTGTCACTTTTGCTTTGATATTGCGTATTTTATTTCAGTTCTCTTGGGAATCTGAACATTTATTTGCTTACGCTACTTACAAACTTACACGTTTTATTACTTGATGGTTTTAACTTTACACCATCAGAAGTCTGTGCACAAATGTTCAACGCTAGAATAAATTTCAGACATTATTTATTTAATATGCCTGATAATTTTTCTATTTGTTTGCTAAATCTTATCAGCTAATCTATAGATTTAATTTTTTTTATTTGTGATATTTTAGCAAAATTTTCTTTTTTTTTTTTCTTTCTCTCAATCATATTATTGATTTCCTTGTTTTTCTTTTTAACTTTTGAATTTATTTTTTGTTGCTTTCGTTACGTCTCCATCTTCCTTTTTTATTTCAGACTCTTTCTTTCTTTCTTTCTTTCTTTCTTTCTTTCTTTCTTTCTTTCTTTCTTTCTTCATATTCGTGATTTATTTCTTTATTTTTCCAGCCACGTCTACTTTCTTTTTTTCATCGTATTTCGGAATTCTTAATATTAATACAACATTCAGTCATTTGCTTTCTTTCTTTCTTTCTTTCTTTCTTTCTTTCTTTCTTTCTTTCTTTCTTTCTTTCTTTCTTTTACTTTTTATCGCCAAATCCATTCCAGGCATTCCCCTTAATTTTGCACCCTCTTCTTTCTTTTTTTTCTTCTTCTTTCTTTCTTTCTTTCTTTCTTTCTTTCTTTCTTTCTTTCTTTTATTTTTATCGCCAAATCCATCCCAGGCATTCCCATTAATTTTGCACCCTCTTCTTTCTTTCTTTCTTTCTTTCTTTCTTTCTTTCTTTCTTTCTTTCTTTCTTTCTTTCTTTTATTTTTATCACCAAATCCATTCCAGGCATTCCCATTAATTTTGTACCCTCTTCTTTCTTTTTTCTTTCTTTTTTTCTTTCTTTCTTTCTTTCTTTCTTTCTTTCTTTTATTTTTATCGCTAAATCCATTCCAGGCATTCGCATTAATTTTGCACCCTCTTCTTTCTTTCTTTCTTTCTTTCTTTCTTATTTCTTTCTTTCTTTCTTCTGTTCATTTTTTTCTGTATATTCCTGATTTATTTCATTGTTTTTCGAACTTCTTGTACATTTCTCCTGACATCTTTTTTCGAACTTTTTTTTCATTATGACATCTGCCAGTTAGTTTTTTGTCTTAATTCTTTTTTCTTTCTTCGTTTTTCTTTCTTTTTTCTTTTTTCTTTCTTCCTTCCATTTTTCTTTCTTCCTTTTTTTTCTTTCATCTTTTTTCCTTTTTATTTCTTCCTTTTTCTTTCTTTTTTCTTCATTTCTTTCTTATCCCCTTTTTCCTTCTTCTTTCTTTACTTCTTCAAACGCGTGTCCCTTTTTTCTATTTTTCTTTCTTTCCTTCTTCAGTTTTTTTTCTTCTTGCTTTACTTCAACTTCCTCTCTTTTTCTTTCACTTATTTTGTATAATTATTTCTTCAACATTCTTTCTTTTATTTTCTGTTTGCCTTTTTCTTTATTCCTTTCATTCTTTCTGCTTAATCGTCTTTTTCAATTTCTTTATCGTTCTTTCTTTCCTCATATTTTTATTTTCGTTTTTCATTCCATCAACTTTTATGTTTCCCGCCTTTATTAATTTTTTTCAATCATTTTCTTTCTTCCTTTCTCCCTTCCATTCTTTCTTTCTTTATCTACTTTTTACACTTATTTTTATATTATTGTTTTTACTATTTCGAATCATTACTTTTTTATGACGCAATTTTTCTTCCTTCCAGATTATTTTTAAAGGTCAAAATCCAGGCGCGATTAATAAATCCCCAAATTTAGAAAAGGGTTTAAAGCAAATAATACATTACAAAATACACGTTTGCTTCTCTCGCAAATAAATTAGTTTCGTAATTGAACCTCGTTGTTTGCTTCTTTTTTCTTTTCTTTTTTTTTGTTTTGATTTTTTGTTTATTTTTCACCAGAGATAGAAAGATTCATCCCGTCTGGGACACAAGGAACACAATCAGTATATCACTTGTTTATCCTGTTTTTGGAATAAAGAATCGTTAATAATACATACATACATACAAACAGACACACACACACACATATATATATATATATATATATATTTATGTATATGTATATATATATGTATATGTATATATATATATAGCCGCACTGATGTGCTGTGATACAGCGAAACAGTCTGTCTGTGGATGACATTATATTAGCTCCTGAATTAATTCCAGTTGAGCACTCTCGGGCTGAGGTATGGGTTTGTAAACAGTGACTATTATAGCTATATAGCGAGACTCTTCGCAAGCCGAATTGAGTCACTGTCAGTCACTGGGCGTGTTTCCTAAAATAAATACGCCATAAATCCACCGTCATCCCAACCGTACGCCGACAGCTTAGTGGTAGAATATCCACCTGATACCAATTCAGTCCGGTTTCGATCCTAGCTAGAGGCAACCGGATGTCTAGCCGCACTGATGAGCTGTGATACAGCGAAACAGTCTGTCTGTAGATGACATTATTATTTTTTTTATAAAGTCGGTCCTAAGTTTTCGGCTCACATGAGCCATCCTCAAACTGGTTATACAGACATGAAACAAAGATATCTACCGTCAAAATGACAGTAACGGTAACAGAGTAGGAGACACAGATCTTAAGTTCAAGATACGGTTCTATGAAATCATAACATGGGATAGACACGCGATGCAATAGAAGCATATGTCTAGATGCAATGTGATGTGTTGTAACTAGTTTGAAATGTAATTTTGTTGAGTGTGACTTGCTTCGTCTTAATGTAGATGACCTCCAGTATATCAAAGTTCTTTTTATTTTGCGTATGTGTGAATATTATTGAGTATATATATATATATATATATATATATATATATATACATATATATATATATATATATATATATATATATATATATATATATATATATATAGTCTTAAGGTGTGCTATATTTATGGGATAAAGTGCTCAATATCAGAGATTGAGTGTGTGTAAATATAAAAGTAAACATAGAAGTTAACACTTAGAGGCGACAGTGTGTTTCATGCTATATGCAATTGTGGCCTGACGATTGCATATAGCATGAAACAGACTGTCGCCTCTAAGTGTTGACTTCTATGTTCAATTATATATATATATATATATATATATATATATATATATATATATATATATATATATATATATATATATATGAATAATAAAGAAAACGAAATGTTCCTATACAGTGAGAAAATAAAAGGAATCGTGTTGGAAGAAAGCGGAATTGTAGGAAGAGAAAGAACTGAAACCTTACCCGGAGAAACCCCGAAGGGAAGGCAAATAAAGTTAAATCGAAGAAAGAAAAAGAAAACATTTAAAAATGATTGACTGATTATATAATTAGTTTGTTTTTCTTACGGCTTATCAAACCTTTACATGTTATCTGATGCCTAAACCTATTTTAGACTGTAAAAGTTTTTGGCAGATAATAACAATTTGTTGATACTATTTACTTCACAGCTGGGGAGAAAGGGTATTTGCGCGTAAGTGAATATAACTGGGGGTCGACTGGTATTGAAACTTGGCTTTCTGATTTCCAATTCCGTTATCCATTACACCACCTACATGTTCAAACGTACAACATCTGGTCTCCTCAAGTGGTTACTCATATATACTCATGAGTCAGGCTTGACGCTGCCTAACTTCGGCTCTCGCACGGGAATTGGTGTTTCCCCGTGATATGGCTGTAAGTCTACAAGAAACCACGAAGTGATGATTTTTTTTTTTTTTTTACAATGGGATTCACCCTGTATAAGCTTCAGGGACCGCTCGACTTAGTGAATTACAGAATAAGAGGGAGTTTATGCGAATAGGAGTGAAAGATAACGGTTAACCCTATATTTGAACACTCTTAGGTTGTAGTGATCGGAGAAACATCTTCTCGGATGTCGGTTCCCCAGAACAATGGTTGGCTGGAAGAAGCTGTTTGAATGGAACTTACTCGTCACCAACGGAATACAGTAGGTATGTGGGGGGTTTGCTACAATAGAAATGGCATGGTGCGTCCTGGCCCGTGAAGGTTACAAGTGGCCGGAAAAAAACACTTTCGATGGAAGCAGCAATAGCTTAGTGAGACTCTTGCCACGTTCAACCTGTGTGATGGCGGTGTTGTTGTTGATGAGGATGATTATGATGATGGGGAGGATGTTAAAAAACAACGGTGGAAGAAATAACTCATGACATGGTAAATGTATAAAAACATTTTCTGAAAGGTGAATGAAAAATAGAAAAATGGCGTTTGCGTTAGAATCTATTTTTGGGAAGATATTGTCACTTAAAAAAATAAATAAACAGGGGAAAAAAATCGTCTGCAACAGCAACGACCGTAAAACTAAAAGAAGCGGATAATTACGAATGGAAAAAATAGAAAGGAAACTGAAAAAAAAAAGAAAGTATGGTTGATTTAAATGATTATAATGCTTGCCGGTTTTCCGCCGAAAATGGCAACACTAATTGAAAGACAACTACTTTATTTTCAATTGACTTGTTT
Organism: Acanthosepion lycidas; assembly: GCA_963932145.1. Taxonomy (NCBI): domain Eukaryota; kingdom Metazoa; phylum Mollusca; class Cephalopoda; order Sepiida; family Sepiidae; genus Acanthosepion; species Acanthosepion lycidas. The sequence goes on from OZ010605.1 coordinate 5,648,978, forward strand.
AGTTGTCTCCCCTTGATGAGATGCTATTGACGGATTCTAGAAGGCTGAGATGAAAAGAGAGATATTAAGTCGATTTCTCTTGCAGAAGATATTATTTTCTTGTGACGCCAAAACATTACAGTAAATATAAAATCTATTCAGAGGATTTACCTATTCTTTTTCTTGGTTACCTTATATATATATATATATATATATATATATATATATATATATATATATATATATATATATATATATATAGCTCAGTTCCATGTAACATTTTTGTTGAAATAAGCTAGAGATTGAATACTTGACTCTGAGGACAGTATTGATAGTTTGAGTCCAGAAAAATTAGATTTAAAATAATTTTCATGAAACCTGATGTGTCTGGCTTAGAATATTTAAGTGCTTGCAAAATCAGGCATATATGTAAAGCAAGACTATGTATTTATTTATTTACACAATGTATATTGTTCCGCATTTTTTTAGGTTTTTGTGTGATGAATTCCAGTATTCGAACTATAACTAGGACGAAAATCATCTTCATGTCTCTCTTCTTCTCCAGTCTTGTGCGAAGTTTTAGATACTTAGGCAGCTTTTCATTTACTATTAACTTTACCTTACTTCTCAGCGCAGGACTGGAATCCACAGTGAGATAAAGTTGGTTTTCACCGTGACCTAGGAAAAAAAACACACACTTTGTTTTATGACTCGAATTGTGTGAACCGTTTTATTCGAAGCACTTTCTGTATTTTTCCTATTATAAGACAAAATCTAGTTTATATGTTTACACCATTTACATTATACGGACTGTTGTCCTCATCCTTTTCGTCATAAATGTCGTTGTACGCTTTGGCCTTCTTCGGGTAATATAACTTGGAATTTGAAAGCGAACACTTTATTTATTCCATGGGGTAGATTTTCTAGTTCCATGTGCCATGCCTTTTCTAGATATATGAGTTTCAGCTATTTCTCTTACGTAACTCAACTCTCCAAGTTTCTGTTCAACTCTACTGTGGCCAGGTATGTGACACACCTCTTTGGGTCAAGTCACTTTTTGATTACTTGAAGGAAAGCTTTTATCTACTGGACAATATGTCCTCGGAAGAAGACCGAAAGAAGGCCGGGGAGTACAACGGCCGAGATGTAGTAAATATGGCAATAAAAGATGAGGACAACAGTTCGAACATTGTAAATAGTATAAATAATTACAATACCTCATCTCAGAAATACATACAGATCTATGTATTTGTTTATTTTGTATTTCGTTATTTTCCCTGCTATATGTTGCGGTAAATATCGAAGATTATGGCTCTATACAACTTCCTATATATTTTTCAGGTTGTTATGTACAACAACCTGTCTGTCTTTTCAATTGAAGTCGTGATGAAATTTGTGTTGTATTTACTCATGATGTTTTCTATGCCGAAAGTATGGGGAACCCAGTAAGGATAAAACTCGCTATTTAGTTGTAATTGACATAGTGAGACAAGCATTACACCACGCCCAATGGGGATTTTCTAATCTTAGCGTAGATGTGACACAAGGCCGAAAGAACCGGGCACAGAGTGAGGATCGAACACGCTATTTAATTGTAATTGATCTCGCGGGACAAGCTTGCTATCGGTTGCCCCAAGCGTTAAAATTAAAAATTAACAAGACATTCGTTGCCTCAGTTAACAACAGACTGAAGGTCGTTTTTGATATCAGTTGCCAATTTGACTTTATAAGACTGATCAAAGTTCGTATTCAGACAGGAGGAAATGGCTGTGTCATCAGAGTAGACGCCACGTTGAGAGCTGATGCCATCGGGAAGGTCTTTAATGGAAATTATAAATAGAGTAGGACTAAGGATAGAGCCCTGGTTGCTAATCTTTATCTACTTAAAACTGTTTATTGTCCTATATGTGATGCGCACATAGTGTTTTCACATTTAAACATTTGTTATTCATAATTATAACTGTCGTTATCTATATACACTATTCTCAGCCAATACTTCGTATACAGTAAATTAGATGATATACATATAGCAGTCCTTTATTCGTTTCTAATATTATCGTTCAATCCGATAATACTATGTCCAGTCTTGTAAATACATATTTCGCTATTTCAGTGTGTCTTCGAATTTCTTTGTCAATATTTCAGTCGTCTTTTTTTACACTGCTTAGTTAATTGAATTTCCGTACTTTCTTGTTTGTCGTCTGCGATGCATTATTCAGACTTTGTGCTTTTCATTTTTACTACGCGCCTGTTTCCAACTTGCCTACTTCTTATAATTAATAGTTGGCCTTTTCCCCTTAAATTTAATAGACTATCTTGTCTCATACGTCTTTCGGTTTTCCTTCGGAATCAGCCATTAACACATTGTCCTCAGCGCAGCCTATGTGGTTAAGATTAACTGATAGGTCCTGTAATTCGCTAAAAATCATCCCGATGAACAATTTAAATAAATTCGATGAGATGACATGTCCTATTCGCCGTTCTTCTTCTTTTCTGATGAACTCACTTAATTCGTTAAATAAAAATTAGAAATAAAACAGTTTATTAAGAGAATGGAAAATGTACTTTGAAACAAAGAAAAGATTGCTGAACTGCTATGTAAGAGTTTAATCTTCTATATGGTAGGACTAGGACAATCTCCTTATTAATAAAGAAATATCTTCAAGCAAATCAGAGGTGGTTCGACCTACGAAAAATATTAATGCCGTGGACATAGAACGTGAGCAATTGAGATGTTTGAAGGAAATATAAGCTACAAAGAAACTGATACCTACAATCAAAAGGAAACTGTTCGTTTTTATGGCTTATCAACCCTCTGGAAGTTATTTAAAGCCATAAAATATTTTTAGATTATTACTTCTTTCGAGATAATAATAGGTTAGAGAGACAATTTTTACTAATTAACCCATAGCTGGGTATAAAACAGATTCATACTTTTCTAAAGTGTATTCGCCCGTAAGTGAATAAAACGAACAAACTGGGAATTAGAACTCGGCACTCGGATTAAAAATTCCAAGCCATCATCCTTTACACCAACCGCACATCTAAGCTTAAAACATCTGGTATTTCTAAGCTGTCACCGATTTAGGTCCAGACCAATCACAACGTTGCTTAACTTCGGTGATCTTATGATAACCGTGTTTCAACGTGATGTGGCTGAAAGCCTGATATTTCCGGGATATATCATGAAGAAAAAAGTCTTGAAGAATTTAACACTCAGAAGATATATTAAAGCCAAGAGGAAAGTTATGGCTAAACAGCTTGTATGAAGGGATGTTAGAAAAAAGGTCTGGAATTGATAATAACAGTACAAATATATATTTGGGGAAAGCCATGATTGTCCACGTCCTGAAGGGCCACAGTTTATGAAAAGAAGATCATACATATAAATCGTATGTTTATAATATAATATAATATAATACTGGATAGATATTATAAAACAGAAAAAAAGGCAAATTAAATTGTTTGCTTGTTTTTTGTTTTTTTTTTTCTGTTCATTGTGTCAAGAAAAAGTAGTCATCATGACTTATTTACGTTTTCAAAATCCCAATTAGCGGGAGGCTTTATTCAGAAAGAAAGATTTCTACAAATGTCATATTTCTGTTCAAACTACAGATAAAAAAAAAAAGAATTAAATATCAGAGGTCTTAAATCTGTATAAAATGTTCAAAGAAAATATTCTGTAATAATGTATCGGTGTGTTACAGAAAATATACAAGCTATGGCTTCAAAAATAACGAGGCTGATGTCACAGACAATTTATTTTAAATCCAAAAAACAAACTACATTGTTTCGCCTTCAAAGTAACCCCCTCAGGTCTAATGCACTTTTCCATCCTTTTCTTCCACGCTTCTATGCACAGTTGGAAGGATTCATCTTGGATGCCCCTCAGCCCAGTCGTGACGACACTCTTAACGGGTCTTGTGGATTATTCCCTTGAGGTTGGGGAATAGAAAAATATCACAATGCGTATAATTATGATCACGTGATTAACTGCATAACGTCAGAGATATGCTATGTCAATGTATTTTTAGTCGTATAATTGAAGTACCTAGAAAAAGGGACTGGTGTCACAAACAATTTATTTCAATTCAAAACAATAAATTACATGGTTTCCCCCTTCAAAGTAACCCCTTCGAGTCTAATGCCCTTTTCTATCTTTCTCTAAGACGCTTCTATGCACTTCTGGAAAGATTCTTCTTGGATGCCTCTCAGATCTGTCGTTAAAGACCACTCGATGGCCTCCACGCCTTCAAAACGGGTCTATTTGATGATCTCCTTGATGTGGAGGAAAAAAAACTCATACGGGAAAAAATGAGAAGAATAAAGAGGTTGTTCAAGTTTGACAATGTTCTTCTTGGTTATGAACAACAGCATAGTCAGTACGTTGTGTGCAGATGCATTATCGTGGTGAAGCAGCCACTATTTGCGCTCTCATGTGGAAAAATGCATTAGTTGCAGAAAGTTCAGATTACATACTCCCAAGATAACATGTTCGATGATAACACAATCCGATTATCTTTCATTCGGCCATAGCTCACACAGACGTCGTACAAGACAAAATAATCTGCCTATATTTCTGAGATAAGGTATTGTAACTATTTACACTATTTACATTCTCCGGGCTGTTGTCGCCATCTTTACTCTCATATTAACGGCGTTTTGGTTGTTGTACACTGCGGTCTTCTTCAGGATCTGTCTATATTTCTGAAATGAGGTATTGTGATTATTTACACTATTTACATTGTTCGGACTCTTGTCCTCATCTGTATTACCATATTCACGAGGTTTCGGCCATTGTACGCTCCGGCCTTCTATAGGCGTTATTGGTTTGAATTTCGAAAAGAAACCAGAATACTCAGTCTGTAATTTGGCATTTCTGAAGATTGGTTCGATGAAGTTTGTGCAGAGATTCTCCTCACACACACACACGCACACACACACACACAGACATATATATATATATATATATATATATATATATATATATATATATATATATATAAGTGTGTGTGTGTCTGTGTGTATGTGTCTGTGTCTGTGTGTTTGTATAAGAATTATATTTATAATGATAGATGGATCAGTAGTATAGGACATATAGCGTTATAGATTTTATATATATGAACAATTTTGACAAAGGAAACAACAGTGCTTGATCACTAGAGGAGTGAAACTGATTGTATTCATGCCGTGTTTATTCCGATGTCCAGTTTCTCTCTACATACCATAAAGGGCTTCACTCACATCATGGATCTGTTGGAAAGCACTGTACCTAGTTTATTTTTAAAGACCCTATGAATACCAGGAAATAATTTAATAGATTGTAAGAATTATTTCGCGGGGAGATTTGAGGGGATGATCGATGGCTTAAATATATAGGAATGTCGGCTTGAATAGACCAATATATAATGGTGGATATTAAGAACATTCTCAAAAACGGCATTAAGGAAAAATGTTATTTCTCAATGTTCACACAACCTCCATAAATATTATGAATATTCAACAACTTTCTTAAATTTAAAAGATGCCTATTCTCTTTTTATTCATTCATTCATATATATATATATATATATATATATATATATATAGATAGATAGATAGATAGATAGATATGTGGCACCATTTAACGAGGCAGAAAGGGAAAAGAAAGAAAAGAAAAAAAGGAGAGGCTAAGGACCGAATCGTGAGTGATAAGCAAGAAGACACACACGGCTAAGAGACAATGGATAAAAGGATATTTTGATAAGTAACAAATGTCGAAAGAGTGTCATTACAATGACAGGGAAATTCTGAGTAAAAAGAAAGGGAAAGAAGGAAAGAATCAGATATGTTTTGGCATCGGCTGTGTTATCTAAGGATATGAAAACAAACTATTGGTACGGGAAGACATATTATTATCAACTACAGACCGGCTGGACAAAGAAAAAAAATTCAAATGAAAATGTTATTTCGATAAGTGACGAAAAACAGGCAACTAAAGGGAATTTGGACAGATATAAAATTATGTTATCAGAAATATGTACCGAAGGAAAATGAATGGGAACCTAGAAGTGTTTTTTTTTCTTTCTTCGAGGCGATAGACTGACTGGAACTTTGGAGATGTTTCTTTTTGAGACCGTGTTAGGAAGACCACACATTCTGATAATTAGCGATAAAATACCTGACGTAAACCACGTGTAGAACAAGAGTTATGACCGCCATTGTCATATTGTCCCGTTCGCGGCCAGAGAAATGATAACACCATTAAGAGGAAGAAAAGGGAAAGAGAAGAGATAATTTTTTTTTATTTAAGCAAGATATTTTTTTTCTTCCTGAAACAAAGCCGCGGATTCGTCCACGCCCAACTAAGACATCATTGGTCGAGTGGTGATCACGTGACGCACGAGGGAGGCTGTTGCAGCCAATCTGGAGGATGAGTAAGAGAGGTTGCTACGAAGATGTGGGGAGGGCAGTTCACGTCACTCTGAAGTATGATGAGAAGGTGGGAGTGAGGAAAGGTTCCCAAAAATGGAAAAAGGTGGAAATTCCTAACCAGAGAGGTGGATATGTATTTAGAATTATCGAGGAACCCCCCGGGGCCGACAAACTCATCCAGGTTTTGGTCGGCGCCCATATAAACGAAGCCACAACGAGCAGAGTTGAGTTGAGTCCCAGCAGTTCCCAGAGTCAGTCTTCAGTTGAAGCAAGCCTCGCAGATAGCTGACCAAGATTCACGCACATTCCGGACCCCTCTTCAAACCAAGAACACTTATTTTGAAGAACGACTTAGATCCAGATCAACGAAATATGTTTTTTTTTTTTTTTTACTTTCGTCCAAAGACCCACCGAAACACCAATTTCTTAGAGAGCAGACAACTTGAAGTGTTAAAACTTGCCTAGCGGAAAACGACGTGTTACAATTCATAGAACGTGTCGGGAGATAGATACAGTCCTATGTATCGAACAACTAGACATAAATTTTTTACATTTTTCTTTGATACTTTGAACTTTTGAGTTTTCATTTTATTGTCTTTTATGCATATTTGTGTGGTATCACCCCCGTTGAACTTGGTTTGCAGTACGGCCCCAACCACTGTTTGATCTCGTCTGCCTAAGATCAATTCACAACGTGGGTAGGCGGACTGGGGATCAGTACAGTTACCTTGGTAACCAGGCGTTGGAAGCGATTTGGGAACGACGAGGCTGATATCAAATCTAACCAGATTCCCACCCGAATCACCAAAAGGTTAGAACGTCACATTTGGAGCGGCGACACCCGAACGGAGCAGCGAGGAGCGAACGGCTGGCCCCGCGACGAGGATGTCGCAATTGGTGCTGTTTAGGGACGTCACAGTTGGTGCCGTGGTAGACAAGGATAGAACGTCACGGTTGGCGCTGCGACCAGGGGACGACGTCACAGATAGATAGATAGATAAAAGATAGAGCCGAAAATATGTATATATTTTTATGCAGTGTTACATTAGAACATGCACATATCCACTATAAAATTGTACATTTTTGTTTCTACATCAAAAAATGTAAAACTTTTCTAAACGTCCCATTAGGTGGGGAAGCGCGATGTTACTAAAAACTTATTCAGAAATAAATTTATGGAAGGAAATATCATCGACTTCCGTTCTATAGAAATTTTCATAAAATGTTGTTCCTTTTTTTGACGATGAAACAAAAATGTACAATTTTGTACTGGATATGTGCATGCTCTAATGTAACACTGCACACGATAAATAAATATTTACGTCTCTAAGTTTTGTATTTAGCACTGTTTTTAAATTAATGTTTTGAACGCTGGGATCTTACTGTTCGTTCTTATAAACTTTGATATATATATATATATATATATATATATATATATATATATATATATACTGTCGTTGATGTTTTCTTTTGGGAAAATTGTAGCTTGGTATACGACATTTTCCGAATTATAGGTACATCCGACTGGGCAATTTGTCACAGTTTTACAGAGAGAAGATGTGTGGTTTTTTTCCTGAAAAGCTTTTAGAATTTGGCTATCCTGTGTGCTAATAATGTTCTGCGTGTTTTTGCTGCAGGAATAACTAATTTAGAGAGTTTATATATATATATATATATATATATATATATATATATATATATATATATATATATATATATATATATAGATATATATATATACATATATATATATATATTACAGGTAATAAATCCGTTGGTATATAATCCAATTGGATCCTAACAATGTAAAATATTAAAAATGATCCACAAAATAGTGTAACAGCATGCGATAATTGTCCATCCCACATAATTTATAATATGCAAAAAACAAAAAAAACAAAAAAAACACTAAACTAATTGAGTTTCTTTTCTTTTTAATTTAGCCATGACGTTTAGCAATGACGTTTAGCCATGACGTTTAGCAATGACGTTTAGCCATCTTGACATCATTTATGGTAAGAATCCCTGAAAAAGCCTTTGAGATATACAGCCTAGAAGCAGAACAGATCAGAATCATTTTGTGTCAGCCTCACTATGTCTTCCCAAATCAGCAATGGTGAGATAAAAAAGATCATTCAGGCCTTCAGTAAACGTAGAAACTTCATAGTCTGGCTTCCATCTTTAAATCCCGTTCAAAAACCATCAAAGGAACGGTTAATAGGTTTACTTATGAGGCAACAGTAGAGAGGAAAACTGGATTAGAAGATCACAGCACGAAGAGTCACCATCAGTTCAAGTTAGAGCTAAATACGTCTTCTGTAGATGGTTATTTTGATTAAAGTGCTTGTCGACTAAGTTTAAGAAGTGTTTGCTAATATTTACATTGGATAGTTTTATCTTTCTTTTTCTGTTTGTGCTATTACTTGTTTTATTATTCTCCACTGATAAAAATAATAATGGTAAATTAATTCTTGTTTGAAATTACTCATGCTGAGAGTTTCGTTATAAGTTATTTTGTTCTTCTTATTTTTTTTGTTAGACAATATTTTTTTTTGTTATTCTAGTGTTTACAGTATAAAAGATTTGTTTAATTATTGAGTTTGGGTGACTGGAGTTTACATTAATGTAAATAAGAATTTGAATTTCTTTATGAAATGGTTTATAGATGTTAGATAGTTTAAAAGGTGAAATAACAAGTCGTGATGGATGAATTATTTCTGGAAATGTTTTACCAGCATATCATTGTGATATAAAGATAATGTTCTGCTGTCATGATAAGTAGTTGCTGTATAATTCTCCGCATTTTACTCAGACTCATACAACGGATATTTCAATTTATTTTAAGACAAGTCGTAATGATTATTCATAATAGAATAATATATTATGTATTTCTACAGGAAAACATTTGCAAAGCATTTCTGGGGTAAAATTATTTACAACGTATTTACGTTTACCTGAAATGTTCTCGGCCCGACCAAGTTGCTCCCACATTAATCAGATAATTGGTCATTTAGTAAAAGTTTGAGCCGTGTGGGGAGTTGAGAAATATTCAATATATCCTTAACTCTCGAACACTAACTATGGGTATATAGTACCCAAAGCAAATGTTCCTATTTTTAATTACAATTGTCAGTACCTGATTTTCTTACCTAACTAATATGTTTTTCAGTTCTTATTAATGTTAAATCAAAGTACAAAGTTTGAAGTGCCTGTATGTAAAATATTTCAAATAAAGATTTATTTTTAATATACTTTGAGATTTCCAAAATCGGGTATGACATACCCATGGTTAATAGTGGTGTAACTTTAATTGATGGTTAGTGTTCTTGGGTTAAATCTTAACAGATCACGATGATTATATCAATAGCCATCTGAAACTAGTAGAGTTTCTTGCATAAATTCTAGACTACTGAAGTCGTATTCTTTTTATTATTCGATGCTATACTATACGGGACGTGGTAAAACACTCTCGGCTCAACCCACCTCTGAAAATATGATTTGAAAACAGATCTCCTATAGTACAATGAATTTAAATGCAGTTTCGAGCACACGAATTTTCAGTGAATAAAAAAAATCTATAAAAATTCCCGAAGAGTCTTCCTAAATAGCACCGACATAATCCTTTCCATGGAAATATTTATCAATGATTTTAATAAATCGGTGAAACAGACTGATCAATAGCGGCAAAATTTATTTTTCGTTACGTTTGTTTATGGTTTGCACGTATTTTCAGATTCGTTAAGAACTGACGTTGCCGGGCTCTGAATATCCAGTTCCATTTAAATCTCTCTAAATTCTATCCATAGACATTCGTCTCAGGTGGATTAAGGTACAGATGTGTCAATTTATCCAACAACACGACATGATTAATTGGTATGGGACGCAATAAGAACAGGCAGATTAATATAGACACTGTTCAGAATAATCACGACATTTCATCACGTGTTGATTACATATACATAATCTATCTCTGTTGTTCCCTATCTATCTATCTATTTATCTATCTATGTATATATCTATCTATCTATCTGCTAGGTGTGTGTCAGAAAGAGAGAGAGAGAGAGAGAGAGAGTTTATCTATCTATCTCAAATTTTTTCTGATCGCAAGATGTTCATAACTATTTCAACATGTCCGTATCTATCTATCTATCTATCTATCTATCTCAAAATATTCATATCTATCTACCTATCTCTCTATTTCAAGATATTTATATTTATCTCAAGGTATCCATATCTATCTAAAGACATTCATATCTTCTATCTCTTCATATCTGTTTATATCTATATATCTCAATATATTCATATCTATCTATCTATCTATCTATCTATCTATCTATCTATCTTAGCCTGTTACTATCTATCTGAACATGTTCATATCTATAGGTCTCAAGATGTTCATATCCATCTCAAGATATTCATATCTATATATCTATCTAACAAGTACATATGTATCTCTTTCTCATGATCCCTTTTCTCTCTCTCTCTATCTCTCTCTCTCTCTCTATCTATCTATCTATCTCTGTATATGTATATATCTCAGACCGTACATGACCACTCTCTCATTCCCCACTCTCTCTCTCTCTTTCTCTGTCTCCCAAAGCTCCATCATTTGTCTTACACCGTTTTTAATTTTCATTAATAAACTTCCTGATGACATCAGCTCTCAAATTGAAATGTACGCTGCTGACAACCACTTACGCCTACCTCGATAAGAAGACTGTTCAAAATGGCTGCCGATAAACAAAACGACCTCAAGTCCGTCGTTAACTGGGGGCAAAAGAATGGCTTGTTAATTTTAATGCATCCAAAATTAAACTTCTCTCAGTTAATCATCTGAGCTACCTCTCCATCAGCCAGGCTGATGCTATCTTCCAGAGAAATGACACGATTCGCCTTTTATGGCTCATGTCCTCAGCTGACATGAAGTGGAATGACTACATTGAATCCTTCGCTAGAGCAGGTGCTAAGAATGTCGGTTCACTGTGTCGTACGAGAAAACTTTTCTCCACAGAAAATATATTACATATCTATAAGTCTACAATTCGTCCATGCTTAGAATATTGCAGGCACACCTGGTGCCGTACTCCTGCTGTTTATCTTGAGCTTCTTCATAAGATCCAAAGAAAAATCATCAATATCATTGGTCCTGAACTTGCGTTTCGTTTTCAGGCACTCCCCAACCCCTGCCCGTAAGGATACCTTTTTTTCCTTTATTAAACTCTTTCCTGATAATTGTTCGGAGGAACTCTACGCTATGGTAGCTAAACGTTTTGAATTTAAGCGCAGTGCTGCAAGGGCGTCGAGATCTCGGCAATTTTCACTTGAGCTGGCTAGATGTACCGTATGTTCCAAACTACCAGTTTTTTCTCGCACTTCCCACTTGTAGAACACCCTTCCGACAGTTTTAAAGTCAACTTTAATCAGAAAAAATTAAAATGCCATGTCAATCGCTATCTCCTGTACACCTGATTACTTTTTTTCCCTTTCCGCTTATTATTAATATTTCTACTCCTAATAATTTCACACGCTGTAACCCCTTTGGCATTACTAAGTTGCATGGAGTGATACCGATTAATTTATATATATATATATATATATATATATATATATATATATTTATATGAAAAGATATAGAAAATAGGAAAGAACTGGTTAGGTAAATAATCCAAAGTTCTTTAGTATTTTTGTTATTATTTAAAAAAAAAATAGTGCTCGATACAAAAGTAGAGCATAAATATAATTATTTATTTAACAATATGATTCCAACACGCTACATAAGAGGTCTCACGTTTCAAAACAAAAGCCGAAAACTTCAATATAATTATTTGAAAGAAAATGAATTAAAGTAAGCTCTGTTCCATCTTCAAGCGAATTTTGGGGGAAAAAAATTTCGCTTGAAGATGCAACAGAGCTTACTTTAATTCATTTAATTCAAATAATTATATTGAAGTTTTCGGCTCTTCTTTTGAAACATGTCGTGTTGGAATCATATTTTTAAATAAATAATTATATATATATATATATATATATATATATATATATTCATACACTCATATTAATATATACACATACACATATCGCGCACAATCCAAAAGAACTAAATATAAGAAACAATTAACGCAAGCATCACATTTTGCGGCAACCAATAAAACTTAAAAATTACGAAGCAGGGAATTCTTAAAGTCTCCTATCCTCTGTCTTAAAAGCAACTTGAAAGAGGCCGTTTGAGCAACACAAGGACTGACGAAAATTAACGAATAAATAAAACAAAAAAAAAAAACAAATGAAAATTACGAAAAAATTTCAATTTCTTCAGACGCAGTCACTCTCTCCTGCATTTTTCTTTTCATGATGATAGCGATGTTGGCCGAAACTGAAAACCTAACTGAAACAATAAAACAAAAAAATATTAATACAATTTTTATTGTTCAAAACATTTTATATATTCTAATACATTTACGAATCGAGTATATTCGAATTTCCCTTTATCTTTCTTGTTCATTGTGGATTTGTTTTCTGAATTAATTTGTTTTCGTTATTTAACTAATGTAATTTGAGGAGAAATATTTGACGAAATATTGTTTTGCACTAATTTTATGCAGCTGTGAAGAATGTTATGTTATACTATGTAAATGGTAAGGTGATCCATCATGTTGTAATATTTCACCTTCTTCTATATCTAGTAAGAGGTGAGTATTGAGCAAAAAATATATTTTCTCTGATTTCATAAATGTTATTCCCATTGCTTTTGATATATCGCCCCAAACCATTAATCCTTCATCACCGATTTTACTAACTTCGATTTGGATCTTGGATTTACTTTCTTGTGTTAATTTTTCTTCAGAGATAATCACTTTCATTAGAATTTACTTGTTTTGTTACCGGCAATAGAGAGGGTGCCATGGGAAATTTTTTTTTTCGCACATGCGCGGTGTTTGTTTTCCTACGATGCAGTCGAAACAACCGACTTCACTTTCTCTAAACAAGGCCAAGTTTGTTTCATCTGCAGGGTAGGTGATGGCCTCAGTTATTTTTGGATGCAAAAGGCATCGTGTTTATTGTCTTCGAAAGGGACACAGTATCAGTGGCTATCAAGAAAAAAAAATTATTCAGGAAAACCTGGTTTATCAGAACAATGCTACAGCGCACAAGAGGGTGGCTGCTGGAAGAACGCATGTCTGGCAACATAACTCTGCACTATGCTATAAAAGCAAAAGAACCCAGACATAGCTGTCAAACAATTTCTTCGACCACACTACCCTTTACATCTGGCCACCAAACTCCAAGTCTGCAACCTCCTTGATTATGTGTGAGGCGAAGTTAAGCGAGAGACCAACAAGATTCCTTGAAACTATAGGGAAGAAAATGGCAACTTACCTCGTCAAACCAAGCGAAAGCGCGTCGCCAGTATTCTATGACGGAAAAATGTGGCAAAAAAAATATTACTTACCAAAAAAAAAACAAAAAAAACAGGTAGGGCGTATTCCGCATGACATGCTGAAGACGGAATATTTAAATTAAAAAACAAATCCGTCGCTGGAGTCGCTATAAAAGCATTTTGATATGCAAAAATTGGGCATCTTCTCCCAGCTGTCGACGAATGGAAAAAATTCTCGGCGGATAAAAGAAATTGGTGTTCTCGAATCGTGAGACACAATTTGTGTATTTTGGCTACTGCGTTCGTCGGAGAGTTAGTTATTTTTCTGACTGGTTACGTGCATTGTGATTTGTGAGATAGTACCTGCGAATGGAGCTTTCGGCATTTCTTTCTGCCTCGATAGTCTGAACTTACAGTGTTTTGTTCTCTGCGTTGTGGAAGTAATCTGCGACAAACATTTCCTTTGCTTTCAGAACGCTTACAATAACACCAAAGATGAACTGAAGGAAAGGATTACGGCAGCGTTCACTAACGCAAATAAGGAGACCGTCCAGAAGATTTGCAGGAGAGTCGTCTGGAAACCGTGATTAAAGCCAATTGTGATTTTATTTAATAAATTTCCTCTTTAATATTTCAAGATATGGTTATGTAATTTTGGTAAATCCACTTTTAAAGTGAGATATCAGCAATATTTTCATTTTTTCGTCATTGAGACGACAATTTATCTATCGCAGCCTGTACAACACTTTTGTCCATTTTTTCTTATCCCTTAGTAATTTGTCTTATTTCTTTTGTGTTTTTGTCTTATTCAATGGTATTTGTTTAATAATTACTTTTTTTTTTCTTGCAATGCACCGTTAAGATTACTTTTAGGTTGTCTCTCCAGTCATGATGAAGATTTGTATTCTTAATGTGTCTTCTTGCTTGGAATATCTTTTTTTTTTTTTCATTCCAGACCTCAATTAGAAATCTGATAAAAGATCCATCACTAACTATCCTGGAAATAGTCGGTTCCTTTTCTCATTCCAGAAAGTACATGAATTCTTCTGCCATTTTTTAACTTCACAAAAGAAAGATCATACAAGAAATGGAGTATAACTGCCCTATCTTGTCGGCAGCTTTCCAATCCACACTTTTTTTCAATGTTCAAAAGCGTTTATGCGTCCCTGTGGGTGATGAATTTTTTTCCGCCTTACAACATCTTTACCCCACAAACGAAACTTCGCTAACCGCTCATTACCATGTAGATATTTTCATGGAAGATGTTCAGATGAACTGTATTCATTAATCCCAGATCTTCAGCACTTTAAATCCAAGAGCCGTCATATCAGGTTCACTGAATCGACTCCTAATTCCCTTCGTATTCTGATTACAAGAATAATGTTCCACTCAGGGAGGCTTCCTTTGCGTAATAGTCTCCTGAAAGGAATCTTCCTTACTCCACTGAAATCTTAATCTCTGCATGTCTAGGATCATCTCTTATCTATCCTACATATCCTCCTAACATGCAGCTCGTATTCTCACCTTGTACGCTCTCACAAAAATCTAATTCTGTAAGCCTTGAATGAACAATAGTAGTAAATATATTTTTTACTGTATGTATTGACGCTTCAGTCGTAATGTGGTTTTCATTCATTAATTAACGATGAATTTTGGATTGGATCATATAAACCTCACAAGATGTCTCTTCTCTGATTTTTTTTTTTTTTTTTTTTTTAGAATTAAAATTTATTTTATATATCCAAAAGAATTCCCAAAACTTTCTTCTGGGTGTCTTGGGGGCTTTACGTTCAAATATCCTTAGTGATTTCATATTGACTCACTGTGTAACATTTCTATAATTATCATAATATTTACAAGTCTTACACTTCGTATTGTGAAAATAAAATCCACTTCACTTAAAAAAATTAATTGACGATGAGCTGTTAATTTGGGGCTGGATCTTATAAACCTCACTAGATTTCTGTGATCTCTTTTTTGTAGAATTATCAATAGAAATATAGAATATATTTTTATATTTCAAAAAGAATCCCCAGATTTTCTTCTGTGTGTCTTGGGTCCCTTTATATTCAAAGATCTTGAGTGATTTCACATTGACTCACTCTATGTGTCATTTCGATAATTCTCATCGTTTTATCTAAACACACTCTTCCTGTTTTTGAAACTTAACGACGGTAAAAAGAAAAGTTGAAAGTTCTAGGCATTATTTAATATGCACTTTAGTATTTAACAAGCGAAATTTTCATGCATATCTTATACTTGGGATAATATTAATCGAGAGGGATGTCATTTGCATGCTTTTTAGTATCACTAAAGCTGAAATGACAGAGAAATATTCTTGGATGTTGCTGCTATCCTAATAAGTTTGATTTCAGAAAGCTTGTCAGTAAATATATATTTTGCGAATTTTTCATTAACCTGTAACATGTCTTCTTTTAACAAGTGTTTTTGTATTATTTAATTTTGGGGTGTTAATAATAGCTTTTTTTGCTGCAATGACTCCTTTAAATTAGTTTTACATCGCATCTTGCAGCAAGGACTCTGATCAGGAAGTTGCAGGTTTTGTGAAGCGTGGAATCACCTCTTAATTGTTGATTTTTTTTCTAGGTCTACACTGACCCAGATTGGAAGAACCTGTTAGGGTCCAAATTATGGGCAAATAATGAAACTCGAAACAAAAAGGAATAGGAAATTTTTATAGTAAAATTAACAATAGATATTATGATCTACAAAATCTATACGTAAAAATCATACATTTCTATAAAAGTATAATATCATGTACAGAATATCTGTAGTTGAAAGCATAAAATGGCATACAAAATATTTATATTTCTACGTTAAATAACCCACAGGTGTTGATACAGTGCCAAACAAAATCAACCAACCAAACATTTATTTCTTTAAAATATAAAACTGTATTCTATAATATAAATTCAACAAACCTGCAACATAATATCCACATATTACTGCTTCTAGTAATTATATCCACACAAAGATATATATATATATATATATATATATATATATATATATATATATATATATATATATATATATATATATATATCCGACTGACACCAACTGTCGGGTTTTGATCCTAGCTACAGGCAACCGGATGTCTAGCCACACTGATCAGCTGTGAAACAGCGAAACAGTCTGTCTGTGGATGACGTTATATTGGCTCCTGAAATAAAAATTAATTCCAGTTGTGCTCTCTAGGGAAGAGGTATGGGTTTGTAAGCAGTGACTATTATAGCTAATATAGCAAGACTCTTCGCAAAGCGAATTGAGTCACTGTCGGTCACTGGGCGTGTTTCTAAAAATAAATACGCTAAAAATCCACCTACATCCCTTCCGTGTGCCGACGGCTTAGTGGTAGAATACTGACACCAACTGTCGGGTTTCGATCCTAGCTAGAGGCAACCGGATGTCTAGCCACACTGATGAGCTGTGAAACAGCGAAACAGTCTGTCTGTGGATAACGTTATATATATATATATATATATATATATATATATATATATGCACAAAGCTGAGTATCATCTTTCATGTATTAATTTCTGAAAGCAGAATAACGTATATTGTATTTTTATTACTTCAAAGTTCCTTTGAAAATTAAATTTCGGCATTAAATGACCCATAAGAAGTTGATATGCCGTTAAGGAAAAATAAATCATTTAATCATTCATTAATTTACGAGTTGTTCATTTTGGATTAGTACGGATAACATTACCAGATTTCTGTGATCTCTCTTTTCGAATTACCAATTCTTTATATATATATATATATATATATATATATATATATATATATATATATATATATATATATATATATATATATACCAGTCCCAAGACCAGCAAGTGTCTTATGGCCTTGATATTCCAAAATCTCTAGTTATTTCACATTGACACATTCTGTGTGATATTTCTATAATTATCATATTTTCAAAACTCATATTTCCTATAGTGATAATTAAATCCACTTTACTAAAAAAAAATGTCAAGTTATAGAATTTATGTAGCGTGCATTCAAACACATAAAAAATTGCATGAGTATCTTTTTCTTGGGATAATGTTAATCTTAAGGGATGTCAAGTGCCTCATATCTTTTCCCTCTTATTTTTAGTATCACGATGTCTTCAGATCTTTTTCTCTCCCCTAACTGCACTTTTGTGAATTACAGTCATGAACAACTACATACATTACTGCTGAAAGAACCTTGGCTAATATTACGGATTCTTAGTAAAAAAAAAAATAAAAATGAAAATACACGATTTTTAAAATGTTTTTCTTTTTTTGGTTAACGATGGCTTTTCTGTTACTGCAATGTATACATTTACAATGCCTTTACATAGTGACATTCTGACTGTATGAATTGACACTCCAGTAGTAATACGCTTTTCATTCATTACTTTTCAAGATGTTTATTTTGGGTTAGATCTTGATAACCTCACTCGATTTATTTGATTTATTTTTGCGGCGGTGTAACAGTCAGTCAGTTATGTACCATGCGTGAAACACGTTTAGACGATCATGTATCTTTCGATACATGACTGACGCGGGAGATTTTCTTCCGCAGTAGGTTAGAATTTATTTCTGCAGTAGACCAGTTGCCATTCAAGGCTATAGAAACCGGTTATTTACACATAGCTGGTGGGTTAGAGAAGAAGAGGATTCATACCTTTCCCACGTAAGGGAATGTAATGGATTCGACAGGATTTCGAACTCGTCTCTCCGATTCCTGAATCTGAGCTGCTATCCATTACTCTAACAGGCATCCTTCAAACCTTATCAAGAAAACTCCAAGCATTAATATACTTTTTTCTATGTAACTTGAAACACAATGATTTAAGATTCCAAGTTTCTTAGCGATTTCATGTAAATTCATTCTCCATGAAATTTCGATAATTTCCGTTACTTTTTCAAAACTTAGCCTTTTCGTAAAAATAAACCAACATTCCTTTTTATTAGTGTTCACCAAAGTCTTTAGAGCCACTGAGGGTAAAGAGTTTCTGTGGGGTGTTGTATGAACGTAAGGAAAGAAAAGAGGTGCAGTTCATATGATAGATAACGGTTAAACTTAAATTTGAACAGGTCAAAATTGTAATGTTCGGGGAAATCATCCTAACAGGTATCTGTTTCACAAGGCAGCAGTTTCTTGTTAGAAGCTGATTAGGTAGAAATAATTTCTTATTAATGTACTAGGAAAGGAATCAAGAGACATCCTTCCTTTTGAACGGGGGATGGTGAGTCCCAGCTGAGAAGATCCAAATTGGTCGTACTAGATACATATCTAGTCAGAGCATGGAAATAGAGATTTGTTTGATATGAGAAATTTTGCATATATACCTTACTAACCAAACGCTCCTCTGTGGCGAAATCGGTAAAAGGACATCAGGCTATATGACGGTTCCGTATAGGATACAGTTTCGATTCCTGTCGGAGGACGCATATTTTCTATGAAAATTTATCGGGCATTCAGGCAGGTAAATGTTGTTAATACTGTTTATTATAAACAGAGCATTTACTTAGATATCTGTATCTATAAAAAAGCATGTATAAAGATAAAAAATGTCTTAAAACATATGTATATATTATTAAGGTATGTCAAGGGTCAAATAACTAATGTCTGTAAAGCTGAAATGAGAGACAAATATACTTGAACGTATTATATTTTGCTGTTATCCTAATGAGTTTGTATTCAGCAATTGTTCAGTAAATAACTATTTTGCCAATTTTTCATTACTTTGTAACCGGTGTTCTTTACCGAGAGTTTTTTTCCTCTTCATTTTTTTTTTTTTTGGGGGGGGTAATAATAGCTTTTTTTTGCTACAATGCCTCCTTTTAAATTAGTTTAACATCGTATTCTGGGTACGACGATAAACTACATTGTGCAGCATGGACTCTGATCGGGAAGTTGGAGGTTTTGAGGAGCGTGGAATCACCTCTTAATTGTTGGAAGAACCTATTAGGGTCCCAATTATGGGCAAATAAAGAGACGCTAAACAAAAAGGGATAGCACATTTTTACAGTAAAATTAACTACAATAGATTTTATGATCTACAAAATGTATATTTAAAAAGCATACATTTTTCTAAAAGTATAATATCATGTACACAATATCTGTAGTTAAAAGCATAAAATTGCCTACAAAATATTTATATTGAGTTGCGTCACCTCTTAATTGCTGTATTTTTTAGGTCCACGTTATCACTTTCGCTATAAATTCAGCTGTCTATCTCTCCTCCTATGCCCAAGAGAACACAACTCGTATGACGGTTCTGCCTGACGACAGTTAAGTGTCATACGCGATACACGCTTTGGTGATATTATTTGTTTTGATTCATGTCTGACTAGGCAAAATATTGTGATGTAAATAGTGTTAATAGTTATAATATAATACAGTACAGGCCTCAGAAACGCAAAATGTCTGTGAATTCATGTTTCGCACAGTTAAGCGATCCATCGATATATCGACTAAGTATCGCTTCATAGCGTTAAACTTGAAGTAACGGAGAATATTTTTTGTTTCTTCCAATTTTAGATTGTATGTATATATATTTATATTTTACTTTGTACCTAATCTTATTAGATATTTGCTACAGCTTTTTTGCTTCGTATAATTCTTTCTTCGCAATTGTTTTCTTTCTTTCATATTCGTTCAGTCAATCAGTTATATGCAATGCGTGATACACGCACAGGCGATCATGTATCTTTCGATACATGACTGACGAGGCAGATTTTTTTCACGCAGTAGGTTGCCTTTTCTTTCTGTGGTTGACCAGTTGCAATCTAAGGCTATAGAACCCGGTCTGTCCTGCTATTTACCCATAGCTTGGGGGAGAAGAAGAGGATCCATACCTAATCAGAATTTGATAAAAAAAGAAATAATGATGTGTATATAAAGTGGGGATCAGTTCTATATTACAACCAATATTTACACTGATTCCTCATTTTATAGCCACAGTAGTTTCGATACATTTATATTGATAAATAAATTTTAATATATTTTATTGTTATCAGTTATGTGTTATACACGCTTAGGCGATCATGTTCCTTTCGATACATGACTGACGAGGCATATTTTGTTCACACGATAGGTTGCCATTTCTTTCTGCAGTAGACCAGCTGCTATTCAAGGCTATAGAACCTGTTCTGTCCTAGAATTTACCCATAGCTGGGGAGAGAAGAAGTAGATTCATACCTTTCCGAAGGGTATTAGCACGTAAGTGAATGTAACGGATTCGACTGGAATACGAACTCGGTTCTCCTACTGCCCAATCCGAACCGCTATCTATTACACCACCGTGCCTCCTCGAGTCTTCGTTACAGGACCTAATTCTACCGGCTACCCGCTATTTTTTACACTATTGTCAACACAACGAAGGTTCAAGAACGATTCTAAGCAATGGGTTACTAAATATAGTCCTTATAGAGACATACAAGTAAGTAGCAGTAAATTCATATCATGTAGATATATTCGAAAGTTAATTGTTGAGTCTAGATATGAAGAGGTAAAGATTTAGTGAACGGGGAAGTATTCTCTCGTGAGGCTGTTTCACAAAGTATCACCCCTCATGATGCAGCTCTCTGAGTGGGACTTCCTCTTGATTATTATAATATAAAGGAGATGAGGATGAGTCAATTCTTTGTACCTTACGTAACGTATCCTAGCCGTGAAAGATGGAATTGGTCGTTTGAACATTGCAATGAAAATAAGACTCGGTTAACTTTAGACAAGTAGGGTATTGTCTCTGTGAAATATGTTGTAGGGTAGGAATTAATTCATAAGGTTATGTAGACACTTTTGAACTCTATTAGGGCTAGACTATTGAAATTTAGCACCTCCACTGTAGGTATAACATCAATACTCCATTTTGGGTTTGATGTGGCTCTTGTAAAGATAGCTCATGCCTGGATGGGTTAGGTATTTTCTAGGGTGGCACAAAGAACCGAAAATCTTTTCCGAAACCCTTAGAGATCTATTGTATGTATGGGTTTCTATAGACGTTTCTGGTAAAGACCTTTATTGAGAGTCCATCTGTTTGTCGAAACTGCAGAAAACTCACAGTATGCTCTGTGATGGTTAAGCAGTAATAACGTGCTTTTTGAAGTAGTGGGAAAAATTTTGTGGTAACTTGAGGTTTCGAGGGTGATTGAGACCCAAAATACATTTCAAGCAAGGAGTTTCATCGAGATTGCAACTCTTCTTCATGACTGGAAAGAACTCAGTTTCTGTTTTGGGTCGATGAAAAGTTGCGAACTTTGTTTTGAGGTATTTGTTTAGCAGCATATCAACACCTTATGAGTCGTTTAAAAGAAATTCCACATATTTGCTAAGCATATTGTAAATTTTTTGTTGATACTCTCGCCTGTTGGTTTTTATATATAATTTTCTGGAAAGGGGAGCTATCATTATTTTTTGTTGTTTAATGTTGGACTCGCAGCAAAAATTTGTGGAATTAATTGCAATTGTAAATAATTTAATAATTATTTACCCATATTTTTTATTTCTCCTTTTTTTTTTAATTTTCAGGCGTTCTGGTTTGTTTTGGTTATGATTTTCTATCTTTTTCTTAATTTCATTCTCCTCATATCCCTCGTTTTTACACATATCACCATTTTGTTTTACCTTCTTTTATTTATCCTTTGTTATATATTATATTTACATTTTCCGTACACCGTTATATGTATTTTAACTCTACTTTATTCTACTTCTCTTTTCTCATCTTTCTCTTCCCCCACTCCAGTGTCCACCTCTTCATCCCACTCACCGTACTCTGATTTCCAACTAACAATATTACATCTCATGCATCTTAATATGGCTTACATTTCTTACTATTCCCTCGAAACAAATCAATGATATTTTCAATACAATGTGTCAATTATATAATAACTGTTTTATTTTATTTTTTCTTCAGCCTCTTAACGCTTTACATCCATAATAATATCGGGATAAAATATATGATACGAAAATATTTGCTGATTTGATTTCAAGCTTTCCGATGTGTGAGTGTGTATCTAAGGATCTTCTGTCCATTCAACGAAATTTAATATAGGTTATAAATGATTATTGTGGCATGATACGCCCAGTGTCAAATCAAATTACTGTCGATTAGTCCTAAAATAGGAGGAAACAAAGGGAATTAATCAAGGCAAGCTGTACATTAGGAAAAGCAACGGAAAAAAAAAACACCAAGTCATTCTTTTCTTTTCTTTTTTTAAAGGATTTATTCGCTTTTATACTTGATTACCGGTTGTATATCACACAAGACTCACATTATTCGACATTTATTCACCATCACATTAAATACACACGTCGCCTTTGACATAATTCGACTTTAATATGATATATTTTAGCAAAAACAAAGCGAACAGATATGTCGAACTAGATACCTTGCCAAGGTTTAGCATTATTAGGTTACAAGACTGTCACGTACAGAAAACTCAACATTTCACAAGTCGCAGTCGATCTGCTCTAAACTAGGACATTATTAGAGTTAGATACAAGCGCTCAAAATAATTGTCCTTTTACAGAAATTAAATTGATTCCTATCCAAATAATATATCTAAGTTTGAAAATTCATATAGACACAAGAACCTTAAACCAAACTGTTATTGGATATTTTTAATCATTCTACGCAAGCAAGACAATAAAGCCACTAATATACTAAGTGCGAGTGTGATATAAGAGAAAGAAAACCTTACTGAGGAGCGAGAAAAATAAAAGAACAAGAATATATAAGATATACGATAACGATTGACATTGCATTTAAAGTTTTGAAGATTAAACTTGTAAAGTAAGAAGCCGGAAGAGTATTCCACAAGTAGGAAGTGCGAGAAAAGAAACCGTTAGCAATGAGACATAGAACTTCCTGTCACATCTAGTAATTTCGACTGTATATATGGCATGGTGGGTCCTAGCTCTAACGGGACGAGCTATGAATAGTTTATCGACTCAACCATTTTCATAGAATAAGCAATGGAATTGCTATAGGCTTGCGACATACCGTCTGTTGAAAAAGCTTTATAGGGTGTGAAATTATTCATTTTTCACGCCCACCGAAATGCTTAAGTATTCACTCAAGTATGGAAAGTGAGTTGTCTTCCTATAGGGTGCCTTATACTTTTAGAATATTAAATATCTTTAAAGGTTTATTTCACTAAAAATCAATCGATTCATCCTTTAACCTAGATATTTAAACATTCAGCATTTTTAAGATTTTTTAAAACAATTTGACAAGGGTCTACTTAGTAGTAGTTTTAGTTGGCATCTTCACGTATCAGAGAATTGAGGTCGTCATCAACCCCACGTACTCTCCTTTTTTTAAATTTTCTCCCCACCTGAAGAGTTGTGAGCAGGAGTCACTGAGGAATGTGCGTGGTGGACGTGGCTGGGTGAGTAGGGCCCGCCTGACAGAACGTCGCAGATCCTCTTCATGTTAACGTCTAGACACGAACTAACCGAGGGTTCCATACCAGGAAAGCAGATTTGTAGCAACGGTTCCCCATGTGTGAAGATCAGATGGCCTGTCAGGGGTGTCTTCAACTTATTTTTGAAGCTTCGTTTACTTATTATTTACGTCATTCCCCACTCTTTTCTGTAAATATTTTCATGTCAATTCTTCTGATTTGCTTTTTTTCTAGTGACACGACTGCATGAATTTCAGCGTGCTACTCGATTGGCATCTAGGTCTCACCGTTTTACTGTTGAACTAGTTAGATGCAAAGGCCACTTGTATTCCAACGGTTTAATTTATCGCACTTCACAGCCGTGGAACTGACTTACGATATCTTGCTTCTCTGCTAAGAACAATCTTTAAAAATTTAAATGCATCGTCAATCACCATCGTCTGTCTTCTTTTTTTTTTTTTTAACCCTGTTCCTTTTTTTTTTGTTCTTTCCTCCATCATCTACACAAATGTCTACAAATATTTTCATAGAAATTCTTCTGATTAGCCTTTTTCTTCTGGTGCCTCTGTGTTATATAGGAATAAAGTGTCACTGCCAACACTTGAGTTTGAACATAGATCGCCAGATAACAAACACAGGCGATCCCATTATTGAATTAAGTAGATCACGTGACCATAGAGAAACGCATAAGTAGAAAGTATCGTGACGTCTCCATTTCTATTCTATCCTCTATTACTATACGGACCGCTATTCTCTACTCTATTCACTTCTTTATTTCTCTATTCGGATCACTATTCGACAGTTACTGTTCAAGTGAGTATTATCGAGCAAGTACTATTAGTGCGAATGTTATTCGAAGGCGTCTGACACCAGTATTATTCAACGGCGTTACTATAGTTGAATCTTCAATTACAAAGTCTCTACTACAACGACCATTATGAAAGTGACAACGAGTATTCGTTGACATCACAACAGTGGCAACGATTGTTCGTTGACATCACAAAACTCGACTACATGAATTGTATTCATTTTCTTTCACACCCTGTAACTCTCTCCCCCGAATTCTACCGGTATTATCGGTTTGGTGTGGAAATATTAAACAGGATACAAATTTTTAAATGCCGTATTCGTTCAATTCATAGGCGATCGTAGCTCTAAACCAATGTGGTTTCCTTATTATTTTTATAGTTTCCTGTGAATTTCCCAAGATTATTTTTAAGCATTTCATCCCAAACAAAGCGGAGTGCCACTAGCACGCGAGGGTTTACAGAGAGTAAGAATAAAAAGGAGTGTTTGGCAAAACGATAAAGAAAAGGACAGGGATCAAGATCAAGGCATCAGAATATGTTGATTGACATTACATTTGAATATTTGAAGATTATAGCTATCAATGAAGCAAGTAAGAGGAATGGACTTCTTCTGACGGAAGGTGCGAGATAAGAAGCATTTAAAGAAGAAAAGATGTCTACATTTAGTCGTTTCAACAGTGAAAGTATGGGACCGAGATGCCAACCTAGTATCACGCTTAAATTCATACAGTTTGGGAACCAGTGAATGTAGCTCGTCGGAGCAGTTGCCATGAAAGTAGTTGTAAAAAAGGCAGAGGGGAACTGTAGACGTGATGCCAGATCAGAACCAGCCACGTTGCATATCTGTCTCTAGATTTTATCTAAGACCTCGAGATGAACAGCAGAAGGTCCAGATCATATATGGCTTCAGTACTCAATGCAAGGACAAATGGTTGATTTGTAAATTTAAAGGATGGACTTCTGACACGACACAGAGCACCAACTTTTCTTGTGGTAGATGAAGCTATAGATTTAATGTAGTTGTTCCACTTCAGGTCAATGGACAGCGTGAGACCAAGCATGCGCAGAGAGGCGCTCTCGTGGAGTTGAGTATCAGCCATCTTGATGGGAGGCAGGGAGGGTTCTTTCTGGTGGGTAACTGCTGGGAAATTAGTAGCGTGCTTTCCTGCTAGATCATACGTTTTTAAATTCATATTAATAATTCCCCTTCATTAGCCGCTGATAAGTCTTATCTAATCTCGTAGTTAAACCAGAGATAGCTGGAGAAACGTCAGATTCCAAACTTTTCTAAAAATCCTGTTACTAATGTGAATGCATGAGACGAGGATGGAATTCGAACCCGAATCTCTGATTCCACATTCCACTCCAACAACGCTACCTTCAGAGATAGCACCAAGACATAATTTGCGTAGATTGGAGTGATTTTCCAAGCGTAGCTCAGATGTGGTACAAAGCCGAATGTGTGGAGTACTCAGTGAGGATCGAACTCACTACTCAGTCGTAATAGTTCTAGCGCGACAAGGTTGCTAACCATTGCACCAGCTCGGAGTGCCCCTTTGCGTAGATTGGAGCTCGACCGCTAAGTGTTATGTAGTGTACGAAAAGGTTTACCTCCCCGAAAGTGACTCCGCCCTTCGGCGTAGCCTCGTTCGGGTTCCTTCCCGCCCGAAGGCAGAGAGTTCAACCGGTCAGCCGGTCGTCCGACTTCAAACTGAAGTCAGACCAACACACTGAGCGATATTCAGTAACCCCACCACGAGGGCATCATTTGGCACATGGCCGGTTTAACGTGGGATCTCCGAGCCCGTGGGCTTGACCAAAAATATGCCCTTTTAAAACACGTATAAACGGGTTCAGGATTGGTTTAACTCCCCGAAAGACACCCACCATTCGGCGTAGCCTCGTTCGGGTTCCTCCCCGCCCGAAAGAAGAGAGTTCAACCGGTCAGCCGGTCGTCCGACTCCAGACTGAAATCAGACCATCTCACTGAGCCGGCTCAGCGACTGCTACTACTCCTACTTATTATATGTGGGAGACTCTATTAACTATAGAATAGGTGTGTTCCACTATAACACTAAGGTAGTGAAAAAAAAGCCTAAGTCTCATGAGATGCTTGGTCAGTGAATGCTGAATTTCATTTTAACGAAACAACAGATGTTACGCAAGGCCAGTTTAATGTGAGGACCCCGATGTTGAACTCGACTCGCCGATTTATAATTCCGAGCCATTATTTATTGCACCACACGCACATGCGAGCTTACATCACTTATTATTCTCATGCGATCATTCGTCTTGGTACTGACCAGTGTCGACATTGCTTAACTTCCGTGATCTTACGGGAACCGGTGATTTTAAGTTGTTCTCTAAATTGAAAAACACGTCTGAAGATCAGCATTTGTTTTATTCCACTTCTCGATCAGCAAGGAACACTGCAATCCAATATTTAAACATGGACAATAATTATCCAGAATTGTATTCTCTTGGTGGAAATGGCGGGAATCTTTTGAAACCATGACTCGTATATACCAACAAAGAGATTTTGTCTCAGCAAAGATTAAAGGCTATGCAATATAAAGTTCACACCGATGTAGGTTAATAGTTAAGAAGCCTTCTTAAAGATCATTACATTTGCGTCGAGATTAATCCCCATTCATGACAACATATTTGTAAACCAAACGCAGCGTTAAGCCAGGTCAGGAATTTTCAACAATCGTTTCACAGCTAAGTAGAGTTTAGCAATATAGTAATTCCATTGATCATCTCAGTAATGAATGAGTGACTATCACTTATAGCCATTACCTAGTAATACGTAGCCGATCCTTTTAATCTGCTAAGCTGGCTAGATAGTTCCTTTTGCAGATGCATACTCAGGCTCATTTCTCTTTCTTCACACCACAGAACTGATAAGACGTGTTTTATTCTGCAACTTTGCTGAACGGACATTAGTTGCAGTTTCTGGAACAGAACGCATAAACTGGCGTGATTAGAAGTTGAACAAAATCAAATACCGTATCACGATGACATTTTGACTTTGTGACATCTCAACCATCAATGGCTTCAAAACAATTACCCCACTTCCTTAGCAAGACTTCGATCGACCCCAGGTATGTTTTTCATACATTTTCCAGCAGAAGCACACACTGGGTATCGTTTCACAAGCGCAACATTATCAAGGAGACATCTCCTTGATAAACAAACGATAGTGAGATTCAGATATGGGATTCAATGCTGAAACACTAATGTAATGGCTATTCGGCCATGTAAATAAGTAGATAACTAAATTTTTTTCATTTCGAATCCAGAAATTGATAAATTGCAAAAAATATGTAATCTTGATATATATATATTTAATCAATTAACCTGAAGCAAGGCGATAATATCACTGTGACACCATTTAGGGGCACAAAAAGAGGGAAAAAGAAGGAAAGGAAAAAGAGAAAGAAAAGAAAGAAAAAGAGAGGCGAGACTTAACTTATATGATAAAGTGAGGCCACCCACGACAGAGACATTTGGCATTGTTATTTTGATAATGGAAAAAATGATGAAAATTCTGACGACCATTGTCGTAGGGCTAGCTGACAATGTCGAAGTAGATACATAGTTTTTTTAAATAGATAAAAAATTAACTGTGTTATGGTGGCAAGCAAATTATCGGAGTTGATGAAAATTCCCTGTGAGGAAAAATGAAAGATAAAGAGAGGCGAGACTTAAATTATATGATAAAACTGAGGCCACCCACGAGAAGGGACATTTAGCAATGTTATTTTGATAATGAAGAATGGTGAAAATTCTTATGGCCATTGTCATAAAGCTAATTGACAAACACCAGGTGGTACAGAGTTTAAATAGATAAAGATTTACTTGTGTCATGGTGGCAAACAATTTAATAGGTCATCTGTTGACCACACACAAAGAGAGCCATCTGTAGGTTGGGTCTTTGTCGATGGGAGGTGTTATTGAGAGAAAACACATCTGGGCTGTGTTGGAATTTGAATATGACAGCGAAACAATATTTCGTTGGCAGCGAAGAATGAGTGTGTCTGGTTGACTAGCCTCTTGGTGCTGGCGAAAATCTGATTGAAGAATTCCATATGCCGTGACGTTAGGATAAGAATTGAGATTATCACTCTACGGGTCGTATTGTCCTCTTGGCGGCCAGAGAAGAAGAGAGAAACAAAAGAAAGAAAAGGAAAAGAAAAAGATAATTTTTTTTTCTTTGAGCAAAATATATATATTTTTAAGAACAAGGCTAGTCTGGTCACGCCCACACTGTTGAACGCCATTGGCTGAATGTTAATGAGATCCAGGCGGAGGTGATCATGTGACGCAAGGAGGGAGCCCGCCGCCGCCCATTGAGAGGTAGGTATGAGAAGTCCCTGCGAGGAAGTCGGAACACCGTTGACGCCCCTTTGAAGTATGGTGAGATATCCATATGAGAATAAGAGAAGGTGGGGGTAAGAGAAGGCTTCCAAAAATGGAAAGGAGTGGAAAATTCCAGACCGAAAATAAAGAAGTGGACTATGGATTTAGAATTATCAAGGAACCTCAAACCCCAACGAGACCATCCCGGTTTGGGTCGGCGTCCATATAAGCAAAGTCGCAGCGAGCGAAAAGCAGTTGGAGATTTGGAGAGTTGGAGAAAGAGTTCCAGTTGAGAGCTCTGAAGACCCACCAAGAAGAGCTGACCAAGATTCGGGCAAATTCCGAACTCGTCTTCTAACCAAGAACAATTTATTTTTTTGAAGAACGACTTAGACTCACACCACCAAAATAAGTTTTGTGAATTTCGCCTGAAGACACACCAAGAACCAGTTTCTTAAAGGACAGACAGCTTAGATATTAAGACTCGCCTAACAAAAAAAAAACAAAAAAAAAACAACGTGTCACGAATCCACATAGCGGGTTGGGAGATAGACGTGACCCTGTATCCAGCAACAGATATAAAGTATTGTTATCCTTTTTTTTAATAACTTGAACTTTTCGAGTTGTTATTTTTATTTTCTCTCACATCTATTTGTGTGATACCACCCTCATTCGAACTCAGTTTGCATTACGGCCCCGACGACTGATTGATTTCTTCTGCCTGGATCAATTCACAACGTGGGTAGGCAGACTGGGAATCAAAGTAGTTACTTCAGTAACCAGGCGTTGGAGGCGAGTTGGGAACGACGAGGCTGTTATCGGATCTAACCCGATTCCCATCCGAATCGCCAAAAGATTGGAGCGACACCCACCCGAACGAACGAACGAACGCGAGTGGCCGACGTCGCAGTTGGCGCCGTGACCGGGATAAGACTCTGGATCGGGTTCGGATGTCACATCACTAAGACGCAAAGAATGTAAGATAACGTGAAAATTTTATTTGGGAGAAAGGACAATAAAACCATGATCCAGGAAGACAGAAGTTGTCGACTGGCGTTGAACTTAAATTTTTGAAGACTGTAGGTGGCAGGGAAGCCAGAAATCGGAAGAGATTTCAACTGCGAGAATTGCGAGAAAAGAAACGGTTAACTCTAGGTAGACTTGAAAAAGTCAAAAAGCGTATCCTAGTCATTGTTGGAAAAGCACTATTGGATTACCTCTCACTCATAGGTGGGATGTGGCGAGACCCTTAATGAACGAACTATATTCCTTGTTTCCGCTAGGTTTAACCTTCATGGCGAGGACTATTATGTTTCCTGATGGCTACAATATTAACTTGTTCAAGTCTAGGGTTAACAGTTATTGTCCCCTACTATCTATATAAACTACCCCTTAATGTAACCCTTTACCTCAAGTGGCCCTACTGCTGTGTACAGGATGAATCATACTGTAAAAAAAGAAAAAGAACCAATATCAACTGTAAAAGGTATGGAGTTGTAGTCAATATTGTAGTAGGCTTAAGTTTATGGTCGATGTAGGAAAGCAGGGAGAAAAATTCGTCAGAACAATTGCCATGGAAGTATTTGTAGAAAATAGGAAAATAGAAAAACCACGTTACGACGGTGGGAAAGTAACTGAAGTTGAGATGCAAAGTCAGGACAGGTTATATTATTTTTCGTGATGTCAACGAACATTCGTTGCCACTTTCTTGATGCCAAACAATAATCGTTGTCATTTTCGTAATGATCGTTGTAGTAGGGACTTTATAATCGCAGATACAACTGTAGTAACCCTGTTGAGTACTACTTGTGTCAGACGCTTTCGTATATCACGTGCACTGATAACAATCAGTATAGAGAAATAGTATAGTGAATAGAGTTGAGAATAGCCTTCCGTAGAGTAATAGAGGATAGATTAGAAATAGCGATCCGAATAGTAATAGAGGATAGACTAGAATGACTATCAATTAGACACACGCTACATCCCATATATTCTTTTCCTCTGTGGTCACGTGGTCTAGTTAATTCAATAATGGGATCGCTCGTGTTTACTCTCTGGCGATCTACGTTCAAACTCAAGTGTCGGCAGCGACAATATTCCTATATAACTCCCTTTCACACCAAGTAACCCTATGTGTCAAAGTGCGTTTACTTCATTGCATGGGGTGAACTAGATTTTAATAAAAGATCAAACTGATATCTGTTCTCAAAACTGACCTAAAATCTGCCGTTAACTTGGACAAGGAATGGCTTCTTAATTTTAACTCCTCCAAAACAAAACTGTTTTCTTTTAATCATCTGAGAGACCTCCTTTCTACCTTCTATCAGTATGGCCGATACTAACCTCCAGTAGAGTGACTCTTTGCACCTTCTCAGACGAGAAATAGTTATCCGAATAGTAATATATAGATATCCTGGGACAATAAATTAGAATGACTATCAATTAGACACGCGCTAACTCCTATATATATGTTTCCGCTATGGTCACGCCTGTGTTTAATCTCTGGCGATCTATGTTCAAACTCTAGTGTCGGTAATGATATTTTATTCCTATATAACTATTATAGAATTTTCTTAAGATTTTGTAAAAAAATCTTGAGAAGTATAGCAGGAGCACCAGACTAGATATGATAACAATAATCAATGCAAGTTCGAATAGTAGATTTATAGAGATGTAAGATGGATTCTCACTAGAAAACTTCTTTATTTCCATAAGTATGTGGGCTATAATTGCGGTTCTGTAAACAGAAGGACAATGTGAATAAAGTGACAAATAAAACTGAATTCGTTTTTCATGTTTATGACGCACAACAGTAATTTATAAAACTTGGATGTCCCCAAAGAAAAATAAAGTAACATATTTATATTTTTTTATAAACCAGTATCTCTTAGTATCTGTCTTCATTTCTGAGATGTGGTATTATGCATGTTATTTACATTATTCGGACTAATGTCTTCATCTTTGCGGCTATATTTATTACAACGTTTCAGCACAGTGGATAAAGGCGTTAGTTAGATCCAATGACAGGACCCAAAGAGTTGTGAGTACAATAGCCGGTTAAAACAGTGCAGAACTTTCATAGGGGAATTAACAGGAGATAACTGATAACTGATATCCATTAAACATAGCACGTGGAACTAGAACAGTCTACACCAGTGAGCGAAAAAAAGGGTTTAGTTCCACATTCGAACTACCTGAAGTAGGTCGGAGTGTACAAAGGCCGAAACGTTGTAATAAATATGGCGACAACGATGAGGACAATAGTCCGAATAATGTAAATAGTGTACATCATACTTCATCTCAGAAACATAGACGATAAGTAATAAGGAGTGCCAGAGAAAAGCGATAATAACAACAAAAATTGCAATATGAGCACTGGAAAAAAAATGTTTGCTGAACACAATACCCAGAAATTCATATACAGCTATCGTCAAGGACACATGGCAGAGCGGATATAGACGTTGGTTAGATCCAGTGGCAGGAACCAAAGAGTGTGAGTTCAATAACCGGTTAAGGCAGCGGAGAACTTGGAAAGGCGATAAATGATAACAGACACCCATTCAAAACATGGCATATGAAACTAGAACAGTCTACCACATCGAACGGCCGAAACGTTGTAACAAAGATGGCGGCAAAGATGGGGACAACAGTCCGAACAATGCAGCAACTCTCAATATATAACCGAACTTTTTTCTGACTTCTTCTCCTCGGGACAATTATGTAGTTTACCGGTTCGCGTGTTATGGAGGTGATCCGCTTGCCTTCTTGCTCTTTTATGAGTGCCTCACCGTTCAGTGAAAGCCTTGTATCTGCATAGAGCTTCGTCTACGTCCCGAAATTCGTTAGTGGATTTAGCAAAACGTCCTGGTTTTGCTCATTAATCCGTATTTATTTGGGATTTTGTGGTTTCACAAACGAATTGAATTAATTCCAGAAACATTCTGTCGACACGAACGCGTTCGTTATATATATCTTTGTGGTAGTTCTAAAACTATCCTCATACTTCCTTTCAACAGAGTATAAAAGTATTGCTTAGAAAGTTGTTTGTCTCTATCTACACCCAAATTATTGGACGCAATAAATTTTTTGTCAAGACTCATTTTGTAAAAACTAGATTTTTTTTACAAAAATGGTGCATGTTCGAATCCTCACAGTATTTATTGTTGAAGTTTTCGCTTAAAAAATTTGCTGATATTTACAAACTCTACATTTTGTACAATTTACAGCGAAGAATGAATTCTTAGGATTTCTATCTCTTAAGAATGCAACATGCAACTGACCAAGCGTAAATATTTCTTTCTGGAGGCAAATTCCAAATTTTTGAAGAGTTTATGCGGTGTTACGTGGAATATTTGACCGAGTCTACTGGCTCGGATCCCCCCCCCCACATAAAATTCAGCCTTGTGCTACATCCTACCCAGTGGCGAGGCTGGTAAATATTATCTAGCTAGGATCTGTTGCGTACGATTCAGACTTAAGCGAGAACTACCGACAAATCCAGTAGTAGTACTCACTATTGAATTGACTTGGGACAACCTTGTGCATAATTGTTATCTTTATTCTCATTGTACTGGTTTTTTACAATAAAGCTTTACTTATTTTATCCACCTTGTTTTTCGAGTATATATTACTATTAGCACGGAATATAGCACATAGCATGTAGAATTGTTATGGAATGAAGTTATCACCGCCATTCCAAACCAGTTTTAAGACAGTTTCCCTTACTCATAAGTTCTACTTTCTATTCGGTGATAAAATCAAACAAGTAGAAAAAAATTAAATAACTGTGAAGTGTTTTACTAGAGAAAGGAAAAATTAGATACGAAAATCAGAAGACCCATTGGAATGGCTTTCGAAAAGCTAAGCAAGTATTATGTTGTCACACATGAAATGAGGTACTTTATTGAAAATTAATAAAATGCTTCTGAAATGTTTAATAACTAATGTATTTATTTGAAATATACGCCGTTGATGAATGACTGTTCTGCAACATACCTGTATATTCTTGATCCCATCCTTAAAAGAAAATCTCATTAGTTGATGTGATAAACAGTTTAAATGATTCCATTATCTCTTCTATATTGGGGAGTACTTATTACGTATGAAAAGTTCAAAATGCTTAAATAAGTAAAAGATATCAGTTGAATATGGAGGGTGAGACAAAATTTCATAATTCAAATTATACAACATTTCGACATTTGATTGAGAACCGTGTGGCCTTGCGTTGTCTTGCAGAAAAATTGAGACATATTTATTTAGAATTCTAGGATGTTTCTTTTTCAATTTTTCGGGCATACACAGTTTTTCCACAATACGAGGTTGCCGTTATTATTTTCCCTTGAGGCAAGAGTGAATAATGAATAACCACTTTGAAAGATCATCATACAGTAACCATTAACCTCTTTGGTTGCGGTTGTGTTTTGGGGATATTTTAGTGATTCACCCGCATCTAACCACTGGTCTACTCTCTTACTTTCGCCAAATTGTACCCATTTCTCTTGGGCTTATGAGTAACAATATATTGAAAGAAAAAATAACTGGAAAGAAAAAGTGTCAGGAAAAAGTCAATATTTTTATATACTAAGGAGTTTATTAATAAATAAACAAAAATTGCGTCATTTCATGTGAAACAACTTAATATTAGGAAACAGGAAATTTTTGTTAGAAACAAACAAAATAGTAATGATATGATTACAGAATGTGTGTAAAGCTTTCTTTTGAGAGGTTTCTAACACATCTATTTATCATCTCTCAGTTGCATCTCTGTCTTTGAGAAGAGTACCCTCAGGAGAGATCCCGTCAAAGTACAGAGTCGCAATTAAGGAAAATTATACTGAGAGGTGGCCAGTCCCGAGGAACAGCTGCCCGAGGCCGCGCATCACTCATTGCATCAGAGAAAGGGATCGGTGCTCGAACCGAAACCAGCACAACCCACGGTTGCAGGCAATTTTTCTTCCTGGCCCGGGTGTCCGAGCTCGGATTCCCGCCTTCAAAAAAAAAGACGTTGTGTCACAATTCGTCTTAATTAATAGATAGAGTAAATATCTAGAATGTCAGTCAACCTATACGGCAGTTAATGCTGGACAATTCAATCACATATCATGAAAAGATTGGAGGCAACAGAAATGTGATTCTATTGAAGCATGATGAGGATACCATGGGCTGAACATGTAAGCAATGACCAACCTTTAGAGAAAATGGGACACAAATAACATATATGCAGCATCAGAAAGCTACAGTTGAAAATGGTAAGGTACATGAGGAAAAAGCGATCAGAAAATATAACACTCATAGGACAAGCAGGACAGAACGATGCATCGCCTAACATCCTTAACGGGCTTAATGGTTGACGGAACAGGGTTTAGGGAATATATCAAAAAAATAAAAATTATTAAGGGTTACAAAAGGCAAGATATTCTTGAAAACTGAAGGGACAAAGTCAAAGATAAAGAAAGAGAAGAAATGTGAACGAGGGTTTCAGCATAATTTGACGGTAAACTTTATAAAATATTTATGTGAATAAAAACATCGACGGTCACATTTGATCAGCGATTAGTATGAAAATCTTATAAATCGTAAGTATAGTATCGATATCTATCTCCTCTGTATACCCCATATGTGTTTTAGTGTGTCAGGTAGAGTTAAGGAAATACCATTAATTTTTATATATATATTTAAGACCTGCTAGAATTTCTAATTGGCGGTGATATTCTTAAAGAACTAAAATACGCATATGCTAATTTGTTGCTGGCAGGCTCAGAAAGAAAATTGCAAAAATTCCTATAAAAGGAAAGCTACACAATCTATGATCTATAAAAAGTCTGGATGTAGTGACGTCATCAAGAAAGACTACGAGAGGGATGAGCTTCGAGTCAAGAACATCATAATAAATTAGTTGGAAGAATTTAACTCTTCGGATAGTTGTGCGGCAAATCATTAACTAAGCCCTACGTGGTTTCTAACAAAATTACCGGGGACCACCAAGTCAAGAAAACGTATATATACGTCAACAGCAGGCATGGAAAAAGGTACACCTATGTCTACAGCAGCGGAAGTGCCGTACATGATAATCATGTATCATGTTAATACAAACTTAGTTAAAGCATACATTCATGCACATTAGAATGCTGAAGTTTCTATTTTCGCATCCTGACTACAAACCTCAAGGACACTGATTTCGAAAAGCTTCACTTTAATCAAACTCATAAAGCCTTGGGTTTTATAGGGTTCTGTAATTTCATATCGTCTTGTCAAAAAATATCGCATTGATGGGCTTTTCCCCTGGTTTGGTTTTAAGAGATGCACAATTTGGCAATTCACTCTGCATACTAAACATATGTTGATAGTTAGGTAGCTGTTAAACATAACATTTTTGTGCGATATCTTAAGATAAAATCTCGTTTGAAAGGAAATAACCATTTACATGCTAAATCTGCACACACACACACACACTCACACACATATATATCCCTATGTATATATATATATATATATATATATATATATATATATATTCCTATACATATATATATATATATATATATATATATATATATATATATATACAAGTATAGTAATATATATATATATATATATATATATATATAGTTAAAAAAATACAAGAGGAAAAATGTAATATTAGCCGACACGTTTCGTCCATTGTGAACTTTATCGGGGCAAAAACGAAATGAATTTATGAAAACAAAGTAACTGTTAAAGAACAAAAACATCTCCTTAGCAAATGAATGAATATTACCGTTTTCCTATTGGCTTTTACCTTTATAAATATTGTCTTTTTCTACAGGCTAATTCTGATAATTTTTCAAATATATATATATATATATATATATATATATATATATATATATATAGAGAGAGAGAGAGAGAGAGAGATACATAACGGATACGACGAATAAATAATCGCCTGAATTACGAAAAATGAAAATAACATTTATATTTCATTTTAACAGATATATTTAGCAAAATTAAACAAAAAATAAAAAAAATATATGAAATATTGAAATAGTAAAATTTAAATTTATTCAACAAAATCGCCACTGGCTTCAATTACTGCCTTAAGACGACTTCAGAACCATCTGTGTCTCTTCTGGACGGTCTCCTTATTAAAGTTAGTGAATGCTGCCATAATTTTTGCTTTCAGTTCATCTTACAAGGTTACAACGACTTTTGTTGATCTCTGGCTTAACTGCGCCCCACACATAATAATCAAGAGGGTTGCCACCTGAGGAGTTAGGTGGCCAGATGTAAGGGGTGATGCTGTCTCAGACATTGTCTGACAGCCTCAACTGGGTTCTCCTGCTTCTGTAGCATGGTGCAGATTTCTGTTGCCAAGATCTTCCAACAGCCACCTCTTGACCCAGGGAGCACTACCTCTTCAATCCACTTGATGTAGGTCTCCGTGTAGAGTCTGACACCCTCACCAACAAATTCTGGGGTTCCTTTCTTATCAGAACGATGTGAGTGAGATTATTGTTGTGAGTGAGATTATTATGCTGTAACTTCGTAATCACCATTAGACTCATATAACTTTTTTCCAAATGGTATTCACTCTACTCAGATTGACACCCAAAAACTCTGAAATGTTCGTACTGGAGATTCCAGTGCGAATGCCAAGCAGTACAGCATGCCGTTTTCAAATTTCTGCCGGAGTGAATTGTTTCATAGTGCTCTTTTTCTCACAGAGGGTACCCAATTTTTCTGTGCACTCGATAAAATCAAAAAGAATCAAACGCATGTGTGAAATTAAAAATATAAATTGGCGATAATTTACCCATCGTCTATGTGTTGATGCAAAGGGAAATAAAACTAAGTAACTCTGAAGTCCGATGCCGTTATCTAATGACTAGTTGAATTTTGAAATGTTCCGATTCACTTCTGACATAGTAAGACTAATAATATCGGACTGTGTGCCGGCTGAAGTGTTAATAAGCTGGTCAAGATACTGTCAAGGAATGTGACCAAATGTGGTTTATTTTTTAACATAGTTCTCCTTTAGGTCCACACCCCATCTGTCATCAATGTTGCAGTGATTGGATTCCATTCGTGGAGATTTCCTCCCGTTGATCAAAAAATCAACAGCAGCAGATATGACAACATCATAACTGCGATATTGGTTCCCAACTAATTTTTTTCGTGTTGGTGAACAGATGATAGACAGATATGGTCAAATCAGAAGAAGAGGGAGAGCGATCAACCGGTTCGAAGCCATAGTCCAGCACAGCAATCACTTAAACCAAGGATTTTGTGTTCTTGAGTATTGCCCTGATAAATCATGTTTTCCTGGCTGTTTGTTCTTGATAGCCTTTGATGCAGTGGCCTTTTTGAAGATAGTCAATTAACACAATGCCCTTTTTTTTGCATCAAACAAAAAACTGAGGCTATCTCCTACCCTGCAGATTAAACGATCTTTGCCTTCTTTGGAGCAGGTGAGGTGGGTTGATCCCACTGCATGGATTTTCTCATTATCTTGGCTTATCCTGTATTTGGAAACATTCAAGGAAACCAGTCAGATCTAACTCAAATTATGTCAGATTGTCTCATGATGTGATCACCCTGGTGAGCTTTTGAACAGACATCAGAAGTCGTGGCACCCAGCGAGCAGAAACTTTCGTCATGCCAATTTCATCTTCAAGAATATTCTCAACTCTCTCCTGGGATATGCTAATGGCATTAGCTATTTGGTCATAAGCACGATCAATGGTTTTGGGTCATCTTCAAGACTTTTCCTTGCCCTGCTAAATTCAGCTATCTAATTTTGGCCTTTTGATAAAACTTGAGCGTCGTTCCCTAATAGAGCAGCTATGTCAACAGGAAACTAACCATTATTCTGCAGGTTCCTCGTAGCACCACAATGCCAAATTCATCCATTTTCAATAAGTTAATTTTGAAGACTTCTTGTAACAATCTGATGTCAGTTTACCTGGAAAGAAACAATTCAGTTAGTAATAACAGTTGTAATTAATGCATGCAATATTTCACAGTTTGAGCTGTTAACTGTATAGCCCACTCTCATAGTTGATTACAAGGGGATGTGTTTCTGTTCTGCCTGGTGAAAGAATCTAGTATAGCAATTTGTATTTCTCCAGTGATGGATTTTTCTTCAGTTAAATATCGGTTGCTTATCTCCCAGGTCTGCTCTGTTGGATGTAATGCTTCGGTATTACTTCTTTCTAATGAAAATGAACAGTCAAAAGTCCTTATTAATAAAACTACAACATAGTCACCTTTCTGACACAGGGCACAAGGAGTTCACAGCACGAATACACACACGCACACACACACACACACACATATATATATATATATATATATATATATATATATATATATATATATATATATATAAATCATTATACCCAAAGCAAGGGGAAAATGGTACTAAGGTACAATGAATTAGAATAATTTAGAATGAATCGGAAACACAATCCTAAACAGGAACATTGGGATAAATCCCCTACTGCTGTTAAAAAGATGCGCAACGTGTTTGAACCGGGCGATCAAAGAAAATGTAGACCCATGAAAGTTACCAAGGACTGATGCAAATCATTTGTGAGAAGGAAAATGGCGGGTGATCGCTGATTTAACTTTCGGTGCTGATAACATCTCAGTCTGCACTTGTCTATGTGTGCGAAGAATTTATATGAAAATAGACGAAAGAAATTAGAAAACAAAGAACGAGACAGATAGAACCATAAAGAAAAAAAATGATCGCAGATATTAACATTGAAATAAAAGTACATTATGTGTCAGTTATTTGAGAATACAGCTTTTGACTAATTTTAATTAAAAATCTCATCCCTTTTTTGCGTCCTACCATAGAATCTTCGACAGTGACACAGGAGGGGCAAAAGGCATGTGATTAGCTTTCCCTTTAGTCACCGAACGCAGTGACTCGGAGATTGTCATCATCTTAATTATCGCCATTTTCTTCGTGTTTATGTGTTCCAGGTCTCTGATAATAATGTATCTCTTGTGGTAACAAAAAAAAATGCAATGGTCATATATTGTCATGAATTTCAAGTTGGTCCAGAATGTCCAGGATAACTTTGAATAGAATTCCGGAAATATTAATTCCAAACGTGTGGTTTCATGAAGACATTAAATGCAAACCCTGTGATATAAGGAGATAATAGTCCATGTCTTTTAGTACTCGGAAGAGTGGTGAGATCCGGTCGGTTCCCTTGCTAAACTGTCAAGCATTCCCAGAAGCTCAAATGCCCAATGACACATGGCACATTGGATAAAGGCGTTGGTTAGATCAAGTGACAGGACCCAAAGAGTGTGAGTTCAATAGCCGGTTAAGGCAGTGGAGAACTTGGAATGGGGTAACTGATAACTGACATCCATTAAACATGGCACGTGGAAATAGGAAAGTCGACCACAGTAAGCGAAATAAAGCGTTCAGTACGACATTACAATCAACTGAAGAAGGCCGGAGCGTAAAATGGCCGAAACGTTGTCATAAATATGGCGGCAAAGATGAGGACAATAGTCCGAATACTGTAAATAGTGTACATAATACATCAATTCAGAAATATAGACAGATACTGAGGGGCTGAAACGTTGTGATAAATATGGCGACAAAGATGAGGACAATAGTCCGAATAATGTAAATACTGTACATAATACCACATCTCAGAAATATAGACAGGTACTGAAAGGCCGAAACGTTGTAATAAAGATGGCGATAAAGATGAGGACAATAGCCCGAATAATGTAAATAGTGTACATAATACCTCATCTCAGAAATATAGAGAGATACTCAAAATGCTTTGTTTTTTTTATCTCATACGAGAAGAACATAGTTCAAGATCAAATGTTAACAGATGGAAAAAAAATGTGGCTATGTGCCCGCCACACTGAATACCCACTATTATGCACAGCAACTTCCCTTCATCTACGATGCTTTTGCGGGTCGTTAACAATGAGATCTGCGTTATGAGTCGAGGCCACCGTTTACATCGAGACACCTAGTGAAAGCAGCAGGAAGCAGCTTGGGATGTTTTACGTGTACCAGAATTTATTTGTTTCTTATCACACAGTCGACAGGGATAGGAATGACTGATCCAACCTTGTACCATCTGCATATCTATGTTTTTATTATTTTGTCCACCAATATTTCCTTGTTGGTTTCCAGTTTTTTTTTTTTTTCGGGATCGCATCGCTATTTGGGTTGAATAAGATTGGTGAGATGACACAAACTTGTCTGATTCCACTTTTCTGTTTTTGAGTAAATTCTGACTTAA
This sequence comes from Acanthosepion lycidas, assembly GCA_963932145.1. Classification (NCBI taxonomy): domain Eukaryota; kingdom Metazoa; phylum Mollusca; class Cephalopoda; order Sepiida; family Sepiidae; genus Acanthosepion; species Acanthosepion lycidas. Next base: position 5,690,601 of record OZ010605.1, read on the forward strand.
TTTTCTATCCGTTGAACCGCTATTTTGTCGAACCAACTCCCAAGGGGATACTTCCCCTGAATGCTAAATGCTAAGCTGTCTAAGTTTAGGTTTAACCGTTATGCTCCCCTCATCTTCGCGTAAACTGTGCCTTTTGGTCTGTAATACTCTACCTCTTGTAACTCTTGTGCACGATGCAGGATGAACATTATTGTAAAAAAAAAAAAAGAAAAAGAAAAAAGAGGTTTGCTCTTAGAGGTTCAAATAGTTCTTTTAGCCATACGTTATCAATATATCTAACCACTCAACGCTTTCTATTTCCGACCATCAAACGAGTTCGAATTTCATCAAAGATCGAATAAATCAGTTATCGGCCGGTGTAGGTGATCCCAGCTTGCACCACCTTTGCAACGTATCTGGAAATCTTACCATGGGTTGACTGAACCCTTTAAAGGAAATTAGGTAGATAGAGTTATTTGGGACCTCTCGATAGTTGTGCAAGTGAGAAGGCCCTATTCATCGAGATCAAAGGTATGTATGTACTGGCCTTGTTCAGACTGTTGAACTGTTTGACTTTATTTTCTTTACCTTTACATAATTTTTTAAAAATCTTTAAACAATAAGTTTACCCCAAGCAAGATAATGAGGCCACCAAGATACAAGGGGCTACTGAAAGTGAAAGAGAAGAAAAAGTATTTAGAAGAAATCAGAAATCAAATCCTAAACAAAGGATAAAACCTCTAATCCTATTTAAAAGACTTAGGGGGTAGTGTTAGGTTTTTTTTTCTCTTGGTAATTATTCTGTCTTCAGAGGGTACAGAGATAAATGTAGGAAATTTAAACTGGAGAAATTCTTCTGTCTATTCAATTATCTAGGATTTGTTTTGAACTGCAATCATTAATGGCCGTTGTCTAAATTTTCCTGAGCCACGATTCAATCTTAATTATTGCTAGAAATTTGATTTTATGCCAGTGATACAGGTCCGAGTTGCCCTAATATTCTTTTCATCCATTGTCATGAGCGCAACTGGTACGTATGTATTCTACCGTACTATCTATCTCATGGTCGGGTCATCAGTAACTAAAACGGCTCCCCACAATCTTTTCTTGTAAAGAAGGTGGTTAGACAACCAGGATAAAAAAAGAAGTCCTGTCAAATGGCGGATGGACTTTCTTTGGATTTAGCACAAAGAGGTACACCGAATTCTGGAGCTATACGTGTAGGAAGTTACGGTGATGACACGGCATCACTAGAATGAGAGCGCCGTCAATGGCCAATGTGGAGGGATCGCCACATATCGAAATCCAGGCTTCAAGTTGGAGGGCATCGGTTGACATGGAGAAGGATAAGCATCCACCATATCTACTGACGCATAAATAAATACCTTTCCGTCTTTCAAGACAAATTTATTGAGGGCATTGGTTTGGTTTGGTTTGTTTTACGGCATATCAACCTGAATTTGTTATATAAGAAAAATGAAAAGTATATTAGTACAAATTAATAAAATGCATATGGGATTATTTTTATGTCAGTTTTCAAGGGTAGAATGGTGGGCCTGCTATGAAAATCAGAATTTGAATTTTAGTGTTTGGCGCATATTCGAACAATAATTTCTGTGCGAAATGCGGAATAATTTCATCCAATAAATAAATCCTGTTTCCTATCTAGCTTTTTCTCACATATATTTATTTGTGACATTTTTATTTTCCACCTTAAATAGAGTTATCAGATCGAGACATTCTTTTGGATATCATGCATGGCTCCAGATACGTTCAGAAATATTTATCTGCTGTATATAACCACTTCCTAAGATCAATGGTTGAAAAAACAGGGCTTTCTGCTAGAGAAACTTGAGGGTATTGGAAAAGATTATCCTTCATTGAACACTGTGGAATGGTGCTTGATAATCAGAAAGCACTTTACCAAATAACATATACCACATCACATGATGACATTCAACAGCGGCAATAACTCAAATGGATACCACGTGTAATTTGAAGAGAAAATAATATAATCAATGTGTTAAAATTCAACACTACATCAAATGAAAAGTGAGGAAAGAAGTCAACTCCCATCAATACTGGAAAAGACGATAACAGTTTCAGGACTTAAGAAACCTTTTTTCCTGAAAAAATTGTTTATACATTTCAAGTGTAAGCAGTACTGCTTGCTCCGTTCCTGCATGCTAAATGTTTCCTTATATGGAAACTGCTATATTGTCATTACTATTCCTTTCTATATATTGCCTTTCTAATAATATTTGTTTATTTCCCACTCATTTTCTTTTGAATTTGCTTCTGTTTTTTTTTATCCTTTCCTTCATTGATTTACTTGTTTTCTTTCTTTTATAAAATAATTACCACTTTTTTTTTATTTCTTCGCAAATTTATTCGTCCTTTATTCTTTCATTCTTTCTATTATCTTCCGTGTCGACGACTCCAATTTCATTCCAGTTCCAATCTTTATTTCCTTTTACTCGAACGAGATACATCTCTTTCATTATTTTCTTTGGAATACTTTTATATTGGTACCCAAGAAAGTGCTAATCTTTGGTCCGTGATCGACTCAGCCTTGAGTAAAGATAATCTTTACGTGGCTAAAGTTTTGAAAATATCATGGAAAGAAAAATGGAGAAAAAAATCCCTGAACGCCATCCATCAACCAACTAACTAGCCAATCAGGCAGGGAGCAAATCAACAGACCACATGACGGATGATATGACACCGTCAGAAGATTAACTCGACGCCATTGCTTGCCTTCTTCCTTGCGTACATTTCATTCTTTGTTTCTGTTTTATTTCACTATTTAGACATCAAGTTTTTTTTTGTTTTTTTTTGCGGTTTTCTTTTAGCTATTTTTAATTCATTCATTTCTCTTACTTTCTTCATTCTTTGTTTTATAAGTGCGTTTTTATTTTTCCTTTTTAGCCATTAACTCTTTCAGTATCAAACTTTTCTGACGTATGTCGTATGATTCCTCCAACTCACATATTCTTCATTTCTCTCTCTGTATTTTTTATATTACTTGTTTCTCCGTTTTGTTTAGCTTTAAATTATACTTTAATAATTGGATCGAGGAAATTCCCAGGTGTTGACAATTAAGGTTATCCATTGTTTCAGGTCCTTTCATTTTTCTTAAACTTTGCCTGTATCTTCTCATTATCTCCCTTAATTTTTTAATCAATTCATTCCAGTCAGGCCGATCTATTAAGATACAAAGAGTTACTAGCAGTGAAAGAGAATAGAAAGACTACAAAAGAAACTGGAAATCCAATCCTAAACAGGAAACAAATGATAAACCTTTTTTTTTTTCAAAAGACAGAGAATTGTGAACCGGGCGATAGACGAACCTATCTACTCTTATCGTAGAAAAAATTAGTGAATAAAAATTAAAAGTTCAGGCGGACACCGTAAAAATATAGCGTTGAATTTAGTCTTTAAAACGAACAGAAAGCCCAATCCTAAACAAAGAAAAGAGATAAATCTATAATCCTTTTTGTTGATGGGTCCACCCTTTTTTATACAAATGGACTCACCCAGTGTATAATTATACTACTGCCAGTGAATACCCGAGAACAGAGCAAAATCGTCGAGTCGAGTCCTTGCCTTCAGTTCATCTTTGGTGTAACAACCAGTTTTGTTGTTCTATCTCTCAACTGAGCCCCACACATAATAATCTCAGTGTTGCATTCTGGGGAGTTAGATGGCCAGATGTATCGGATGATGTGATCGCATAAATTGTCCGACAGCCATGACTAGGTATTCTTGCTTGCGTGGTGTGGTGCAGAGTCCTGTTGCCAGACATAATGTCTTTCAGCAGCCACCCTCTTGAATCGGGGTAGCACTACCTTCTCAAGACACTTGATATCGGCTTTCGTGTTCATTCTGAGAGCCTGTGGGAAGATGAACGGAGGGATAACATTGGCATATCTAGTAATCACTGAAAGACATCTTCATAATCACAATGAGACTTATCCAACACTTTTCGAATCCTCTGCCCTGTTCCTCAGATTGACACACACTGAAATGTTCGAATTGCTGCTTCCCACGCAAATGATAGTATGCTGTTTCCAAATTTTGGGCGAAAATATAGCACTATCGTGCTCATATCCTCACAAGTGCTACCTAACTAACCCTACTATAGTGTAGGAAATCAAAAACAAACAACTTGCATACGGGTAATTATAAATATAAAATGGCGACAATTTAACCATCGCATGTTTCTCCCAGTACGCGTTTGCGCTTGGTTACGAAGAAAAATCTGCCGGACAAAGCAAAATTCATGCTTTTAAACAAAATTTCTCTTGTCATATTTCTTAAGAATTTTTTCATAACTGCACATAGATTCGTATGTGTAATATTTTGTCGGATTAATAAAAAAAAAATTATTATATTTTATATATATATATATATATATATATATATATATATATATATATATATATAGGGAAGAGGTTAGAGTTGTTCAAACGAGAGAAAAATTGTATATTTTAAAAAGTAGAGAGAAACCGCAAAAGTTTTTGGTTGAAATGTGGTTATATATATATATATATATATATATATATATATATATATATATATATATATATATATATATATAAGACGTAGATGTATTACGTACTACAAAATAAAACCTGAATTTGCCTTCAAAATGTCCGTCTTAGAAGACGAAACGCGCCGGCTTAAAAATATTTTTCCTCTTGTCTTTGTGTAAATATATATATATATATATATATATATATATATATATATATATATATATATATATATATATATATATATATATATATGCGTGTGCCTCTGTGCCTGTATATATATATATATATATATATATATATATATATATTAACAAACCTCTACATCTGCCTACGTTTGAAAACCGGTTACTTACTGATTACATCCAAGTACATTTCTAGCCAGCGTGTTGCCAAGGAGAGTAATTAATCGTTTGTAGATGATGACACGTTGCATTAGGAAATTTAGAATATTTTTTATATTCGGTTTCACTTTTAAGACTAAACAAGAATCTTGTGAGACTAGCTAAAGTCTTTCTAGAAATTGATATGCACTATACGACTGCTGTTTTTCTCAGAAGATGATATTTGTTGTTACTCTGAATTCTTCATCGTATTTCAAACTTCTTTCTTTCCGCAGTACATACCCTTGTTTAATTTCTTCGTTCCTTCCTTCATTTGTCAGATTTCTAACGTCTTTTCTCAATCTCTTTGATCTACTTTGCAAGTTAAAATTTTACAAATATTTTTCTATCTTTCTTTTTTTTCTTTCTTCCTTTTACATGCATTCATTTTGCCTTCTTTATTTCTTTCGTTTACAATCATTCAGTTTCAATTTCTTTCTTTCCTTCATTCTTTTTTTGTCATCCATTCTGTCATTCTTTCTTTCTTTTTTCTATTTTTCTCTTTCATTAATTTTGGCTTGTTTATTTCTTTCTTTCTCATCCATTTATTTTGCTTTCTTTATATATTATCTTTTTTCTTTCTTTCTTTTCCACCAATTCATTTTACCTTTCTTTTTTGTTCTTTTCTTTTCCATGCATTCATTTTGCCTTTCTTTCGCATTAATTTTAACATTCTTTTCTTTTTTGTTTTGCATCCATTCAATTTGCATTTTTTTAAAATTTTACATCCATTATTTTTTTTCTTTCATTGTCATCAATTCCGATTTTTCTTTCTTTCTAATCCATTTTTTCTTTCTTTCTTTCTTTCTTTCTTTCTTTCTTTTTCATCCATTTATTTGGTATTTCTTTATTAATTTCTCATCCCTTAATATTGCCTTTCATTTATCGTTCTTTCATTCTTTCTTTTTTATATATATTCTGCCTTTCTTATTTTCTGTCCTTCTTTCTCATCCATTTATTTTGCTTTCCTTCCTTTCTTTTATTCTTTCTAAATTTCTCATCCATTCATTTTAACTTTCTTTTTCCTTTCTTTTTTGTCTATTTATTTTGTGTTTCTTTCTTTTTTTGTTTCTTATCCATTTATTTTGACTTTCTTTCTTTGAATTTCATCCATTAATTTGTGCTTGTCTTTCTTTCTTTTTTTCTTTCTTTCATTCTTTCGCATCCATTCTTTTTGCCTTTCTTTCTTCCTTCCATCATTTCTTTCTATTTTTCTTTCTTTCTTCCGGATCCATTCTTTTTTGCCTTTCTTTCTTTCTTTCTTTCTTTCTTTCTTCCGCATCCATTCTCTTTTGCTTTCTTTCGTTCTTTCTTTCTTTCGTTCTTTCTTTCGTTCATTCTTTCTTTCTTTCTTTCTTTCTTTCTTCCGCATCCATTCTCTTTTGCCTTTCTTTCTTTCTTTCTTTCTTTCTTTCTTTCTCATCCATTCTTTTTGCTTTACTTCATTTCTTTCACAGCTATTGTTTTTGTCTTTCTTTCTTTCTATCTTTTTTGACTTTCTTGATCATCCATTCTTTTTGCCATTCTTTCTTTCGCAGCCAGTTTTTTCCTCTCTTTCTTTCTTTTTTCTTTCTTTCATTCTTTCTTTCTTTCTTTCTTCTCTTTTACCGATCTTTAATGTATTTCTAAATCTTGACCGACATCATGTGTATCGTTCAGCGAGATTCAACATCAAATGAGATTGATACTAAAAAGCGTTGTGTCAACAGAAACATCTCTTCCATTGTACATTATGATTCCTTCTGGCGTAAAGATTTACTTATCTATCTATCTATCTATCTATCTATCTATCTATCTATCTATATATATATATATATATATATATATATATATATATATATATATATATAATACGCCACATATTGAGAGGCAGTGTGCAAAATAAAGATGTCGTATAAAACTTGGTCTGGTTGACCATATATCACGACCGGATAAGGTTCGTATATATAATACGCCACATATATCTTCAAGAACGCTTTGTTTGTTTTGTGAAAATTCATTTTAAACTTTAAAAATTATAACTAAAAGAGAGGGATGGGGAGGATAAATTCTTGCAATAATTCATTAGTCAACGAAAGTTATTTTTTTCCACAATCATCCTTCATCTTTATAATATATGATACCAATTAAAATTTTATACAATTAAATATAATAAATAATATACAATTAAATATAATAAATAATATACAATTAAATAATATACAATTAAATATAATAAATAATATACAATTAAATAATATACAATTAGATATAATAAATAATATACAATTAAATAATATACAATTAAATATAATAAATAATATATGATTAAATATAAACAATAATATACAATTAAATAATATACAATTAAATATAATAAATAATATACAATTAAATAATATACAATTAAATATAATAAATAATATACAATTAAATAATATACAATTAAATATAATAAATAATATACAATTAAATAAAATATAATTAAATATAATAAATAATATACAATTAAATAATATACAATTAAATATAATAAATAATATACAATTAAATAATATACAATTAAATATAATAAATAATATAATAAATATAATAGATAATTTTAATGTAGCTTTTTATGCTACGATTCACAGCATGTCTTGTGGAATTTGTTAATAACATGATAAAAAATAAATTTTATAAAAATCCGATGATACTTTGATCTCAGTAGGTCGGCAAATAAAAAGACTCTGAAATAATAGATTTAATCAACAGATTGCCAAGGATTATGCAGACACAAAGTTTACACAAAGAAATATTGTGTTTTGGGAATTCTTGCAGTAAACAGTTTTGGTTATAAATATTTAACATTTATGAGGATAATCTTTCCTTAGATGTTTATAAATTGTTCACTGTTCAGTTATTAACGTTAACAATAAACTATTTTAAATTACAAAATTTTAATTGGATTAAAAGAAAATTACAATATAATGCATATTATTATAATACATTCCTTCTTGCCTTCAATTTTGACGACAAGAGTACACTAGTGTTTATATAACTCACAATTTGCTCAGGAGATGACACATTAGAACTCATAGAATAGCTTGAGAAATCTGTTTGAAACAGAGATAAAAGAATCAAAATCAAACAATGATAAATATACTGCTTTTCTTCTTCTTCTTCTTCTTCTTCTTCTTCTTCTTCTTCTTCTTCTTCTTCTTCTTCTTCTTCAAAGTGTTGTGTTTGTTCAGGACATAGGTGGGCGTGACTCTCCAATCTCGTGTGGCTCTTAGCAGTTTTTATACCTTTGCTAAGGCCCCAGAACCCATTTCCACCTTCTGTTCAAACATGCTCGTCTGGTAAGTAGCTTGCTGCCTTCCGTTATCTCTATTGTCCTCAATATCCCCGTGAGGGTGAAGTTTTCCTCGTCCACCTTTCTAGTTATGTTTCCAAGAAACTGTAGCTCTTTTTTCTTGATTCTGAGAATAAGTATTCTTTCTGTTGCTATTCTCAATGAGACGCCCACGTTGCTTACTCGCTCCGTCCATGGAACTTCCAGTAACATTCTACAGAACCACATTTCTGCTGTTTCTGGTTTTCTCCTCATCCGTGGAGAGCTCTCCCAACATTCACTGCCATATAAGTAGGGGGGAAATCACAGGGCAATCCAGCTATATTTTCTCTCTTTCTAACATGTTTTTGTTTCTTAGCACCTTGTTTAAAATTTAGGATGCTTCATCGCTCGTCCAATGCGTGTTCGAATCACGGTGTCACAATTTCAAACTTCTGCTAAAACGTTTCTTAGATATTTAAAATTTTGTATATTATATTTATATTTCCAATTCGTTCCTTGGAACGTTGGAGTAATGGATAGCAGCTCGGTTTGAGGAATCGGAGAGCCGAGTTCGAATTCCAGTCCAATCCATTCACTTACTTTCTAATACCCTTGGAAAAGGTATGAATTCTCTGCTCTTAAAGAGCTAAATAGTAAGACAGTCTTGGATGGTAACTGATATACCGCAGGAATAACTGGCAACATTGTCAGTCTTTTATCGAAAGATATATGATCGCCTAAGCGTGTATCATGCATGGCACATAACTGACTGAATTCTTATTGATATATATATATATATATATATATATATTCATTCCCCAATGAAATTCGATTCCGGCTCGTTCATTCCGTTATTCGAAGCTCCTAACCGTTCTAAGACATGATAAGAAATATCTGAGTTTCTAGGATGATTTGTTACCATTATACATTTTATGTTTTGACTAGAAATAACTGTACAATACTATAGAATGAACAAGACGACATGCCACTTGGTGTAGACATCGGAAAGCCAGCACCCGTATTTTAAATAAAGTATATACAAGAACAATAGCCGGTGCGAGAGTCTTATACTCCTCCAAGAGAATTTAAGATGTATGATATGAGACCCACCATTCTACTTCATCTCGATTTTCAGATAGTTGTATTCTTATAGAATATAAATTGTGTTATAAATTAATTATCTACTGATAATGGAACAGAGGAAATGATAGGTGAACATTTCGTATAGAAAAATGGAAAATAAATACAATGTATCTAAATTGGAATTAGAGACATGTCATAATAGATTGTTGCATCTTAAAATAAATCAACAATGTTTTGCGGCAATTTTTATCATCAACTTGAGATTTTTCTTGTTAAATAGTTAAATAATTTTCATACATTCAACATCATGGATAAAAAATAGGGAATCAATTTTTAGAGACTTAGCACGAAAATAAATTCACGGTTTAGGACAAAAAAGGGTCCAGAATGACGACAAATTCAATTATGCTTAGTTTAACTTTTAACGAATGTAAATGTAGGTAGAAAAAAGCAAAACTTAATAAGATATCAAGGGTCACAAAGCACTACACTGAATCCCCAATTAGGCAGGGACCCCGGTCGGGAGATCTAACCTAGCAAGAACAACAAATCGTCAAGATGAGTTTGAATTCCAGTCGACTTCCTTATACTATCATTGATCGAAATACCCTTGGAAAAGGTATGAATATTCTCTCCAAACCAACGATAGGTTGAATTTTAGGATACGTGAGTCACTTCAGCTCTGGTTGGCAACTCGTCTACAAAAACAACAAATCTAAAATCTAAATTGTTTGGGCATATCTTTAGCAGCCCCATCGGGTTTAAAACCTACTTGCTTCCATAGCAATACGCTATGCACCGAAAGTTGCTAACTTTAAAGAGACCATACCCAAGAGAAGGAATCTTATAGCCACATCACTATTTCACGTACTAAAACTGAAGTGAAGCGACGTCGAACCAATTTGGCCGTTTGGGAATACCAAATGCAGTCTGCTTGGATGTGCGGGTGGTGTAATGAATACTGGCTTGGAATTGTTAATCGGAGAATCGAGTTCCAATTCTTGTTGATTTCGTTATATTCACTTTCGGGAAAATACTCTTGGGAAAGGTAAGAATCCACCTCTTATCACCATGCTATGGTTTATTCGTATGTCTTGTATCACTAAGAGCATTATTGTCTGAAAGACAAAATCTTACCATTTAAAAATATTTTCCAGTTTTAAATAACATGAAAAACAGTTAATAACCTTAGAAAACGAATCAACCAACCAAACAAGTTTGAGAGTGTAGTATTTGAGATATTTATACAGTACTTTTCAAAATGGTTCCCATTTTGGCAGGCATCTGATGAAAACCGGAGGGCGAAATGGCCGAAATCTTGTAGTAATAAGAAAAAAGATAAGGGCATTCGAATAAAAATAATGTTAATAAATATCAATAGAAATACAAACTAAAAAGATCGTATTTTTAACTCAATTCACGTCAAAGAGAGCGATAATACAACTTAGACGTAAGAAGCAACTGGAAATGAAAGTATAGAAAAACGCTTTAAAAGGCACCCGAAACCCAATCCTGAACAGAAAACAAGGGATAAATCTTCAGTACTTGTCAAAAGACAAAAGTAGAGTGTGACCCATAAAATAGCAGAACCTGTCCTATTTGACGTGTTTTAATGTGTTCGCTTATAAAGGGTATTACAATAACTTGAACCGATTTAAATGTGAATTAAATTTAAACGTCTAATGATTTTTTATTTTTCTTTCAGATTTAAGTCTGGCAACCATGGAAAGATTAACAATTAAACAACGTGTTAAAGTTTCAAGAGGGCAACTGGAAAATTGTTCGTAAATTCAAATAAACTGGGTCGATGGCAGATGTGAAAACACCATTCGGTGCTCGTTTACGCCGTTTAGCTGAAAACATTGCCGCAGTGCGCGAGAATGTGGCCGAAAACCCAGACAACTCCATTCGTCATTGCGCACAGGAATTGAACCTTTTTAAAACAACGTTACATCGTTTCTAATTTCACTCTCGGTTGGTTGATTATGTTGACCAAAAAAAATCGCGAAGTGCGCGAAATGTATTTCTGTTTGAACGTCCATTTTCGTAATAGGCTTTGATAACTTTAACACGTTGTTTTATTGTTAATATTTCCATGCTTGAAATTGCCAATGACTTAGGTTGTTACATCGAAAAGAAAAAGAAAAAAATCATTAGACGCTTAAACTTAATTCACATTTAAAATCGGTTCAAGTTATTGGAACATCGTTTATTTCCTGTTGAGCTTCATTGCGAGAAATTTAAGTCACACGAGAAACAACACATTCCAATAATTTTGTTATTTCATTTCAGTATTTTTTTGTTCAATTAATCATTTTTTGACATTTAATATAAGATATTTTCTTACTAAAAGCTTTCGATAATGTCTGATGATTATCATGACAACTAAAATAATTGGTGTTCACACATTTTCTTACATGTCCAAGCCAATGTTTAAATCTTTTTTCTCAATACGCATGCGCGTAAAGCCAGGCGCGCAGATCAGACTAGATTTAATTGGAATGGGAACGAGAAATAAGAAAATCCGTATTTAAAAACATTTTCGACTTATTTTATCTTTGAAATGTCATCCTTTATGAATATAAACACTGACACTATTTGTGAAATCAAAAACTATGAACGATCGAATAACTCATCGAAAGTTCTAGTATATCAACAGAAGAAAAACATTATGTGCAATAATCTGCCTATATTAGGTCTGAAATTTAAAGTGATATATGTATATTATGATATGCGTATATGGAATTTAAATGCTATGTGTTAGATGCGTGTTCGCATGTATGCATTTAAGAGGAAGCATGCAATAACTTGGATTTCTACTACGCACCCTGTATTGCACTTTTATGTAAACTGTAGTGAATCAAATTTCTCAATATCTCTTGGGTATATCCATTATCTTTTTGGTTCAGTCTCTCCTATCGCCTGATCCAAACTCCTCATCCTTCTCTTGAATAAGAGTAGAGGTTCATCGCTTGTATCCTATTTAGGATGGATTTCCAGAAGCCTTTTCTTTCCTCAAGCTTTAATAATGATGATCTCCTGAATATTTTATGATATGCGTGGATGAAGACAACGTCTACTCATACTAAGGGTATCGGTATGACAGTTTTCTGCTTGCTGTTCCCGACTGATAGTTAGGAGTCCAAACACTTGCGCAGCGTCTTGGGAGTCTGTTCATATAAACAGTTGTATAATGTCGGGGTTCTTGCAGTACAATGTCGCGCATGGAAAGTGACTCTGAAAGCACCTAAGGTATGCAACCACGAGGCGACAATATGTTGCAGTTAGATCCAGTTCCCTTCGTGCATGTTTTACGTAAGATGACCGACCGCTACTACTACCCCAGACATTTCCTTTACCAATACGATAAATCAAGACAAAAACAACTAAATATATAAATCTAAAAAAAACACCTAACTCCCTTAACCTAACTTTCTTCAACATTTGTGCTATTCGTACGAACTTCCGCAGTGTTGAAACGTTTCTCTTCATACCAGATGACTTAAAATCTCCGTCACTGATCTCGCTGTCATCGAAACCCTTAACTTCTTTCTTCAACATTCGTGGTAATGGGGAGAGTAGAATAATTACTTTTCGAAAATTTTCCAGACATCCGAACTCTCTGCGAAACTAATCTGAACTCTTCAATATCCTTCTCTGTTTTCTCGATTCTTGGCTACCTTACTCTCCTTAAAAAGGACTCTGATGTCGACATGCATGGCCTGGGGTTTTATGACCGTGAACATCTGCTCCGGCTAGGGAACTCTCTTGAATCTCTAGACCATTTATATATGTATCTCCGTCTCTCTCAACTTAACATAGTCATATGTCTCTTCTTTCTCTACCGTTCCCCTTCCTCTAAAAGACTGTTGCATGCTAGATAATATTTCCTATATTATAGACAATGCCATCTCCGTACACCCGTTTGTAACTATATTCTTGTTCGGTGACTTTAATGTCCACCATACAACGTGGCTTAAAAACTCCGTCCCTGGTCTCGCTCTCACCGAAACCCTTAACTTCTTTTCTCCAACATTCGTGGTATTTGGCAGTGTAGAATCATTCCTTTTCGAAATGTCTCTAGGCATCCTAATTCTCTGCGAAACTAATCTTAACTGTTCAGTCCCTGCTCCTATTTCTGATTAACTTCCCCGCCTTAGAAAGGACTCTAATGCCCACATGCATAGAGTTTTAATCCACGAAAATCTCCCGCTGATGGAACTCGGCAGGATTAGCGTTAGGGTTAAAACTCCAGTGCATTCTTACATATGTTTCCGTCTCTTTATACTTAATTGTGTCAGCTACCTCTTATTTCTTTACCGTTCCCCTTCATCTCAACACTGCTGCATGTTAGTTAGTATTACCAATAATATAAACAAGGCCACGTTCGTTTGCAAATATATTCGTGTTCGGCGACTTTAATGACCACCATACCAAGTGGCTTCAACACTACCCTAGCTGGCATCCAGACACTTAACATCTCAATCAATCTCTCGCGCAAGTGGTTTATTTTCCTACTCGTTTCCTCAGTAACCATGACGGACACGCTTCTCTTTTCGATCTCTTTTTTTTTCTCTACCCTTCACTCTTATTGTAATACGCATCTCTGTCCTCTTGGCAACTCTCTGTAGACCCCCAGCAGCCAAGAACCTCCTACCAACTGAATATCTTTTTGTTATCAACGAGCAGATTGGTATTTTTTCCGTGATTTCCTACGTGACATCCTATGAAAAGAATATTTAATCATCCTGTTCAAAAATCTGTGCTTTCCTAAATAAAAACAGACATCAATTCTTTCATTCCAGCAAGAAAATACCGCGTTCAACTTCTTGGTTCTCACCTGGATGCTTGGCTGCTATAGCTCACAGGAATCGCTTCTTCCGCCTGTACCAGAGCGACCCGTTTGATTGGAACAGACGTCTCTTTGTCTCTGCCCGTAACGAGTGCAAGCGTGCCCTTAGAGTAGCGAAGTTACTGTTTGCTGATAAAATTGATAGTTGACAGCAAAATAAAATGATCAAGATGCAAATTACAAATTGAGATATCAAAATTAAATATAAAAATTTAAATGTCCATGAAGTAGTTTAGCAAAATCCGAAGCAGCATCGACAGAGAAAAATGCCTTCGAAGTAAATGTAAATATGCCTTCCAAAATGTAAGTAATGTATTAAGAAAAATACAAATTTCGTTATAAAAAATACTTCTATATTACGTAATATCGGTCCTCCTTCATTGCAGTGAATTCTGAACAATCTCCTCAGCGATAAAGAGATTTGAGGAAACAGAAGTACGTTTCTAAAGAATGATGCTAAGACTACCATACAAAGAACACGTGAGCAACGATGAGTTTTCAGAAAAAATAGAAACAAAAAGGACCCTTACACGTAGCATCAAACAGCGTAAGTTAAAACATTAGAGCAGATAACGAGGAATAAAAGATGTCTTGGAAAATTGGCGCTCACACGATATGTTGAAGGCAAGAGGCATAGAAAAGCAACGTATAACTGTAGAGGGTTTATTCCTTCTTTCCTGTTTGGGATTGGGTTTCCAGTTCCTTCTAAAGCCGTTTCATTCTCTTTGACTTTCTGTAACCTTTTCCGTCTTATTGACATTATTATATATGCTTGTGGGAATGTATTATAAAATATAATATAAAAACTAGCCTCTGTAAATAGTTGGCAGAAGAAGGATTATAAGAAGAAGTGTAGATTAGAACCTTATTATAGGCAGCATTACAGTTTTCTGTGTATAAGCATGTTTAGTAAAATACTATATTAATGCAATGCGTTTGTAATTTAAAAAAAAAGAAGTCGATTACTTATATATCTTGTGGCTGCTGAGTTGATCCGCTTAAATATAATATACATATACAAGTATATTATCATCTATTATCAAGTTAATAAATGTATGTATGTGTGTATGTGCATGTGCCCGAGTGCAGGGGGAGTGTACGTCTATGTGCATGGGTGTTTTAATTGCTGGCTTGCATCAATTTCAAAACTTCCATAAACATTAAGTAACCTCCTGTGAACCTCTGCCGCACTTTCTCCTACCCAAAACAGAAATTCTACGACAGCATTTTTACTTTCAGCGACTTCTCAGAATGGCAGCTATTTGGCAATAGGTACGTTTATGGTTAGCGGAAAAAAAAGGAAATTTGACTGATAATTCTTTTACGCTGGAAGAAAAATTGTTTTATTTCTAAAAAAAATAACGTTAATAATAGAATTTAATTTATACCAATAAATTAGAACAGGTATTAGTTTATGACCGGAGGTTTTATATATTTGCTAAGATTTGCTAACAGTTGGCGTTAGAATGCGTTGAAGATTGAACTCTTCCTCGTAATAATGTCATGAATGTTTCGACAGTTAATACACCCTTGTGAAAATTAATTGAGACAAAACAAATAAGTTCATTATTTTTTTCGTATTTTTACAATGAAACATGACCCAGTGCACATATTAGTACTTCGTAGGTCCATTCCACGAAGTCTTTCGTTGCACATTGACCAGTTACAATTTTCGTATGCTTCCTCGGAGCAAAGTTGACCGCAGACAATGGCCGTAGGATAACTAATCGACAATCGAGACAATAGTGCCTGCGCGTGATGAAAACCTGATGCAATCACGGATGACGCAATATTTTTCAACGCCAAACAAATTTCATCATACACCCCGAAAATGGATTCATATTACTGCACACCACTACAAATGACATATTCTGAGAAAAAAATAAAAATCGATATTACTCAGTCACTCCAGTTGGTCTAAAATTGAAAGTATGGTGAAAGAAAGGAAACCAAAGCGGTCTTTTCCATTAATTTGTACACGGGTGTACTTATACACGTATAATATCATTTATTACCCAAGTCAAGCCCTTTCGAGTAGATAATTTGTCAGCTGAACCTATAATATACTGACTGACTACATTAAATATTAATCCCATCATTAACAAAGAGACATCTGTCGGATGTATGCTTGTGTACCCGAGTATAAACGACCAATATTTATCTATAGACTCTAGTATAAATAAACCACCATTTACCTATAGTATAAATTATGAAATCAAATAATATTTGCTTATAGAGAAATGTACAGATAAATGATCAATATTTATCAATAGACTAAAGCATAACTAAAAGACCAAAATTTACCGATAGAGTCAAGGATTAATTCACCACAAATTATTTGTTTAGTGTTAAATGGTATCGTCAAGAATGGGTGCTCATGGCGAATGTCCTGCCTGTCATATCCTAGATAAGTCATTCAAAACGTTCTAATAAAGCAAAAAGATAGGTAAACGAAAATTGTGTGACTTAGTTGAATAAAGAATATATAATTAACAAAAGCATTTCAGAGATTTTGCGATGATGGCTTTCACAATATTCCCGTTTTTGTTACTTCTCGTAACATCCATGTAAAACACAAGAGAATTATTCCTAATCTGAATTTCATAAAAATTGACTCAAATGAATACACAAAAATTTAGCCACAATTATATTATACTGAGAATCCTGCCGATGCCTTAAGTTTCGAACATAAAAAAAAACTAATTATATCAGTACCAAATAGAGAATATCTGACATAATAAATATAAGAATTTAAAATAAATTTTGTGATTTTGACTGACCGAAGCCAGATAAATCAGAGGTAAAGAAATTAAATGTTTTATATCATGGAATTCCTCTTAGAAGTATCAGAAAGAATTAGTACTGTAATACTTATCAATCTTGAATATTTGCTAAAATAATCAAATGACAGCAAATTGATTCTAAACTCAAATAATTATTACAACTGTTAGTACAGAGTGGCGTTAGTACTGACCAAGACAATAACGTGAAAGATGCTGATGGTTTGGCTAATTCTTTAACGATAAATAACAATTATAAGACAGCAAGCAAAGGTGAAAATAATAAATTTGTCAGCATGGGATAAGAGGTGAGATGTAGTTGTCGATAAATGCAGAACAGAATAAATTTTGATAAAGACTGCGATAAATAACTAGACATATTTTTTTCTTGTATTTTATTGTTTTTCTTTTTTACGGTGAGAACAAAAATAGTATCTCTCATCCAATTGAGTTAATACAAAATATTTAACAAGATTTATTCTAAAATCATGACCGGAATACCTTCAATCATCCATTTCTGCAAACATGTAATGTTGAAATGTATTAACTTTTGACAAACTGCTGTGCCAATGATTTGAATTTGGATATGTCCTACATTTGGATAAATGTGTCAAAATCTATGTATCGCTTATTTTGTTTTTGTTATTTTTTAAATTAAAATTTGTCATCCTGTGTTGCGTTCTATATCTGGAGTCATAGGAAAACGACAGATGGTCGATCACAGGCTTATGGCAATAGAAAGGTTAAAAACACCTGTATTACCATAAATATATATATATATACATATATATATATATATATATATATATATATATATATATATATATATATATATATATATATATATATATATATATATATATATGGTTAGATATACATGGATAGATATATGTACATATATTAGCATAAGGTACATATATTTCAATATAAGTATGCATATTTATATTGAAATATATATATATATATATATATATATATATATATATATATATATATATATATATACATATATATATATGGGAGTGTGTGTGTGTGTGTATTTGGTTTGTGATATATTGAATATATATATATATATATATATATATATATATATATATATATATATATATATATATATATATATATATATATATAATTAAATATGTGTACATGCATATGAATGTGCCGGATATAAATAGTGTCAAAAAAAAAAAATTAATACATTCATTTTTACGTATATATAAGTTGTTGTATTTTCAATGTTTATGTACTTGATTTCCCTACATTATATTATATTATATTATATATATATATATATATATATATATATATATATATATATATATATATATATATATATATATATATATATATATAGGTAATTTTATGCGTGTGCGCAGGAAGCGTATGCGTGCGTTCGGGTAAAAATCGTTTCAAACACATCAAAGTATTTCTTTTCCTTCCCTTATACATACATATATATATATATATATATATATATATATATATATATATATATATATATATATATATATATATATATATATATATTCTCACACTCAAAGGAACACATACACTTACTCACATTCACGAATACATATATACAGAGAGACACATAAATATATATACACTATATAACTTTTTCAATTATACATAAATTCTATGTGATTGAAAACAGCTCTCTCTCTCTCACTCTCTCTCTCTCTCTGTCTACATATATATGTATATATACATATGTTGATATATATATATATATATATATACACGTTTAGATTAATGTTTCCTATTTCTCATATATATATATATATATATATATATATATATATATATATATATATATATATATATGCACAGAAAATTCACAGCTAAATCTCTCGTACATATGTCTGTAAATATGTTATCTTTTTCTTACGTGATTGCCTATGCTACTAACATCAACTTTTAAATATATGTACGCTGAAATGCCCTTAAACTAAGCATTTTACGTATTCCTTACTATTTATTTTCCATCTACTTCGTAATCTCTATCAGCTTAGCAATTTTTTCTTCTTTTTTTTCTTTTTCTTATCAGAACTCTGTCTAGTACAAATCCTCGTCAATTTCAATATCAACTCCAAGTTGGACGATTTGACGTCCTTACATCAAAGCTGGTTATGTACTTTCTTCTTTACTCTTTCCTTTCGTTCTCGAGGAAGAAATTGACAGTGATACTGCAATAGCTGTTGGTGGGAATTATATCTTTAGTTGTAGAAACTAATTTTTCAATTTACTAGTTTCCTTCTATTTTTTTTTGTATATTTATTGTCTTATATTTTATATCCTTGCATATTATTGTTCTTTCCTCGTTTACTTTAACTCTCCATTCCGTATTATCTATCGTCTGAGCGTGCCCACTCATTCTTTCTTATTTTCTTGTTCTCTGATCTTACGTCTTTCATAAATGTTTCTCTCTCATATTATTACTTTGATCTTTCTATATTTTCCATCATTCGTTCTACGCAACACGGACGTTCGTTTGGCGTAATGGATAGCCACTCGGAATTAAATTTACTTACACGCAAATAGCCTTGGGAAAGTTATGAATCCATCTCACCTCTCCTCAGCTGTGGGTAAAACAGTACGACTTATATATGTAAACTAGCAGCATTGCCCGGCGTTGCCCGTGCTTGATTTAAAAATCGTACGACTCATGCAGCAATCGCTATCACTTGACTTAAAATATTTTTGCCCTTCCTGGCCTTTAAAGGAGTGCCCTTTGCCGTGCTGATGTTGCTACATGCCTTATTTCTTGCCTATCTCACACTCCGAATTTTTCTAAGCTCTATACTAAACATTAAATCTATTACGAAAAAAGAACTAAACAAAATGAACACAAAACGATCAGCTTTAAAAAAGGACTTGTAACTAGAAAAACCAAATGAAAAAGGAATGTTAACAACAAATACTTTTTCACGCCTAACCCAGTTTTGCGGAATCAGAATCAACATTTATTTTAAGCAAGCGAATGAGTCAATTGGAGTGAAGTGCCAGGCAGATTTAAATTTTTCCCACTTGTGACGAATGCAGCTATCGATTTTTTTGCATGCTAGCATGCTAGTTAAGATTCGTGTCAGTCATCTGTTGGCTCTCACGCTGGCCAATAGAATCTTCCTGCCTATTCGTGGCAGCCAGCTATAGGCTATCACTCTGGCCAGTAGAAAATGGCCGCAAACTACATGAAAAGTCCCGTAGAAGCATGAAAAAATCGATTATTTCCACTATCGATGGTTGTTGGCAAATGCAAAGTCGGTCTTGGCCTTGCCGCTATCTTGGATCATGTGCATGTAAATTTTGGTGCAAATGCGTCGAAAAATGCAGCCATGCATTCGTTACCCACACACACACATCCTGGCTTTTATAGATAGAAATAAAATCACTGTTATCTCTCAAAAATTTTAATGCAATATTCATTCGCAAAAAAATATTCTTAAAATCTAAAATATATTTCAGTTTTAAACAACGCACAATGTATTAATATTGACTATATGTTTGCCAGTCATAACTTTACGTTTTCTTCCGTTACATATTCATAGTTTAATTTTTCTTCATTTCCTTCATGTTTCTTAATCTGTTTTCTAAAAAGTTACTTCATTTTTGTCTCCCACCTTAATGCCAACTCTTCCTTTTCCTCACAAATTTCCAACCTGTTTTTTTTTGTATTTTTTTACATATATATTTACCAGTTATATATTAAGTATGAAGATAAGTCAAAAGGAAGACGATAGGCGTTATGTCAGACCAATCTTCTAAATTAGAAAACCACATTGTTGTTTTTTTTTCCACCATTTTTCTTCTATATTCATTGTTCCCCATATTTTTTTTACTTTCTTTTTCTTGTTGTCCATGTTTATCTCTCAAGTGTATTTTCTTTTTATTTTATTTTCTTCTTTTGTTGCTTTTCTTTCCATATCTCTCTTTTTACATTATTATTTTTATTAATAATCATTTCACCCCCAGAACCAAGGTGATAGTATTACTAAGATGCAAAGGGCTTCTGGGAGTGAAAGAGAAGGAAAAGAAATTTGATTGAATGAGAAACACAATAATAGTATAAATTTCACAGTTTAGGCAGAGACTTTAGTATTATAGAATTGAAGTTGAATTTCGAGGGGACCCGAAATTAAAACTATCCAGAAAACAAGGGATAATAACTGTTGTTCAAAAGATCAGGAAGGAGTGTGAAACTGACGATAGGTGAACGTGTATACTACTATTGTGGAAAAAATAAAAATAAAATAGTTTTAAAAAAATAAATAATTTCAGTTTTTAGGCGGAGATGTTAGAAGTCTAGATTTGAGGTAGAATTTAACCTTCATTTTTTTTATTTTCTTTCTTTTTTCTTGCCACTCATTTTCGCTTTCTCTTACATTTCTTCTTCTGTCTTTTCTTCTTTCGTATTTTAGTTTCTCCTCATTTTTTCTTTCTTTCTTTTTTCTTTCTTCGATATTCCCCTTCTTTCCTTGCTTTTTCATTCTTTCTTTTTCCTGTTTCATTAATTTGTCTCTAGCTCACTTTTTTTTCTTTTTTTCTCTAATTCTTTATTTTTAGCGGTTTCTTCGTTTTCTCATTCTTCTTTTGAATTCATCATTAAGTACTTATATTTCCATAAATTTTTCTCTTCCTTCAGCTTTAATTCTGTCTTTCTTTCCACCCTTTTCCTTCATTATCTCGTTCTTTTACTTGTCATTATAAAACTCTCTTATTGTTTGATTTTCTTTTTTCTTTACTTTTTCTTAGTTATTTTCGTTTTTCGTTTATTTTTCTTTCTAGATTTTACTTTCCTTCACCTTTTCTCTTCATTTTCTCTCTCTCTTCATTTTCATTTAGCAAACTATTTCTCTTTTCTTTGCTCTTTCTTCGTTGCCGCTTCAATTCCTTCTTGCCAATTTTCTCTTTCGTCTCTTCTCTATTGTTTTTTTTTTTTCTTTATTTTGCCTCGGTTTCAATCGTTCTCACTTATTTTCATTTTTTTTTCTTCTTTATTATTTCGTCTTCTTTGTTTTCGTTATGTTTTCCTGTCTTTGTTTGCTTTTCCCTTCTTTTTTTCATTTATTATTCATTTTCTCATTTCTTTTGCTATATTTTCCTCCTTTTTACTCTGTCATTTTTCGCTCGTCTCTCTTCGTTATCGTTTTAATTCGCCCTTTCTTTCATTTAGTTCACCTTTCTCTTGCTTATTTTCTCTTCGTTTACTCTCTATTCTTCTTCTCCTTCTTCTTCTTCTTTTTTTTCTCTCTCACTCTTTAGCACTCGCTCGCTCTCCATCTTTCACTTTCTCTCTTTGTATCTTATTTTTCTTTTTTCTGTATTGTTTGGTTTTCCTTCTTTTGTCTTAGCTTCTCATTTCTCTTTCCTTGTTTTAGTCTTTCCTCTCTTTTCCTATATTTCTTAAATTCATCTCTTCTCTTTTTTTTTATTTAACCAATTCTTCTCAGGTCGTCTTCTTCATTATTTTCTTTTCCTTCAATTACCAACTGTCTTTAATGTATCGAGCAATCTTTTAAGAATAATGCTTTTGGTTACTGGAATTTTATTTTACTCAATCTATACCAATTCTATACTTGAGTGTGTGTATGTGTGTGTGTGTGTGTATTAATTGATAAGAGTACAGATATATTTCCTCACCTTATC
>OZ010605.1:5715656-5755656 GCA_963932145.1 Acanthosepion lycidas
ATATGTAGGTTATGTGCTGATTAAATATCTGTGCTTCAAGGCCTTGCCCAAAGACACGAACATTAATATGACGTCCATAAGGATAGAACATTTAAATCCACTTTACTTATGTTTACTTTCTTCTATTTGATTCACAAGAAATCCATAATTTTATTGTACGTCGAGTCTATCTGTCTATTCCCATTGTTTCAAATTGTTCTTGCGGAATCAGTAATTCGTATGAATTTATATCTTCGTCATGCTATTATTTTTTTGACATAATGTAACATATACAAGTCCCAAGATGGTACTTCCCTGTGGTGTAATGGTTAGCAAGCTTGCAATTACATCTGAGTAGTGAGTTCGATTCTTACTGGGTTCTCAGTGCATCTTGTGCCACCTCTAAGCTTCGTTTAGTAAATTGCTTGGGTAAGTTCGCAAGCTTGTCTCACTAGATTAATTACGTCTGAGTAGTGAGTTTCTCAAAGCATGCTCCATACTCTCGTCCTTGTTCCATGTAAACAGGTTTCAAAAACTACTCAAGGTAGAGGGTTATTATTAAAATGCTCATGATGACAGAAGTTTGTAATATAACTGGAATAGGAAAGTGATAGGAAATTAATATTATGAGAATAAGGAGGATAGATCACCAGTGAAGATGTTAAGCTTGTATTTTCCAGACAAGCAACACGATATACTCTTCAACAAAATGACACTTTACTAAATTTCTTAAATGAAAATTTCTCCTTCATTATGTTGGAAAGAGGCTGCAGATGGAGAATAATCCCTCCCACATTACAGATTTTGATCTCTATCCAGGCTGGCAACACACACACTCATATATATATATATATATATATATATATATATATATATATATATATATATATATATATATATATATGTACACATACGCATATATATATATATATATATATATATATATATATATATATATATATATATATATATATATATATATATACATGTACACATACGCATATATATATATATATATGCATGCTCATATCTCCAGGTCAAGTAAGCCATCCGGTTCGGATATTCTCCTGTTGTGGGTGTTACCAAATATATTGATGCGTCTTCCAGTTCGCCCGCCTTGTCTATCTTATCATTCAAACTAAAAACAATGAGAAAAGAAACAAAAAGAAAATCAACTCGAAACTTGACCTGGATACACCTTCACTAAACCTGCTCACGAAATGAGATGTACATTGCTTCACCTCCTATACGAAATACCCAACTAGTTAAGGCTAAACCAATGGTAAGCAAATATGGACGGGGGGGTTAACTAAGATAATATTTGTAGATGTTAACAGCTTCAATCAATTTAGACTAAAAGCTATTATTATTATTATTATTATTATTATTTCTGTTGTATACACATTTCCTTCTGGAACCCATTCAGAAACCTAAGGTCAGTAATTACTTCATGACACCCCCCCCTGTTCATTTTAACACTCAAATTTTACATTTTAAATTTGCTCTATCCGATATATCTGTTTGAATGAATACATGGGGCATAGTGTAGACATAGGAACAAGCACTAGAACCGAAATGTAAGGTTTAAGCTTCAATGCCATCTTCAGAACAAGACACACATATCTAATCTGATGATAACATTGAAAATGACAGTTACCATGCAGTGTTGATTTCTATGTCTATTTTAATGTTTGCGGCGGAAGTGGAGAACAGAGAAGTGATGGATACCAAATATGGTAGAACATGACGCATAGGGCAAATTCATACAGATGACGGATATAACAGTTGTGGTAAATATCTAAAGCGAATATTTCTTCTTCATTAAAATAGGTATTCGACTGTGGAAGGGATATATCATATCAGAGTCATAAAGATGAGTTTTTAACTAAAGTGAGGAGCTTATCTGAACATTTAGCAAGGAAATAGTTCCGACTAGCGAGAAACTACCGTCTATTAGAAAGAGGCTGCAGAGTGAAGAAAAGCCCCACACTCTACAACATCGATTTTGATCTCTATCAAGGCTGACAACTGCATATTGACCGAGTTCAAACTAGATAGAACAGTATTACTCGATTTTTGATTTAATATGATTCTTTTTCTTTAGATGCCGAGGCGGAGACTTTGGCTTCTTTGAAATCAAAGCAGTAGTCCTTCAGGCGGATACCATTATATCTCTTCTCTTTATTATCACCCTTGACTACGTATTGAGAACTTCATTCGACAAACGTCATCCTCTAGGTTTTACTTTATCACCAAGACACTGAAATCTATATCCTGCAAAAAGTTGACCTATATTGACTATCCAGATGATCTATCTATTACTGTAAACACTATAATAAATGCCAGTCCTTCTACATCGTCTAGAAAAATGCTTCTAACGAAGTTTAAATTTTATGTTAATGTCTCTAAAACTGACTCCATAGGCTTCATCCAATAAGGCTCAATATTAAATGTCTCAGGTGAATGAATAAAATCAGCCGAATCTTTTACATACCTTGGAACCAAAATAAATTCTACTGAAACATGTGAAATTCGCAGAGCTAAAGCCTAAGATGTATTTAATTAAATTGATGAACATTTGCCATGGAAATTGTTCCGAGAAGCGACAGACTAGCATCTATTAGAAAGAGGTTGCTGAGTAGAGAATAATTCCTCTCGCCCACAACACTGATTTTGATTTCTATCAAGGCTGGCAACTGCGTAATAACCGAGTCCAAACTAGATAGAACAGTATTAATGGATTTTTGATTTAATATCATTCATTTTTTTATATCCCCAGCCGGAGACACTAGCTTTTTCGAAACCAAAGCAGTGGCCCTTCAGCGTGACACCATTGCATCTCTTCTCTTTTTTTTATCTCCCTTGCTTCCTTCGACAAACATCATCATCTAAGTTTTACTTTACCATCCAGACTCTCAAGTCGATATCCTGCAAGAAGGTTGACCGATTTTAACTATGCAGATAACCTAGCTATCTTTGCAGACACCATTACCAATGTCACAGTTCTCCTACATTGCATAGAATGTTCTGCTAACGATGTTGGACTATGCCTCTAAAACTGAATTCATAGGCTTAAACTAGCAAGGCTCACTATGAACTGTCACAGGTGAACGAATAAAACCTGTTGACGTAACTAGAAACCAAAAGAAATTCTACTGAAACTGATGTGAAATTCGCATAGCCTGAGCCGTCTTGAATGAATTTGATATCTAGAAATCTGATCTACCACACAACCAAAAACGAAGATACTTTCAAGCCACTGCAGCGGCAGTTTTAATGTATGCTGTCACTGATTGGACATTACGTAAAACCCTAAAGTCTAATCTTGATGAAGCTTACACTTGAATGCTGAGTGCTATACTGAACATCTCTTGGAGAAACTTTCCAACTAAATTACACCTCTATGGACACATCAGTGATATTTCTACAATGTAACGCGAATGCAGAATGTTTTTTGCATGGCACTGCTGGCAAACAAGACAAGAACTTACGAATGATCTACTACTCTGGGCATCTTGACATGGAGCAAGTCGGGTTGGTCGCCCAGCAACCACATAGATTGACAGCTATGTTATGACACATAATGCCACCCTATTCACATTCTGAGCTTGATGTAGGATCGTGATAGTTGGCGTGATAGACTCACAAATAAAACACGACAATATATCAGATACTTCCAGCCGTGATAGCATAAGCCGATCAGTTTCTCAGTATCTTTAGCAATGACTTGTATATACCAGTGCCTTTGTCGTTTGAAATGATCTTCAGACCTTCAAAACCGGCTCACCTCTGACTTATCTTTAACCCTAGGTAAGTTTCAGTTTTTGAAGTAATGTATTTTTTCATTAAAGAGCGACACTGCCTTCAATTTGATGCGGTCTTCGGGGAACATTAAGCCTGGTCATCATTCTGTAATGAAAGCGTAGTATATATTCTGATCTCTAATGGAAATGGTAATATTAGCTGTTTCCTTATGAGGAAACAATCGCCATTCAGGGTTAAGTGATATTTGAATGAGCTTTTTCTTTTAGCTACCAGGCTGGATAAAAGTGTAGTATATATCCACGGGCGAGTAAACTATGTTTTATCACTCAATTTTGTCTCCGCTTTCGGACAAAGTGCAACATATGTGTGCTTCTGTCTGCGGAGAGAGCGCAAGTGAAATTAATAATGAGATGTGCCCGGTCTATCTGGAAACAGCTGCTTGAAACAGCTAATATAGGGCTCCCGACATTAAAATGACTTTGCGTCACATCCTACCAGGGTGAGGCGGCAATTAATTACTAAGTGTAGTATCTGTTCTCCAATAGAAATGGTAAATAATCAGTCTTCATTTACCGAGAGGCCAGTGCTATTCGAGTAAAGCTTTTCTTCACTCCCTGGCCATCGGGCTAGATTCAAAGTGTAGTATATGTTCTTCTCACATCTCACGGTAATGGTAATACTGTGTAACCCGGATATGAGAGTTATGTGGACCGGAGAAGGAGTCTCTTATACACGGGTTTCTCTTATATCCGGGTTTGGTCTATTTTGTTTACATTAACACAGGCTCTAATTTGGGACCAGAGAAAATATATCTTATATCCGGGTTTCTCTTATATCCGGGTCTCTTATATCCGGGTTACACTGTATTAGAAAATATTCTGACCGGGCAGCCAATGCGACCATCAGTTGAATTTTATAATCTTCAATAATTTTATCAGGTTGTTATCGATTGGTCACCACAATGTGGTGTAATGGTTAACAAGCATGTCTCTCTAGATCAATTACAACTGAATAGTGAGTTCGATCCTCATTGGGTGCCCTATACTTCCGACCTTGCGCCACATCTCAGCGAGCTTTAAGAGTACTCCAACGTGATGTAATGGTTAAGAAGCTTGTCTCGCTAGATCAAATACAAATGCATAGTGAGTTCAATCCTCACTGTGTGCTCCATACTTACGACCTTGTACCACATTTAAGCTACGTTTCTTAAATCACCATTAATTGCTATCAGTTTTTCTTGTATTGATGGAAGTTTCCTTTCGCCACATTTTCTTTTAAGTAGTGTGGAATGTCAATATTCTGATTGTGTCTTTATCTTCTCTTCAAGTTGCATGTGCTGTCCATTTTAGTTATTGCAGCTGCTGAAAGTCATCAAGTGATGTGTTTTCTTTTTTTCTGATTCTGTAACGCCAGTCTACGAGGTTTGAAGTAGAATGCTTCTCAAGCAAATGGTTGCCCATTCGTTTATACAGGGTATGACAAAATGATCTGACCAATTTGCAGGTTATCTTAAAAGCAAAAGAGAGTAAGAACGAAAAATGTGTTTGTTTTTTGTTTTTTTCGGAATGTACATGTAATGACATTTCATTTTAAAAATGAAATCAGTCAAGTGGGTACCGTTACTTTCCACAAAGTCGAAAGTGTTCACGAAAGGTGTCCATAACTCGATGTAACATTTCATGTTGAATGGCAGCAAATTATTGACCAATTGCATTTTTTAATTGTTCAATGGATCGAAGACGATGAGTGTATACCTTTGATTTCAGGTCTCTCCACAGAAAAAAATGGGTTCAAATCAGGTGATCAGGTGAGCCAACGCTTTTTGTATTGGAGTTACCAGTTCGTAGTTCTTGATAAGCGTTTCCACAATGAAAGCGTGATTCTCGCCAGTTCAATTCATGTTGGCAATTGAAAAAGAAATGAAACAAAATGGCCTTATATGCACATTTTGAAAAAAAAAAAATCATCTATCCTTCTTTACACCGTTTCGCTTTCATTAAACTTACAAATGTGTCAGACCATTTTGCATCTCCCTGTATATTCGGCACGCACTAAAACTACGAATTTCTTACAACCACTTTCAGGCTAACATCCAAGAATCGTTCCAGTATAGTGTAATTTGTGAGGAACTTCCTCAATGTTGGAATTCTGATGACCAATCTTCCCTTTTATTGTGATGACAATGAGAACAGATATTACACGTTGATCCCAGCCAGTAAAAAGGACAATCTATGAAAGGAAAGGCTGTTCATTATAACACTTAGTTGCAACTGACCACTCTTTGTTCCTCCTCTATCATCCATGCTCACAGATGCTGGTCACTCTTTCCCTCTACCTCTTCGATTATATATATATATATATATATATATATATATATATATATATATATGTGTGTGTGTGTGTGTGTGTGTGTGTGTGCGTCTGTGTGTGTGTGAATTAAATTTTAAAAGCCGTCTTCATGATATGTTCAAGGAATTTCAACTGTGTCTTTCTGATTTCAAGTATGAGTCGCTTTCTTGTTTCTTTTGGAACTTTCTCTTTGTCTGCATGATGTGTTCAAAAAGTATTATCATCCTTCATCCTCAGAACTATATATATATATATATATATATATATATATATATATATATATATATATATATATATGTTACTTTAAGTTTCATCTTCATCCATAGAAAAGTAGTTAGCATCAATACTCTATTGGAGGATAGATATATGAGCAATTTAAAACAAATTTCTTTATTTCTAACGATATATTCTGCGTATTCATCCTCAAGATTGGTTATCAATTTTGATTCGCCTTTGGGTCTATTTGCCACATTTTTGTCATCTGTTATTACACTATTAAATCAATTAAATTTATGTAGCTGTTTTTTTAAATCATTTCACCGCAAGCGAACCAATAAAACCACTATTAAGGAGAGATGACAATAAAAGAACAATAATTAAGAAGACACTAGAGAACGATTGACATTGCATTCAAATTTATGAAGATCACAAAGAGAATTCTAAAAGAGACGTGCGAACTTATTAGCATAGAACGTACAGTTGCATCTATTTCAATAGTAAAAGAATGAGACCTAACTGCTAATTAAGTACTGCACTTAAATTACTAAAGTCCAGGTACCATATGTACCATCAAAACAATCACCATGAAAGTATTTATAGAAAAGGTATAGGGAAAACTTAAGAAAATTTAGCAAACACTGAAACTTCTAAGGACAAATAACGATGCAAGAATTCTTGGAAAATTTGACACACAACGAACACACAGTAGGGGGAAATAAATATTCGTACGCATACAAATGTTTAATTTATTTTATTTCCAACTAATGAATAAACATAATTTTCATATAACTAACTGTACACAGAAGCATAGAATACAGAAAAGAAAGTGCTATAAAGGATACGAAGTTATGGCGGGAAATGACTGCGTAAATCCTGAAAAGACGAAGAACATAGATGAAGATTTTTTTTTTATTATTTATCAATCAATGATGATTTTGCATAATCAAAAATTAAATTATTTAATTTGTTAAAATGGTAAAGACAATAGAGTTCATTTCTGTGTCTCTGATACTTGCAAAGTTTGAATTATTAATTATTTTTACACTGGTTTGGCACTTTTGGTAATGTCAACGAATACTCGTTGCTATTTTGTAATGCTCGTTGTAGTAGAGACATAGTAATCGCAGATACAACCATAAGACGTCGTTGATCCATGATCAATCAGAAGCCTTCGAATAATCTCGCACTAATAATACTTCCTCGATAATACTCACTCGAAGAGTAATCCGTATCGTGATCCGAATATATGAATAGTATAGTGAATAGAGTAGAGAATAGCGCTCCATATAGAAATAGAGGTTAGACTAGAAATAGTGATCCGAAGAGTAATTGAGGATAGACTAGAATTGCAGATCGTTAGTCGTCAGCTACTTCTTACATATATAGACATTCATTTCTAAGATGGGTTTGTTGATAAAAATTATTTAGCACGACATAATGTACCAACTTTTTATATTCACAATTAGAAGCTCATTCAATATATACTTTATGACATCTGAAGACGTGAGTACGAGAAGGAGCAATGAGTTAGTCTCCTGGAAGTTAGCATTATCCATTCTATTGGAAGGCAGAAAACACCATCCAGTGAATTAACTCTTCTAGCAGCAAAACTAACAAATGATTCAATATCATCATACCGCTTTATGTCAGCGGAAAACGGTAGCCCGAGAAGGCACAGTCAGGGGAAAATCTTCGAGAAGGAGCAACGAGTCAGTCTCCTGGAGGTTGGCATCAGCCATTCTAATGGAAGGCAGAAAACACCATCCACTGAATCAACTCTTCTAACTGCAAACATAACAATTGATTCAATATGAACATTTCCTGATGGAAGTTAAAAAAAAGATTTACTCAGATTATTAAAAGAGCGTATTTTCGTATTTTTTTTTTTTTTTTTTGAGGCGTGAAAAATAAGAACGAACTCCTTGCCTTGATACTAATTTCTTCAGTTCATTTAGCAGATTTGATTGAATCGATTTTTATGGGTTACCTACATTTTACGAGTGATTTAAAGACGAAATTTCAGATTTCAGGAGTGTGCTTACCGGTTTACCCAGGTAGTTCCCATCTAAGACATGACTAGGCGTCTTCAATTCGAATCTCAGAGTTTAGGTTACATCGCTTGGTGACGAACATACATTATGAGCTTTTTATTGTCAATAGTTATTCCTTTATTTATTCTTTCCTTTACGAGTGTAGTGATTACTACTATGTTTTGCCACGCCTTCATTTTTCTCAACTGTGATTGGTTAAATAATAAGTACTAAATATCACAGGACAATTTACTGATCGCATTCACCACATTGAACTTTTCCTACCGTTAATTCACAAACATACTTTTGTTATAAAATCACCGATTGGTTAATTTCTCATCCAATCAAACATTTTTCGTGTTCTTTCAAAAAGTTATCCCGCGTTTGTGCTAGGAGCCAAGCGGTAGTAATATAAGTAGGGATTTGTTCCAAAATTAGACAGTAGAGTTGAAGACAGCAGAACTCAACCTCTCACACACGTCTACACAGACTAATCATTCTACTCACTCCGCACGCACACACACAGACACAGAACTTGAATATCATTCACCATCAGTTCTTTGGGAAAAAACCAAGTTGCAACAACTCTTTTAGTTACAAAACACACAATCGTACCTAGTGTATGTTCTTCTGAATACACATTCTATTTTAACAGAGAACTCTTAAAATTATATTCAGAAAATGTCCTTATTTAAATACCACCATATTCAACTAACAGATAAAAGGAAACTACTTTTTTCTACTTATTCACACATTACAAAAATTACCTTGTGTTTGTTGTTTTTAATATATAATTTGTCGTTGAAACACAAATCGGTTTTCCATTGTTTTTCCCAGATTTTAAAAAATTGATAAATGCTAAATGCTCTTCAACACGCAGCCACATTAATCTTTTCAACACAACCAGCATTTACACTAGGTTCTCAAAGCATTGTTTTGTTCTGTCAGTTTTCCTTCCGACTTCGCCAGAAATACAGTTTCATCAACACTATCATTTGTTCTTATGATTATAAATCTTTGTAATCTCGTTCTATCGAGATCATCTCTCTGTAAAGGTTAATTAAATCTGACGAAAAAAACGCATCTTAAAACTCATTTTATGTTTTTGTACTTGTTTTACTTGATTTCAGTCCCAGTTCTGGCAGTTCGTCCCAATGAATGCTGCTATCTTAATCTCTGACACATTTATAAATCAAGTTTACCTCTTAGTTCAAGTATGTTTTCGTGTCATATCCTATTAAACGCTTTTCATAATCCACGAAATAGAATCTATGGCACACAGTAATTATTTTGGAGAATAATTCTCTTGAAATATTTCAACAGTAAGATCAGCATCGTCATTCACAGACATCGCCGCTCTATTATCTTACGCACGTCATTAATACGGGATTTTTATTCATTATCGATATGCGGAGTAAATCATTTTGCACCCAATGCAGAAAACATTTTTCATCGGTTTTGTTTAAGATATTGGATGTTGACTTAAACCTTAAAAAGGTTTTATTAGTTTGTAATTCTTAGGAAGAAAAAAGAATAATTTATAAGTAGTCAGTGCTTTACATAAGACAACTGTTTACATGCAAACGTCTTTTTCTTCGTTTGGAACATCTTATCCTCGGAATTTTGCTAAAGTTAATGTAATAATGTTGATAAATTATATATACAATTCATTAAACTTCAAATACATTACTAAGATATCTCAGTCTGTTATGTGCCATGCGTTTTACACATATAGGCAATCACGTATATTTCGATTCATGACTGACGAGGCAGATTTTTTCCCGCAGTAGGTTGCGATTTCTTTCTGCGGTAGACCACTTGCCATCCAAGTCTATAGAACACAGTCTCTCCTGCTATTTACCCATAACTAGGGGGAGAAGAAGAGGATTAATTCCTTTCACAAGTGTTGTAGCACGTAAGTAAATGTAATAGATTTGACTAGAAAGTCAGTCAGTCAATTATTTGCCACGTGTGATACACTCTTAGGCGATCAAGTATCTTTCGATACACAACTGACGAGGCAGATTTTTTTTTCCAACAATAGGGTGCCATTTCTTTCTGCGGTAGACCGGTTGCCATCCAAGTTTATAGAAGCCGGTCTATTCTGCTATTTACCCATAGCTGGGGGGAAGAATTTGGCGATTCATAACTTTTCCAAAGGTATTAGCACATAAGTGAATGTACTCGATTTGACTGGAATTCGAACTCGTCTCTCAGATTGCCGAATCCGAGTCTCTCTAGGGTAACTGAATGAGTTTTGATCATTATGCCCCAGTATAAAATTAATATTTCTTTATTGTGAATGAATGTGACAGTGTTTTCAAAAGTTACATTTTTTCGATGACTCTTCCATGAACCGAAACCTATATGCGACCAGAACATACTAGATTCCTGATGTTTCGGTATTTGGAGGCGAAAGAGTGACGGGAACAGAAAGTGTGAGTCTTGGGGCAAGGCAGGGGTCAGATGAGTGGAGAGGCGAGAGCTGTATTCAGAGTGTCTGCTTATGTCATATGAAGTGCTGCTGGGAATCGAGCAGGAACAAAACCTGCTTCCACTTAAAAAGCAATTACGTATCGACACAAGGCCTTGAAATATAAGTAAGAAGATATAGGCATTGCTATTTCATGCTATGGTCTAATCCAATGTGTATTTCAAAATTGAAATGTTAGCTTGGTATAAACACACACACACACACTTGCGCGCACACACACACACACACATATATATATATATATATATATATATATATATATATATATATATATATATATATATATACACGCACACTCACACACATGTATGCACATATATATTAGCACACGCACTCACACACGCATATATACACACAAATATACATACACGCGCACGCAGACACACACACACATATATATATATAGATAGATAGGTATAGATGTTTATATATATATATATATATATATATATATATATACCCACATATAGATGTTTTTTTATATATATATATATATACCCACACACCCATTCACACAAACATATATACACATATACATATACGCACACACACACACTCTCTCTCACACACACCCATATATATATATATATATATATATATATATATATATATATATATATATATATATATATATATATATATATACACACACACACTGAAAGTAAAATCTCACATTGAGGGACTAAACAGAGATTTGGGTTTACTCAGAGAATACAATTTCTTCAGGGAGACATATGATCAATGACACCATTCCTTCGATGAGTAAGTCCCACATTCCATGTTTACACTTAATTTTAACAGCCATCACCCCCACCGCCATAATGCATTTTATGTTTCACTTTCTCATCTTCTTGATTGGAATCATCCATTTTATATTATCATAGAATCTATCATGCATGCTCCTTTACATACAAGTTCTTTTAAGGAGAGTGAATATTTAGTGAACATATATATGGATTTTGGACATGTAAAGTGTCCAATAACTTGAACCGACTTTAAATGTGAATTAAGTTTAGGCGTCTAATAAAAGTTTTCTTCTTTTTTTCAGATTTAACAACTTAGGTTTTTGGCAATTTCAACCATGGAAAGTTTAACAATCAAAAAACGTTAAGTTATCGAAGCCTATTACGAAAATAAACGTTCAAACAGAAAAGCAGTTTGCATTTTTTTCGTCAATATAATCGAACTACCGAGAGCGCAATTGGAAACGATGTAAAGTTATTGTGGAGAGGTTCAATTTCTTCGCACGATGACCAATAGAGGTGTCTGGATTTTCGGCCACATTCTCTTGCACTGCAGCAATGTTTTCAGCTGAACGAGATAAACGACCATTCAATGTTGTTTTCACATCTGCCACCGACCCAGTTAGCTTGAATTTACGAACAATTTTTCCAATTGCACTCTTGAAACTTTAACATGTTTTTTGATTGCTAATCTTTCCAATGTTGAAATTGCCAAAGACTTAAGTTGTTAAATCTGAAAGAAAAAGAAAAAAAAAATCATTAGACGCTTAAACTTAAATTTTTCTTCATTTTTAAAATGGGTCCAAATTATTGGAATACCCTATATGTATATCTATACGTGTATGGCGGTACTTATGATTTTGTGTGGGCTTGTGTGTATGTACATACAGTTATATGCACATAATTACTCATGTACTTTTATGCATATACGAGTTTTTTTTCCTCTCACTTTTATCAATATATTACTAAAATATTGTAACAATAGATTTCCAGGATTTATCAATAATTTTGTTCATTCATCTGATTTTACGCTTTATTTAATTTAATTTAATTTTATTATTATATATTTCTTTTTTCTCTTTTTCATTCTTTTTCTTTTACGTTCTTCCTTTCCTTCGCAATATATTCTAAGCATTGTTCACTAGCTTTCAACAATCGACCACGTGATCTGTCAATTTTTGCTACAACATGCTACGCGCGAGACGTCTTTCCCCTCCCCAACTTATAACTCTCTTCATCAATGTTTACAATGTCACTCCCTCACGATACACAATAGTAACAATCTCAGCGACAGATGTTTTTGTAGATAAGGTATTTTCCAGTGGAAATCTTTTTATGAAAAAAGCTAGATCTCTGTCTAATTAATCGATGTACGAAGCTTTTTATGAAAATTAACTTAAATTTAGATCGTTTGTGCTTTAGTTTGTTAACCAACATTCTCTCTTTCCCTCTATCTATCTCTCTCTCTTATATATATATATATATATATATATATATATATATATATATATATATATATATATATATTAGGTTGGTGCAAAAATAATGTAGTTTTCTCACATAATAACATATGTAAGAAAACGACATTACTTTTGCACCAACCTAATATATATATATATATATATATATATATATATATATATATATATATATATATATATATATATATATATATGTGTGTGTGTGTGTGTGCATGCGCCTGAAAAATATTTCGGTTGAGCTCTTCAGGGAGAAATGTGAATTTGTAGACAATGACTATTACTGCTGCTTACTCAAGACTATTCGTTAAGACGAATCAAGTTCTCTGGTAACTCCATGCTTGTCTAAATATAAATACGTCTAAATTCACCTTCATCCTTGCCGTGCGCCAAGGGTTTAGGAGTAGAATCTGGGAAGAATAACAAGTCAGTCAGGTTTCGATCCCGACTTGAGGCAGTCGTATGACTAGACACACTGATGAGCTGTGAAGTCTGTCTGAGGATGAGTGTGCGTCCCCCCGGGTCGCTGCGCCAAATGTGACGTCTGCCTGGCTGCGTCCGTCGTACTATCCTGTCCTGTGACGACCAACTGGCTTGGTATTGGTCGCGGCACCGAATGTGATGTTCTAAACTTTTGGTGACTGGGAATCTGGTTAGATTCGGTATCAACCTTGTCGTTTCCAGCTCGCCTCCAACGTCTGGTTACCGAAGAAACTGTTTTGATTTCCGGTTTGACCTACCCACGTTGTGATTTGATCTTAGGCAGAGGAGATCAATTAGTCGCCGGGCCGTGATGTAAGCTGAGTTCGATCAAGGGTAACGCCGCACATATATATGTAAAAGAAAATAAAATAATAACTCGAAAAGTTCAAATGTGTTAAAAAAGGATAACAATATTTTATATCTGGTTTCTGAATACAGGACTGCGTCTTTCTCCCAAACCCGCTATAAGGATTCGTGACATTTTGTGTTTGTTATGCGAGTCTTAACATCTTAAGCTGTTTGTTCTTTAAGAAACTGGTTCTTGGTGTATCTTCAGGCGATATTCGTAAAACTTGTTTTGCTGGTATGAGTCTAAGTCGTTCTTCAAAAATAAATTGTTCTTGGCTAGAAGTTGAGGTCGAGATGCCTGGAATCTTTCAAGTCAGCTATCTCCGAGGCGGGTGCAACTCAAACTGCGAACTTCACTCAAATGCCTCTCAACTAGAACTCGAACTGGTACTGGTTTTCACTCGCTGCGACTCTGCTTATATGGACGCCGACCAAAACCGGGGTGGGCTTGTCGGGGTTTGAGGTTCTTTGATAATTCTAAACCCTCAATCCACTTCTTTCTTTTCGGTCAGGAAAATTTTATTATTTTCTATTTTTGGAAGTCTTTTGTCTTCCCACCTTCTTCTGTTATCATGTTGGTATCTCACCATGCCCTCAGAGGGTGTCAACGGGTTTCCCCTCTCTCTCACAGTGGCATCTCAAACCTATCCCTTCAGTGGGGGGCAACAGGCCTCCCCTCCTTCTTCACATGATTACCTCCGCCTAATGCTCATGCCACCATTCAGCCAATGGGAGCACAGCAGCGTGGGTGTGGCCAGACTAGCCTCGGTTTAAAAAATCTTGCTCAAAGAAAAAAAAATATCTTCCTTTTTCTTTTTTTTTCTTTTTCTTTTCTTTCACTTTCTTTCCTTCTGCCCGACAACAAACCTAAGACTCATATCATAGTCAAATGTCACTTGGACTTTATCACCCGGGCCTTCGCCAAACAAGTGGGTGGTCAATTGGACGTATTTGCATTCTGTTGTTAATTAACTGTTCTGATAAAATAATTTCGCTATCATAGCCAGCCCTGAAGATAAACAGGTGTTTTTTCCCAAATGACAGGGAGTTGGTCCTACGGAAATTTTGGTTTCGGTCAAGCTTGACCTAATTAATTTTTATCTCCCAGTACCCTGCCGGCTGTCTCTTGTTCAACTTGAAAAAATCTTTTTTTTTTTTTATCATTGCCATGGGCAGATTGGATATATCTTACTCGCCGTCCCGTAACATAAATCAGATTAAATTCTGTTTTACCTTCTCGACAATGGAACTAAAAATCTTACCACTTTTCCTGTCAGAAAAATAACACCGCTTAGTATCCTTTTCGTGATGGCTTCTTATCACCTAAATTTAATTCTCACCTTTCTTTTTTATTCTTCTTTCTTTCTAGAGACGTAAATAGTGTCACAGACTATATATATCCCGTTAAAGACGATAGACAAGGTACAGCGATTAAGATTTTCATTTAATCCTTTTGTGGTCGTATATCTATTTTATTTTCTGGACACAAATTGTGTAAAAACTCTGTCTATACGAGCGTTATCGGTTATTCACTTATCCATTATCAAGGAAGATGTTTATTTATTTATCTTTAATTGGATGCGTCTGATTTGAGGTATTTGTTTGAAGGTATAGGAAGGTTTAATTTCAAAAAGCAGTCAGCACAGAATGGCCGTGTTCATAGTCAATGCAAGTGAGTGTTGGCTATTTCTTTTTCCATCATTTGTAAACATTTTTATATGTGGATAAGGCTATTATACTTCTACTTGTTTTCTACAAGCATATTGAGGATGGTGTTTGGTAGGATTCTGTGTGTGTTTAAATGAGTACTAAATGAGCTATGGTAAGATAGGTGCAACGTGAGTCGTCTAGATAGGCATATAGTGGCATAAACAATATAATTATGTATCAGCTTGGTTACATCAGGAATGTATTATTCCTAATCTATCTAGATGACTCATGTTACACATATAAAAGAGGGATTACTGCCCCCCCACACACACATATATATATATATATATATATATATATATATATATATACATATATATATATATATATATATATATATATATATATATATATATATACAAAGAAATGTTTTTTTTTAATATTTGATATTATACTATATATTGAGCTCTGATTATGAAACTATCTGTTTAATATTTCATATTAAAAAGATCTACTTGTATTTTCCTTTCCACTTACGGATTTGTTATTTTCTATCTATCAATCAATCAATCAATCTATCTATCTATCTATCTATCTATCTATCTATCTATCTATCTATCTATCTATCTTGTCAGTCTGTTAATATTTGACTGGCCATCTATCCATGTCTGCTTTTTCATGTTCATCTATCTTAGTTCATATCTATCTATCTATCTGATAGATGTTCTCTCTAAAACATATGTGTGATTAGTATTCTTTTGGTAAGGCCTCTTTCACAATTCAAACTTGCAGAGTTGCAAGGAATACTAGGATGTAGACAATAGTATTTTGAGTACCACGAAGACACAACATTGGTTCTTGAAAATGACTGAGAGAACCGAAACAATACCACAATATGGACTTCGGGAAGTCTAATCACAATTTTGAATACAATAGTCAGCAATTTATTCGGAAATTAGAAAAAAACAATAAAATATTTTTCGGTTCGTTTAATCAAAATTGTTTGTGTGTATGTATATATATATATATATATATATATATATATATATATATATATATATTTGAAAAGATTCTTACAGGTACAAAATTTTATTATAGCAAGGAATAAGCGGAATGGAAAGGACCTAATTATGAAAACT
Source organism: Acanthosepion lycidas (assembly GCA_963932145.1). Classification (NCBI taxonomy): domain Eukaryota; kingdom Metazoa; phylum Mollusca; class Cephalopoda; order Sepiida; family Sepiidae; genus Acanthosepion; species Acanthosepion lycidas. The sequence goes on from OZ010605.1 coordinate 5,732,334, forward strand.
AAGAACTAAAACAAACAACCGGTTTCGTCCCAGTACTCCTCAGGTTTAATACACTGGGATTATTTATTCATAAACTTAAAAACAAAAAACTATTCAATGTTGTTTTTAAATCCGGCCGCTAACAAAAGCCAACTAGTGAATACATCCGGGTCATCTATAGCGGAACACGCTATAACTAGCAGGGAATGTGTTGCTGGTTTGAGGTTCTTGAGTCCATTTACATCAAATCCCGCAGGCCGTCTCTCTGTAAGCAGAGAGATTGCTTGTTGGGTTTGAATGTGATTGGGCTCTAGTTCTTTCTATCATATCATTTTCCCCTCCCCCCTCATTGAATAGTTTTATATATATATATATATACAAATATAAATGGCCACTTCACTTCTGCAGGATTTCCTTCATATATCACACACAAAGGTCTAATGCATCTTCTTTGATTTTTATGTAGTTTTCATGCACTTGCATATTGCTCATCAAATCTGCTGCTGACCCAAATACCACATGTGACAGATATGTTATAATTTTTTTGTAATTTATTTACAGTGGACGTCAGCATATTCTGCTTCGAACTGTTTCCTATCATGAGATCTTAGATGATTAACACGGCCTGATTTGGATAAGAAGACCCTAACAAAGATATTGCTTGAATGATCAGGCTGAAGTTTTACTGAAATTGAGATCATGTCCCGTTTTGTAAGAATCCGTTTCAAAATTGCATGATCAACCCTCTTATTTAATGCCTTACAGCTGTCACTTATTATTTTCCATAAAACGGATCAATTTTCTCTCAATGTTCTCCAGCTCACAGACGCAATACAAAGAGATTTAAGATTGGTTATGACAACATTCATAAGACCTTACTATTTGGTTCGTGTTTTGGGTACTTACCTGGTAAAATCTCGTGTTAACTGACCGTATATTAACTGCTTGGATAATTTGTCGTTTCCTATTCTCGTACGGTGTCCTGATCATTTGTTTAACGATGAGGAGCTTTTCGAAACCCGTTGTATAGGCCCGTTGAAGAAGAACAGTCAAATGGCAAGGACAGCCACTTGATGCTCAAAGATATTTTTAATGGAATCTCTCCAGAGTTTAAGTGACAGCAGTATGTGGTCCAAGTTGCAGAGGAATAGGAAAGGGGTGGATAATACACATTTTGGTCTTTTATTGTGTCACTATCACTTCAGACTCCTTTCTAAGGGCTTTGCGAGCTTCTACTATTTTTATACCAGTTCATAGATAGAAAGTGAGACAAGAATCCGTTGAAAAAGTGCTCGGTTCAACTGAGTTGATTTTTTTTAATCATTTCAACTGAAGCAATGAAATAAAGCCACTACGTCTCAGGGGAATGATTCCGAAATGATATGATAAAAAGGAAAATATTATAAAAGAGAGAGCGCAGTAGATAAATAATTAGGAAGACAGAAGAGAAAAATTAAATTGAAGTTAAATTTTTCTTGATCAAAGTTCATTGGAAAGCAAGAAACTGTTCCAAAAGAATGAAGTGCAAAGGGTGGATTATATAGTTTCACCTATCATCCGGTTCACGCAACTCACAATCAAGGTTTATCTCAGTATTCTCAGTAGAGGATTAGGTTTCCTCTTCCTTCTAAAGTCTACTTCAACTCTATACTTCTAAAGTTTTCGCTAGAACTCTGAAACTGTATTCACTATTTATTTATTTATTTTTCTCGTCATTAGGAGTATATAGGTTCACTTATTGTCCGGTTCACCCTCCTCCCCTGTCTATTGGACAGGGGTTGAGGTTTATGATTTGTTCCTTGTACAGGACTGCGATTCCTCTTCCTTCTAACGTCTACGTGAACTGCATACTTCTAAAACCTACACCTGAACTAACTTTTTTACTAATTTTTTCTCTTCTCGATGGGAATAGATTGCTTCGCCAATTGTCCCGTTCACCTCTTCCCTGGGTTTTTGTACATGAGTTTTATCCCTTGATGCCTGATTATGATTGGCTTTTCGGTTTCTCTAAACGTCTAATTAACGTCCATATTTCTAACGTCTCCTCCTGAATTCATTAACTAAATTTACTATTTTTTTTCTTCTCTTCTCTCTAATAATAGATAGGTCCACAAATCGTCCGATTACACTCCTCCAAGGCTTTTTTGAACAGGAGTCGAATTTTATCGTTAGTCCCCTGTTTAGCATTGGTTTTCCAGTTCCGAAATATATGATAGATAGATAGATAGATAGATAGATAGATAATGAATTAAGATAATGCGACATATTAATAGGTAGGTAATAAGATAGATAGATAGATAGATAGATAGATAGATAGATAGATAGATAGATAGATAATGAATGAAGATAATGAGACATATTAATAGGTAGGTAATAAGATAGATAGATAGATAGATAGATAGATAGATAGATAGATAGATAGATAGATAGATAGATAGATATATTAATAGGTAGGTAATGAGTGAAGATAGATAGATAGATAGATATATAGATAGATAGATAGATAGATAGATAGATAGACAGATAGATAGATAGATAGATAACCATACGTGTGAGTAATATGGTGTCAAATAGTACATTTCAAATATAACTCCACTTTAATTTCGACAGTATTAAAATACATATTTACTTGGACATGTCTGTATTTTGGCTTTTCCCCCATTGTGCGTGTTCTTTTTCTATTACTTCACATGAGAAAAAAAAGCGTCAGAGCAGAGAGGCGGTTCCGCCTTGTTACATCTCCTACGTATAAACAGACTTTGTTCTTAAGTTGTTAAAAAAGGTAAAGTGGTTTGTACTCAAATTCGGTAGTCATGTACCTACCTATCTATATATCTATATCTATATCCATATCTATCTATCTATCTATATATATATATATATATATATATATATATATATATATATATATATATATATATATATATATATATATATATATATATATTATACGTATGTATATAACTCTACATATATGTACATGCATACACATGTACTTTATAGACAGTCACATCACGTTTAAACACAAGTTAAGTAACGCCGATCTTTTTTTTAAGCATTTCACACCAAGCAAGACGGGAAGCCACTAGGACGCAAAGGGTTACAGATTTGGAGCAAGATCAGATAGGAGTGATAGAGGAAAGGATGAGGAGAAGGATAGTGAATAGATCAAGGCAACTGGAGATGTCGATTGACATTAAATTTTAATAGTTGGAGATTATAGCTCTCAGGGAAACTGGAATAGGGAAGGAGTTCCACAGGCGAGAGGTGTGAGATATGAAGCTATTGAGTAGAAGTGACGGCTATATTTAATAGTTTCGACAGTGAAACGGTGAGATCGGGATGCCAGCCTCGTAGGGCGCTTGAACTCATGAAGTCTGGGAACCAGCGAATGCAGCTCCTCGGAGCAATTACCATGAAAGTATTTGTAGAACAGACAGAGAGAGGCGACAGCGCGTCTGTGAGAGAGCGACTGTAGATGAGATGCCAGAACAGGGCCAATTATATTGCATATCCGACTCTGGATGTTATCAAGAACCCCGAGGCAAACAGAAGGGGCTCCAGACCATATATGGCAGCAATACTCCACGCAAGGGCGAATTGTTGATTTGTAGATCTGAAGGATCGATTCCGAGGAGAAAAATTTCCTTGCGCGACATAAAGAGCCAACTTTCCTTGCGGTGGACGAAACTCAGTATATAGATGATTAAGGCATGGAACTTCGAATGGACGTGTCGTCTCTCCTTGAATTCGAAACGCCAAAAATTAAGTCGAACGCGCATGGAACATGTTTAACCTAAGCAAATCAAACTCTGCAAAATAAAAAGATCAGAGTTTATTTATTCTTTTGTCTCTATATTTTATTCTTGGATAAAGCATTATATTGATCAACGTTTTCTTTATCTTATCATATATACTTAATTTTGTGCGTGTATTTATTAAGTTGGTGCAAAAGTAATGACGTTTTCTCACATAGTAACATATGTGAGAAAACGACATTATTTTTGCACCAACCTAATATCTACAAAAATGAGCATACCTGATGAAAACATGCCCGAATTTTAATAAAAACAGTTTTTATTAAACTCAGTGAGAATTGGGCTATTGTGGTTTCCTCTTTGGCCCAAGCCAGCATAGATACTTTCATTCCTTCTCTGCTACTTCAATAGCTTCATGTCTCGCACTTCTCGCCTGTGGAACTCCCTACCCATTTCTGGTTTTCCTGATAATTATAATCTCCATCTATTCAAATGTAATGCCAATCTATCTCTCCAGATACCCTGAGCTATCCCCTAAACTTCTCTTCATCCTTTCCTCTATCACTCCTCTTTGCTCTCGTTCCAACTCTCGGTAACCCCTTGCGTGCTAGTGGCTTCCCGTCTTGCTTGGGGTGTAATTTGTTTAAAAAATACCAGACGAAGGCTCAATATTCTCCACGGTTAACAACAGCATATTCTGCTGCTACAGCTAACAGGGTTCATTATTTCCGGCTATACCAGCGTGACAGTTCCCATCAAAACAGACGCTTATTCATACCTTCACGTAATAAATGTAAACGCGCCCTCGAAAGAGCTGAGTTTGCTGAGAAAATGAGCCACCGTATTGTATCTAACAACTTTAGTTCCTGTGATTACTGACGGTTCTGCTATAGTGTAATAAATAATAGTAAGATTTCTATTTCACATCCCTTCAATAAATATGAGGTATTAACAATTTCCGCTGATAATGCTGAATATTTCGCGCGTAAATTCGCCTTAAACTCTACTCTTGACTTAATGTGGCGTATCTTTTTCTAACTCCCACTTAGAACTGAGTATCTCTTAAGCGATATGCATATAACCCCTTCTGTGGTTTCTGATATCATCTCTAATCTAGAACCCCACATAGTATGTGGACCTGTTGATATCCTTGTAATAATCCTTTACCCTAGAACACTAACCATGGGTATATGGTACCCAGCGCAGATTTTCCTGTTTTTAATTACGATTTTCAGTACCTGATTTTCTTAACTAAATAATGTTTTCAGTCCCTATTAATGTTAACTCAAAGTACAAAGATTGTTGTGTCTACATGTAAAATATTTCAAATAAAGATTTATATTTAATTCTTTTTTATTTTTTTTGATATTTTCAAAATCGGGTATGATATACCCATGGTTAGTAGCGGTATAACTTTAATTGATGGTTAGTGTTCTAGGGTTAAGATGTGTACTCTCGATCTGGTTACCTTCCTTTCTAAACTGTGTAATGAATGTCTCGCTGCCTATTGCTTTCATGCATGTTGGAAATCGTCATTTGTTGTTCTAGTTTTTAATAACTCAGGTCAACCATCTTACCCTAACGACATTTAATCTATTAGACTGTAACCTCTTTAATCCTTAATCAATGCTGAACTAGTTAAGCATCTCACATCGCAGGACATCGCAATATGTCTTTCGCTTCTCTATGACATCTGATAATATACTGATGATAATTGCGGCAATTGACTATAGAGCACTCGATAAGATTGCTGAAGTTCGGGCTTTTGTCATCTTGAAACCTTTCAACGGGGTTTGGCATACTGGTCTTCTTCACAGGCTGAAATGTTACCGTGTCACCGGAGGAAATTTTTTGAAGTGATCTAGTCTTTCTTAACAAATCGTGAAATGAAAGTCATCCCGAACGGTGAATCTTTTAGATATTTTTCTACTCATGCACATGCCAACCCCAGGGCTCTATCGTTGGTCCTACTTTGTTTTAAATTTTCATTAACAACCTTCTCGATGGCATCAGCTCTCAACTTGGTATACATGCTGATGATACAAACATTTATTCCTGTTTCGATAGTAAGTGTGATCAGTCCGATAGGGTCAAAAGCAATTCATGTCAAAAACAACCATCAATCTGTTATTAAGTAAAGCAAATGGTAGCTTGTTAATTTTAACGTACCTAAAACTAAATTACTCTCTGTTAATCATCTGAGAAAGCCCTTTCTGCCTTCCATCAGCATGGCTGATGCTAACCTTCAGGAGAGCGACTCCTTGTGCCTTCTCAGGCAAAGTTTCTCAGCTAACATGAAGTGCAAAGACAATATTGAATCCATTACTAATTCAGCTGCTAAGAATGTTGGTTAACTCTGTCGTGCTAGACAGTTTTAATCTCCAGAATCTCTCTTAGGTATCTATAAAAGTCTTTCATTTGTCTATGCTTATAATAGTGTTGCCAGGTATGATCTGGTGTTCCTGTTATCTAGAGATCCTTGATTTAAAAAACAAACAAACAAAAAAAAAACAATAAGAAATATTAGTTCCTGATATAATGGAATATGGATACACCTGTGTTCCCCCTAACTGGAATATGATTGGCTGGTGTCCGTCATAAATACCGATGGGCGTGTAGGTGAGTCAAGAGCTTTAGTCTGAGAGCTAAGTCTATAATAACGCCCATTGGTCTACGCCATTGATCTACACTTCTTACCTGCGACTACGACGCGTACCAGTCGATTACTGCTACCATAATCTACTTGGTTATAGTAGCCAAAACCCCTTAGTTACTTCGTTCAAATATATCCCTTTCCAGGACATATCAGTTCCTAATCTGGCATCTAGGCTTCAGTCACTTTGTCACCACCGTAAAGTTGCCTCCTTGTGCGTTTTCTATAAATACTTTCATGCTAATTGACGGGTGAAATCTTCGCTATGGTACCTAAACCTTATGAATTTAAGCGTAATACTAGATTACAGATTGTTTCTTTTTAAATTTATATAATAGTTTTTCAATAGAATATGCCTCTTCTGTCCATCTTAGATATTTATGAGTCTATGCCTTGAATATTGCTGCCATATATGGTCCGGTGCTCCTCCTATATATTTAGAGATTCTTAATAAAATCAAAAGGAGAATCAGCACTATTATTGGTCCTGACTTGGCATTTTGGCTTCAGTCATTTTCGCATCTCCGTAATGTAGCTTCCCTCTGCCTTTTCTATAAACACTTCATGGCAACTATTTCAGGTGAGCTCTTCTGTATATTACCTAAATTTATGAATTGAAGCTCAGTATTAAACTGAAAACGTGGACTCATCAATATACAACTGAATTGGCCAGATGTAACCGTAATTTCTATATTAGAAATTTCTTTTCCTGCTATTCTGGCTTTTTATCTACGGTCAACATGATAACTCTTATTAAGATCTCACTAAAGATCTTACTAAAGTTTCTGTTTTTTAATTCTTCTATATCAAGTAAACCCCTTGGGTTTACTGTCTTGCTTGGGGTGAACTCTGTTAAAAAATATGTTTTTGTGTGTGTTTATCTGTGTATGTGTGTGTGTGTGTTGGTCTGTCTGTATATATGTATTTTCTAAAAACTAGATCTATTTAATATCCGACATTTTTAGTAATTCAAATATTGTTTTCGTTATTCATCTTCCCTATTAACTTTTCACAGTTATGCTGACCGATAGGAGTAATACCCGCTTTTTAAAAAAAAATAAGAGTAGGGACGTCTAGTTAAAACACGAGTATCCACAAAAAATAACGTTTTAAGTAATATATATGCATGCATATTTGTATCTTTGAAGATTTGTAATTTGTCCTGGTGCCGGTTGGCAATAGTTTTGCGATAGATCGATTGTAAGTATGTAATGCTCTCTCTCTCACTCTTTCTCTCTCTCTCTCTTTCTCTCTCACACACACTGCAACGTTCCTCTGTGGGTTCGCCCGAGCGTACTAATGTGTCCTGAAAGGTAGATATTTGCTCCCCACTAAGTTAACAGATAAAAAATTCATAAATTATTCTTATATTTAAAAAATATTTATATTTAAAAAGATAGAAACACCAAGCACATGCTTTATATGTCCAAGTCTTTGTCATTTCATATTTTAGACTGGATGCTAAAATCGTTAATCTTTAAGAAGTACTGGATAATCTTTTCCCTTTTGCCTTCCTCAAGAGTTTTAAGCCACAATGTATCGGACTCTTAAAAAAAAAAAAAAACATAGCATTTTTTTGCTTCTCAGGAGAATTCTTTATTATTTTCCTATTTTCAAAATTCCTCATTAATTTTACATTATTAAAATTAAAAACAGAGACCCAGAATTTTAGCTATTCTATAAGTGCACCCGGAATTACAAAATGGTTGAGAAAGACTGACGTTATATATATATATATATATATATATATATATATATATATATATATATATATATATATATATATATATCAGTCCATGAATATTGCTTTCTTTTTGACAATATTCCCTGGTGTGTCTGTGTTTGGGTATATATATATATATATATATATATATATATATATATATATATATATATATATAAAATTAAGAAGTCATTCGATTACGCTACCTTTGTATTACCCTTTCAGTACCGTCAGATTTTGGTCAATTGATTTATCAACACTTTATGTTTTTTTTTAATATAAGAAGACTGACCATAAGCATTATATGTATATATATATATATATATATATACACACACACACTCATTTCTATGTATACATGTATATATACACAGACTCATTTCTATATATACATGTATATATATATACAGACTCATATATATATATATATATATATATATATATATATATATATATATATATATATAGTGGGGGAAATAAATATTCGTACACAAGAAAAAATATTTTTATAAATGTAAAAGGCTTAACTAAAACAAATTTTGATACATTTTATGTGTAAAGATACATTTATTAAAAAAATAGTAATAAACTTAATTACTTCTTATTCTAACAGAAATTAATGCATTTTTTTTTCATTTTAACTGATGAAAAAAGTATTCGTACAAAACAAAAAAAGCATATTAACTTAATTTAATACTTTGTAGAAAAGTCTTTATTGAGTTCAACAGCTACCAGTCTAATCCCGTACGTCTCAACTAATGATTTGCACACATCGAGTGGTATTTTGTCCCATTCTTCTTGGAATATTATCTTCAAATTTTTTATATTTGTTGGTGCTCTTTTCCCAATTTGAATTTTCAAATATCGCCATAAATTCTCGATTGGGTTCAAGTCTGGGGACTGACTTGACCATTGCAAGACATCAACGTTACTTTCAGCTAAGCATTTCCTTGTAGATCTAGTGGTATGCTTAGGATCATTATCCAGTTGGAAAACCTAATCAGGAGGTAGCCGAAGTCTCTCAACAGAACGCATTAAATTGTCTTGCAGGATTTTCTGGTAGCTTTCGGCATTCATCTTGCCATCTATTATTGATATTCTGCCAACACCTTCTGCAGAAAAACAGCCCCAGATCATGATACTACCGCTACCAAACTTTACAGTTGGCAACGTTTTCTTTGGTAAGTAGGTTAACCGTCCTTCCTCCACACATGATTTCGATACTTATGACCAAACAACTCTATTTTAGTTTCATCTGTCCATAGTACTTTTTCCAAAACGAATATTCTTTATTCTTGTGATTTCTAACAAATTTTAGCCTAGCATCTCTGTCATTTCAAGAGGAGTGGAGTCTTCCTCAGGATGCGTGATTTCAGACTGTTTTTGTGTAGTTCTTTACTTATTGTACGCTTGATTACTTTAATAGCTAATGCACGAAGATATTCCTGCAGCTCTTCTCGGGTGACCTGTGGATTTTGTTGGATCTGGCGTCCTAATAACCTTGCTGATCTTAGAGAAATCTTCCTCGGAGCACCTGTTCGTCTTTGGTTTTCGAAGATGTTACGAGTTTTTAAACCTTGCAATGAACGAAGCAATTGTAGTAAAAGGAATATTCAGGTGGTTAGAAATCGTTATGTAACTGTTCCCATCTTTCCAAAGAGACAAAATGTGTTGTTTTTGTGAAATAGTCAATTCTTTACCTTTAGGAATTATTAGAACCTTCTCGTAAGACTAAAATTTCAGGATGCTCTGATAATGGCTAATAGCGTTAGCTATAATTACTGATAACATTACTGGAACATTCTAGAATCTACTTTTTTTTTCATAATTAATTGACTATTTTATTCTAATGATTGATTTGTACGAATACTTTATTCACCAGTTAGAATTAAAAAAATACATTAATTTCTGTTAGAATAAGAATTAAGTTTTATTATTATTTTTTAATAGTATGTGTATTTATACATAAAATGTGCCGGGATTTGTTTTATTTAAGGCTTTTACATTTATTAAAATTCAATTTTTCAAGTGTACGAATATTTATTCCCCGACACTGTATATACATACATATATATATATATATGTATATATATATATATATATATATATATATATATATATATATATATATATATATAAACACATTTTTTCATGTAAATGATAAAATTTTAGTAACAATAGTGTATTAACTTTTATTTTTTATTTTTTATCAAGGCTTTTCTTACAACTGAAAGTTCAAATTTAGATTTGTCTGTCTACAGTACCTTCAGCTATATTATGAATATTTTCTATGAGAAACATTATATTTTGTTTTAAAAAAAGTACAAATAATTCGATTTGTAATAATTCCCACATACACATTGATATATATATATATTATGTATATATATATATATATATATATATATATATATATATATATACCGTTTCACAATTGTAAAAAATCTCTTTTCAACAAGACAACGACCAAATTATGACAAAATTATATCGACACACACAAAAATAGAACATAATTTAGGAAATTATGACTTGGCCACCTCAATTTCCTGATCTCTGTCTCTTTGAATTAATATGCAATTGATGTGACAGGATAGATCGAAGAAAATACCAAAAGAATTAGAATGGGTTATTTCACTGCCTTAAGAATGCTTGGGAAGTTCTGCGTTAGGCATTTATTTTTCAAAAACGGTTGGAAGAAAGGCCAAGAATTTGTATTAGGTTGGCGCAAAAAATAATGACGCAATAATGTCGTTTTTTTGACGTATTTTTTTAAGTCAAAAAACGACATTATTACGTCATTATTTTTTGCGCCAACCTAATAAAACAATAATTAACGTAAGTTTTGGCTTATTAAAGAAAATAATACATGACATTTTTCATACTAATTTTTGATAAGTGATTATTATTTGCCAAAATAAAACCAAATGCACTGAAGATTCTAAAATTCTCTTTTAATTTAAAAATATATACATACATATATATATATATATCTGTGTGTGTGGGTGTGTGTGCATTATATATATATATGGATCTATAAATATATGCACTCATGTTTTCTCCTGGGGCTCGTCTGACACGCCATGTCTATGTTGCCATCGTTCACCTCACATACTTCACGTCATATTAAGCCCAGTGCACACCCTACAAGTGTGTTCAGTGCAGTAAATCATTTCTATGATGTATTTCAAGCCCGTGATTATTTGATATAACTCACCCTGTTTCAAGACCTTACAAACCGATGTTTTCAAAATCTCGCCCCCGACCCCAGAGAGATGACTAGGAAAAAATAATACTTTTGTATACGCTCGTGACTTTCTTATTGAAAAAGAATTTTTTAGGCTAATACACCGTATATACTCGTATATTGTGCGATAGCCAAATTGTCGCTTATATAAAATGATTTTATCATGTATCTCGTGTATTATGCGAGTTCTTTTTTGAGAGACCGAATTACAATAGACTAACTTTTTTCCTCTATCTCTTTATTCCATCTTCTAGTTTAAAAACTAAGTTAAAAAAGTAAAAGCGAATGATAAAATTATCGGTAGTAACGCTATACTCCTTACCTAAACGGGTTCAGACATAAACAGTCGAACGAGAAACAGCTAAACAATGAAAAAGATGCATATTCGTTATGTTCGTATTTCACACTTGTTGTAGTAAACATAGAGGTGATAATGGGTAGGTCCCCATTCACATAAATACAGTAGTAAATACTGTATGTTTGTCTGAAATCGGAGATTCGTCTCCAGCTGTGCTGGTCAAATTCTCTGGTTCCAGGCAGACGCGGCTACGTCAAAGGTCACAGTCTCGTCTCCGGAAACAGCTACCCGACCCCGTTTTATATGGGGTCTACTTTAAATTTTTGGCTGAGCCTACGGGCTCGGATAGCCCACATTAAAAACGGTCTTGTGCCACATATGACCGCATAGGGTGGTTGGTAGTTATCCTGCAGTTGGAGATTCATCTCCAGCTCTGTTGGTCGAACTCTCTACCTTCGGGCAGAGAGGATCCCCAGACGAGACTATGTCGAAGGGAAAAGTCTTTTCTCGGGAAGCAGATACCCGATTCCTTTTTATACGGGGTTTACGGGTAATTTTTGACCTAGCCTACGGGCTTGGATACTCCACATTAAACTCGGCCTTGTTTCACATCTAACCGCTTGGCGTGGTTGTTAGATATCCTGCAGTTGAAGATTCATTGTGGAATTAAATTGATTCACTTCTATCAGTTGACTACTACTTCTACGCGCCGCTGGCACATCTTATACGTGATGTTAGTGTCCTAAGTATTAATCGTTCATTACCAACCCTCGTTTTATTATTCTATTTAGTAACCTACCCAAGGTTACAACAATAATACGATACAAATATATGAATATTTCATGCATTATTATTGGATACAGTTAAGTAAGACTTCAGTTTTATCAATATCAAATTTATTTCAAATACAGCTGTACATTTTGACTAGAGTAAACAGATATATAATCTGGTCAACTGCGTTGTCTGGGCCAGCAACGCATACGCTAAATTTATATCACGTGTATGATGCGACCCCTTAAAAATTAACTTCAAAATTAGGTCCTAAAATATCGCATGATACGCGTAGCTTATATATATACATATATGTGTGTGTGTGCGTGAGCGTGTGCACACACACAATGTTATATGAAAAAAATGCGTAACTTTAAATAGCAATAAAAAATTAAGTAATCTTTTCATATAATCTTTTCATTAACGTTCTATTTTTAATATTATTTTAATATTTTTTATATGGAACACTATATGTAAAAATATATGCTGTTTCTTAAAACTTAAATATATATATGTATATATATATATATATATATATATATATATATATATATATATATATATATGCACACACACACACATACATAATATTGATATATATGTAAATATGTGTATATATAAATGCCTGTCAAAATCGCTACACACTTGCAATCGTGCTTCCATACGTATTAATGCATCTCTTCAGGTTATTATAAATTTATATTTACGAAAAAAATGTAGGTTATAGGATGTGTGCACTTTACTCTGGTCAACAAGTAAAATATGACCTACTTTAAATTTAAACTGAGCAAAGAAGCAAAAATTAAAAAATATTTTTTATAAATAGGTCATGACTGGTAGAGTGGCAGCTAACGGCAGCCAGACATAAACTAATGCGTATACGTATGGTTACATAAAATATACAAACTACTACATATATATATATATATATATATATATATATATATATATATATATATATATATATATATATATATATAGCTGGTCACTCGTATTCAAAGATACCTGTCTATTACGACTGCTAGAAATCCCTATTGCGGTCCCTCGCTCAAGCATATTTGTGCTTGTTCAACATCCACTGAGCCAAACTGTGGTTTATACTTCAACTATGCTGAACAGACCTTGGTTACAGTTTCTGGGAGATAGTGTGTTATCTAGCATGATCTACAACCTAAACAAGACCACCACACTCAAAGCCTCAGTCAGGATGACTTGTGACTTCGCGCCAGAACAGAAGGTCGACTGTCCTTAATGGTTCCGTCTACCCAGATTTACTACATATATATATATATATATATATATATATATATATATATATATATATATATATATATGGTGGGGTGCAGGTTTTTACTGAAAATTGAGACCATCTAAGCAAGTCCTCACTGAAAATTATAACGACTGGTTATTTTTAAAGTTTGCACAATTTGTTCAGGCCAGAAACTCTTCAACAACAATTCCGATAAGAAAAGAATAATTGCAACAATCTGAACAACGATACTAACAGTTTGGCATGTATCTGATATGATAGTGATAAATGATGACGTAATAATGTCGTTTTTTGACGTTAAAAATACGTCAAAAAACGACATTATTACGTCATTATTTTTGCACTAACCTAATACTTTCAAAGTCTTTGCCCATCAAGATTCGACTTTTACAATAGTTGATAAAGGAACATCCTTACAATTGCAAACTAGTCAGTAGATGAATACAAAATATGAGAACCATAAAAGCTGAAATGGCACATTAGTCTACATCGACAGCTCAGCTGATAGCATATCTAACCGCAAGTATGTCAATGGACTTTTGGGATTTGTTTATCTGCAATAGGAGTACAGACAACCGTGGATCTAGCCCGGATTTCACTTATGCCATAATTACATCATATACGCCAGGCGTTCTTGTCTTTTGCTGATCTGGCCTTTTTTATCATTTCATTTAAATTTATAACCCTTGTTCTAAATTGCAATAATTAAAACACACCAAGTTGATTATTCATTATTTTTCTCAGCCTAACTTTTCTGTAAATAGACTAATAAAAGTTTTTCTTTTATAATGTGTTTATTCATGGCTTTCCACAGCCTCCTAACGTTTTTGATATGGTCTCATTTATCATTTTATTTAAATTTATAGTCCTTGTTCTGTGTTCCATTAATTAAAACCACCAAGTTGATCATTCGTTATTTTTCTCAGTCGAACGTTTGTGTAAATATAATAATAAAATCTTAGTTTTTCTTTTATAAACTGGTCGATCATGTTTTTTCCTCATGCCTTTTGTTGATATGGTTTTTTTTATCATTTCATTTGGCATTATAACTCTTGTTCTGAGTTCTAATAACTCAAACCCACTGAGTTGATCATTCACAGTTTTTCTATTTCTGTCTTTTTTTTTTTTTTTCCTTTTGAGTGAAATTGTATTAGCCTAAGTAAGGGAAAGCATTGAATCCCTTGGGGCTCTACAGGAAAGATAGCAGCCAATTCGAGAATTGAAAAAGCCAAGATTTAATTAGTGAATAATATCAGAATTTCTGCGGAGACGATAGAATTATAGTTACATGGACTTTAGAAAGAACAGGAAACCCAATCGTAAGCAGAACAGAAGGGAGAAACGTCTAATCCTGTTCAAAAGACAGAGGAGGAGTGTGAAAGCGATGATAACCATCTACTCCTTCTTCCTCCTTCCATTACTTCAAATTCAAAATTGATTTATTCATTTTTCCTTTGCCTACATACTCTTCCGTATGTCCTGTAAATATTTTTAAATTCTCAATATTATCAGTCAGTTTCTGATATAGTATCACTCATACTAACGCGGTGTCATTGTCTGAGCTTTTTGTCCGTGTCACATATATCGACAACTGTTACTATAGAGAAAGGATCCGGGGTAAATAGATGACATAACACAGCGCCCCACGCGCCCTGTTTTTGTTTAGTTGTTGGCGACATGTGGGATGGCTTGTACGGGCTTTTCAAGGAATTGCTGTATACGTTTGTCCTGACGTAGAAGTGGAGATTTGATGCTGGCTAACAGTGGTTAAAACAAATTTCCTCCAAACATAAAACGTGTTCTGGACGTCGTAGCAGTACCGATATTTGTCACTTCGACTAAATTAAAAGTAACTGTTGGATACTGCATGGTGTTAACAATATAGACCAAAACATCCCGGACTCTTTGGAATCGTTTTCTTGTAACAGAATTATAGGTAAGCATGCCTCTAGCCTGACTATAACACTAGTAATGTCAAGAAAGGGTTACCTGGAAATATGAATGTTACTCTGTAGTGGCCCCTGTTGAGTGTAAGCTTCCGATTTAGACCAACAAGTGGTCGTTTGCTTTGGCGGTCGTTTGTAGCTTACTGACATTTGAATTACATATATTTTACTAGAAAAAATCTTTCTTGCTCACATTCCCCAAAATTTCACCTTTCTCAGAGCAGACATAAGTCAATGGTTTAAATTGATATTTGTGCCTTGCTGAAAAATCTAGAACGTTTTTCAAAACGATCTGTTGCCATTTCAGCAGAGAAAGCGACAGCCTCAACTGAAATCTGAATGCCGTCTGTTAATCCTATTTTCAGCTTCAGAACACCTTCGCTACTGCACACAGTGTATACATAGTTATTGACACCATCTAGCAGAAGAAAGATAATCTCTCACAACATTGGATTGAATGGTATTGAACACTTAATTATTAAAAGAAAAACTGTTTCACTTTACCGATGGAAAGAATGCATTGGCAAACCATTTCTCGAAGAGAGAGAGAGTGAGAGAGAGAGAGAGAGAGAGAGATCTGCAATACACATGAAAATGGAAAGTTCAGAATGATTAATATCTGAAGATATTCACTGGTCAAAGCAGCCGGGATTTCATAGAAATGCTCTCAGTCTTCTTCTAAGACAACCACAAGATCACAAAAAATAATAAATGAATTATACGACAGCGGTGATATAACGGAAGTCATTAGTAGATCAATCTTAGTAGAAACCTTTTATGAGAACGACAAAATGAATTCTTCCTAACGCTATGTATACTATGCCTCTCAAGAAAGACGGACGGTATTGAATCGAGCCGAGCTGATAATAGTTCACTCCCAAACCAGTCTGACAGTCATACTAACACCTTCCACTTCTTGTATTATTTTTCGTGCAATATATTCTTTGTTATTTCTACTCTTATGTTTCGTGTTGTTCTTCCATGGTCCTAACCTTGGACCATAACAGTGGCGACGAGGATATTGAAAAAACAAAATCTACGCGGAGGATATAAAAAAAAAATACTTTTTTGCTATCGGTCGCCCATAACAAAATCTGGGGAAAAATGAACGTGAGTCAAATCGGAAAATAATCTTAATGACAAACATAAGCATGCTACTAATCAAAAACCAGACGAATAGGGCGCAAAAACTAATGATATCTAAAAGAGGAATAGATCAGTGTAGGTTTCTCAAGAACTGAAACAAGTAATATCATATTTATGATCAAAATAATATCTTAGAGACCAAATCAAATGTATATTTTAAACGTCAAAGTTTACGAAAGACATTTAATAAGTTACAGCATGATGATCTATTTGAACTGCGAGGAAAACTAGGCTGACTTGGAAATGACGTAAGAATAATCCAAACGTTTTACAATCTACATACGGTTAGAAAATAAACTGAGTATGGAGAAAACAAAACAGACAAAGTCATAATGCAACAATGTGTCTTCTTATTGGATTTATTTGACGTCTACCGCGTGGTTATCCTATAGGAGATGAACATCTAAGCAGGATTTATTATCTGTTGGCACAATATTAATGTTAGAGAGGTCCATGACACCGTCTTGATAGCATTCACAGAAACTGGCTGCTTACATTCAATATCTCAATAACTAAACTAGTTACCTTCCATCATCGTTAATCGGACAACGAACTACGACCAGTCATGACAAACAGATGTCCCTGTCGGGGAGACACCGCTCCATCGCCTCAAATTCTCACCTGACTTCAAGTAGAAAAAGTATATACGTTCCACTTTAAGGATTCAGATAAAATGACCAGTTCCCTGTACCGCTCCAGTAAATATCTATCGACTATCATTACAAAAGCCAGATCAGGGCAGAAATGGAGTACTATTGTCCTATTTGAGTGGGAGTTTCCAGAGCTCACTCAGGAGAGTCCAAAAGAATCTCCGGGTCTTTTTGGGTGACGAATTATTCTCCACCTTCATATCTCTTACTCACTGCATCGGTGAGAATTAAGTTCCACTCTAACAGCTTCTTTCCACGAACCACTGTTCTGTTGAACCCACTCCCAAGAGGAAATTTCCCCGATCACCAGAAATTAACCTTTTCATGTTTAGAGTTAAGATTTATCTTCCCGCACAATCCTATAGATTTTCAAAGCATAGCTAAGATGTGGAACAAGGCCGAAAGAAGAGGGCACCCAGTGAGAATCGATCTCACTATTCAGGGTCGTAATTGTTCTAGCGAGACAAGCTTGCTAACCATTATGCCACCTCGAGGTGCCCTTTCCCACACAATCCTATCCGCACAAATTGCGTCATAATGTGACCCAATACTTAAAGTGCCCCCGTGAAAAAATAAAAAAGAACAAAACCCAAGATGCGAATTACGAAGTAGACTGAGAAAAGATGCCTTCCAAAAACCAGTTATAAATAAGGGGACATTTTTGTGAAAAACAAAGAATAAACAGCTAAGATATGACTTATTAGTAATCTGACTTCAAGGCAGTCGACGCTGAGCAATTTTATCACAGATGAAGAGGATGTTGGCAGCACCAGAAGGATGATGAGAGTACCTCACGGACGAAACGTGTAAGCAAAGAAAATAAAATCCTAAAAGACATAACCAGAATTAGAAACAGACAGCTTAAATTCCTGGGAAGCATAATGGAGATTATCGTTCGATTCATCCTTGGACTTTTGAACAGGAGTAGAAGTTTATCCCTCATTTCCTGCTTAGGATTAGGGTCCTTATAAAGTCTACTTCAGCGCTATATAGTCGGCTATGATAAGCATTTAGACACCCTTTATTACAGCAATTTTGGTTTGTTTAATAACGTCTCTTCTTGTTTCAGACAATACCGTGTTAGTATCAAGTTACTATCATCTATGAACAATAGTTGACTTATATCTTGCACTGAAAGTTCGTGGAAGTAAGGAAATGAGTGAATTTCAACAAGGACAAGTACGATGGCATCAGTGTGGGATGACAAATAGAGAATTTGCTAGGTTTTTATAGGTTAATCATGAAACGGTTAATAATATATCAAGAAATTTAATGAAGAAGGCCATTGTCGTGTGGAACCACGTTCGGGAAGACCAAGCATTTTTTTTGGGGGGGGGGTGCGAAGGAAAAGGGCGCTGAAGAAGGAAGACATCGGAAACCGTCGTCAGAGCATCAAAGATGCCGCAAACAGCATGGAAATGTCGACATATGCGATGAAAAAAACTCTGAAAGAGCTAGGCTATCAAAGAAGAGTTGCAAGAAAAAAGTCCTTGATTTCAGAGATTAACAGGTACCTTCGTATAGACTGGGCGAGTGTTGGAATTCGAGAGCAAAGATTATGAATTTTGGCAGTCTTTAATTTGGTCAGATGAAAGTAAATTCTGCCAATATTCTAATTCGAGATTGGTCTATGTTTGGAGAAATCAGAATGAGACTTGGAACACTGAATGTCTGCAGGCGAGCGTGAAATATGGAGGGATTGGTGTGGGGCGCTGTTAGGTATGGAGGGATTGATGTGAGGCGCTGTTAGGTTTGGAGGGAAATCTGATTTTTGTTGATGAGCGGTTGAATGGTCCAAAATACTGTCAAATATTACTGCTCCGTCTATTTGAAACTAATCAGATTGACCAGAATGTTTACCGTTTTCAAGTCATAAAAGGAAAGTAGCGAAGGCCTGGAAGGAATCGTAAGGAATCAAGTCACTGTCATGAGTAGCCCAAAATCCTGACCTGAATCCAATAGAGCACGTTTGAGAGCACCTTGACGAAAAACTTCGAGAGCGTGCGACCAAAATCACGTCAGTGGCAACCCTGAAAGAAACATTGTTAAAGGAGTGGCAAAATATGGATCAGACGATTGTGGATAACTTGATCAAATCCATGAAAAATCGAATGCAAGCACTAGAACTAGCAAATGGGTGACCTACTCCATACTAGTTTCAAATACTGTTTATGTTGAATAGGGAGTAAATTAAATTTTGTTAGGCCGCTGTACTTTTAATGTAGGTACCTCTACGAAATCGCTAAAAAAAAGAGCATAGTCTGATGAAAAAGACGCCAAACTTTATGAAAACAAAATTTTATCGTCTAAATGCTTATGTTTTTATGAAGAGGATAGACCAAATTTTTTTTTATTATTTTTCAAAATTTTTTCCATCTTTTTAGAATATTCTAAATTTTGATTTAAAAACTTTGTTTATCTTTGTTGCAACAAGGGGTAGTAAATAACATAGATAATTTTAGCGCGTTTTTTTGTATTTACACACATTAATTTTGAAAATATTGTAAAAATAAAAATAATTGTCAGATGTTAATGAAACTTTCAGAAACTATTCACAGATGATCGAAATTATTATAAATATGTTGTTTTTTATAAAAGTCATGGCAGAAATATTTTTTTTTCATTTTTATTAACACCCCATAACTAATTTTATGAAAAACTCTAGAAATTAGATCTTGCCGCCCCCTACAAATTGCAATAGTTAAAAGCACAAGGCTTTGAAGACTGCAAATCATGTATTTTTTTTTTTTAATTGTGGCCAACGTACCTGAAAATCAGCTCTGAATTGTAACATACAAAACTCAATGAAACAAATATATTATTTAATTTCAAATGCTTTTATTTGCTTCTATTTGTTTTTATGAATATGGACAATATTTTCTGAAAGCAAAAATTTTTTTCAATGAAAATTGAATTTTTAATACAATTATTTGTTATTTCTTTTAATTATAATAGATTTTTACATTAAGTATTTAAAAATATTATAAAATTAGTTAAAAGCAGTGCCAAGCTTTCAATTGTGTCCAGATGAGACCGCCATTGTCTAGCGCTTTGAAAATTGTATCGTTTGGACCAATCGGATTAGCCAACGTAATTAAAAAATGTAACTTTTATGCTTATAATAGAGCGTTAATTATAAAGTACGGAAGATCAACCAGGATACAATTTAGTTGCATTATTTGAGTTCAGCATTGTTCTCCGCTCTTAAGGCATTTACTTTTGCGAAACACGTATGGAGAAGTTAATTTGATTTTTGAATTTCAACTGAGAAGGGTACCTATAAGTATCAGTAACATATGAAATTTAACTACTGCCAAACTTTAATTTATATGATCTTATTTTGATTTTAATCTCAGTTATGTCATTTTTCCATAAATGAAATATCAAAATTAATAACAAAATAAATGGAAATACAAATAACACAGTAAAATTTAATAAATGTACATAAAATTATAGTATTTTATGTACACTTCTGATAAAAATTCATAAGGTACGTATAAATAATAGATACCTCTTTCTTATGAAATTTAATCTCACTCTTAACAGTCTTATTTTTTAATTTCTTTATATTTTCCATAAAGCATCGTAAACGTAAAGATGAAAGCTAAGTACAAAAAAAAAAAAAAATGAAAAATTAGAGCGCTGAAAGTTTTTCTTAAAAGTAACGAGGTAAATAATTTGTTCATTTAAATCTAAATAATTTCACTTCCTTCCATCCGTAGAAAGAATTATCCTCCCGTAAGTTATCTAAACGTCATGAATCATAGCTGTCAACAGCTGTCAACGAGGCGAAAGGTTATGACCTGCTTTGTTTTATTTTCAAATTACATTTTTTCGGCGCAGAAGCTAAGTTAAGCTTGGTTCAAAATATTTTAAATAAACATTATAATTCCTGATTTTATTAAAATCAGTTTTGAAAAAATGATAATTGATTTTTAAAAGAATATCAAAGTCAGATTTTCATCTTTTTAACAAATGATTGAAAATGATTGAAAATGATTGATTATCTGTCCTTTTTTGGTGACAAAAAAAAACAAAATTTGTAACGAAAATTTCGGACGTGCTAGGAACGATTAAAAAATGTAAAAAAATACCCCAAAAATACTTTGATCTTTCCTCTTTAATAATAATATGAACATTAGACGATAAAAAATTGTTTTCGTCAAGTTCGGCGTCTTTTTCATCATGCTATCTCTGTTTGTTTACATTTTCGTGGAGGTACCTATTTTAATGTTTGTTCCTTCCTAAGCTGGTCCATATAATAAGCCTCTACATTTAGTGGTTATCGGGCCTTGTATTGGTTGAAGATTTCTATAAAAAAAAATATAGAAAAGTAGTTCAACTACCTATCAAACATGTGTGAATGGATGGTAAAAAGGGACTGAACCGACTCTAGAAGACCTGAACATGAGAGGTATTTGTGGAAGGCCATGATCGTCCACGTTGTGATATGGTACCGAATGCAGAATAAGAAGAAATGTATATAAAGGCCAATCCAACAACCGAAAATATGAAGACACAGAATGGAATATAGGTGAAGGAACTGAAGAATTTTGTTTTGATCTTGAGGTAGCTTGTTATATATATATATATATATATATATATATATATATAACAAGTTTGATAAATTTGTTTCCGACTGAATTCAACCTCCAGAAGACGAAGCCAAACAGTAATCTCGACACGTGGTGTACAAAGCATAGCTTACAGCAGTATCTGGAAGGCTGGAGACTTGTTAAGAATTACTCACTCTCAGTTTTCTCGTGGTGAATGAAGTGTAAAAGTGAAACATTTTCTCACGCAGTGTTAAGAAGATCAGGGTTAAAAGACAGCAATATTGGTTTTGAGTTCCTTCCACCTTTCCCTGTGGGGTAATAGCGAGGAGTAATGTTTGAGAAATGAATTCGGGTGGGGAAAAGGCAAAGAGATATCATTTGGGTGTGTTGCTGTAAGGTCGAAAGGTGGGGTAGATTTATGATAGAAACTTCCAATTCGGTACAGTGGCAGTTGGACAGAAATGGAAGGAAAAGGAAGGAAGAGTCAGAAATGGGGATGTTGAGGGGTCATACGGTGTACATAGACGTATATTTAGCTTAAAGGCATGGGCTTTCCTCAGAATCGGTTTGTATGGATTCCATGTTTACTAAGACATCCACACATTTTTCTTTAGAAAATGTTTTATTTCTAGTATTTTACAACAGGTTATATATACGTATAAAATTTACACACATTTTTATATCATGAATATATATATGTGTGTGTGTGTGTGTGTGTGTGTTTGTACCTGTGTGTGTGTACCTGTGTGTGCGTATATATGTATTTGTGTTTGTGTGAATGGGGATGACAAAATTGACAAAAAAATTCTTTATGACACATCGCATTCCAAGAAAATACTTCTAATTATAATGTATTGATTGAATTGGTTTGATATATAAAGATATAACAAATGCCATTACTGGATCACAAAGCTGTACGTAAATTTAGGGAAACATATATTATTAAGGTAAGTAAAATAACGTGCAATTCACAAAGTCGGTGTGAAGGGGCTTCATTCAGAATTTTTATTTTTATTTTTTTCATTCTTCTCTAATGTTTTAATTATCCCATGTTCTAACAGCAGGAGAGTTTGAGGAAGTAAACATTAGTATATATATATATATATATATTTAAAAATATATTGTTAAATATAACAGACAATGAATCATGTCTGCTCATGTGCCGTTCAAATGTTCGTATGTTTGATTTAATTTCCAACATTTGAATAATTATATTAAATTGGTCCTCACATGAGCCATCTTCAGAGTGTTTATACGAACATTTATACAGAGTTATTCGCTATCAATGATAATATTTTGTGCTGTCATAGAAGATCGCGATGCGACGATA
>OZ010605.1:5758156-5763156 GCA_963932145.1 Acanthosepion lycidas
ATTTCGTTCTCACCTATCAATAGCGAAAGGTTACTCGAAAAATACACAAACTCCACGCGTTCGCACAGCAATGTTGAACGAGAAATTAAGCTGGTATTACTACATTAGCGATTTAAACGCAACACCCAGCTTCTGCATATATATAAAAAATATATATTCCAATACCATACAGCAGTGACGAGCAGTGATTCGACATCTACGGAATATTAAAGTCTGTCCAAATAACAATACGAGAACGATTTCTTACACACCCACATACAGAAAAAAAAAAACAGTTTGTTCGTAAAACAAATTGACAACACAAGAGCAGAAGTACAACCATTGTACTCGTAGTCGAAAAAAAAACTAATTTTTTTTTATGTAACTGAGTTGAACTCGTGCATAAAATTATTCTCCCCTCAAATTCACTGAGGTGTGTTTTCTCTTTTTTGTACCTCTAAAAAAAATACATAAGTGTGGTGAAAATTTATACAATTACGTTAAAATTAACGGAACCACGGAATTGCAAAGAAGCTAAACACATTAGTTTAGTTTAACTAATTGTCTGTCCATATTTTTTTTTTAAATCAAGATTTTTTTTGTCTACCTCCCCTTGGCACACGGGTTTCAAAGCAACAAAAATATCGCTGTCATTTTTTGTCTCAATATGGAAGATTTTCAAAAAGTAATTGCCCAAATTCTAAAAGTAAATTTGGATCAGCAACAAAAATCAGAAGAAAGACAACAACAATTATTTTTGGAATTACATAAACAACAAATGGAATTCCAACAAATTATGCTTCAGAATGCTGAACTACAACAGGAACAACTTAAAGAATTACTCGGAAATGCATTAAAAGGCTCAAAATCTGAAAAAGATACAATATTCTCCCAGAGTATAATCTACAATTCAATGGAAACCTTTGAATTCGTACCAGAGAACGACAAAACTTTCGAGGCTTTTTTTTCCAACGTGGACTGTGAACAATGGCCCAGTAAAAAAAAAAGGTACGTCTACTATTGAGAAAACTGGGAACTACAGAACATAGTAGGTTCGTAGACTTCATACTATCTAAGAAAACCACTGACTTGGATTTTTCAGAGACTATTAAGCTTCTTTCTGAACTATTCGGGCCTAACACAACCTTGTTCCACAAACGTTGGAAATGCCTGAAAACAGTCAAAGACAACCAGCAAGATTTTCTAACGTTTGCAGCATCGGTAAACAAGCTATGTAATGATTTTAAACTAGCCGAAATGACGATCAGAAATATGCCGGCCCCAGATAACGTTCAAGCGTTACAAGCTTCCTTGGCCTAGCTATTTTTTTACCAAGGGTTCATTAAGAACATGAAAAATTTGAGGGGGCCTCTCAACCAACTTTTAAAAAAGGACAAACCATGGTCATGGACCCCGGAATGCCAAGACGCATTCGAGAAGATCAAGAAAACTCTTACTTCGGACCTCTCCCTCACCCATTACGACCCTAGTCTAGACATCATAGTCACAAATGATGCAAGCTCGTACGGCATTGGTGCTTGCATTCTGCATAAACTGCCAGATGGTTCGCGAAAATCTGTGGCTCACGCAGCAAGATCTCTACTTCCAAATGAGAAACAATATTCCCAAATAGAGAAAGAGGCTCTAGGTTTAATATTCGCTGTTTCACCTACATGGTAGACGGTACATATTGCAGACAGACCATAAACCTCTAATTACAATTTTTGGGTCTAAAAAAGGTCTGCCAGTCTACACTGCAAATAGACTACTTCGTTGGGGAACGATTCTATAATTTCAAGAAAGAGTTCCTAACATTCAAAAATATTTGCCATTCCAAAAAATACAGAAGCCTTTGAAGACTCCATCATTGCTCCCCTAAGGACAAATTGTGAAATCAAAAACATGATCGCGAGTACCATAAGAGAGCTCCCAGTTACTTTGGCCGTCATAAAAAGGGAGTCTCCAGAAGATGAATTCATTCAATCCGTAAAAAGCAAAATTCTCAACAAAGACCCCAATGTGCCTGAAGTTTTCTCCCTCCGCGATGATGTCCTACTTTACAATGACCGCGTAGTGATTCCAAACAGCCTAACCAAAGAAAAATCCTCAGGGATATTCACATGGGACATCCGGGGAAGAACGGTACGAAAAGCCTCATGCGCTGCTATATCTATTGGCCAAACATGGACAAGGACATAGCAGACATGATAGAATCGTGCAAAGGATGCGCGCTTGCAGCAAAAGCTCCAACTACGACGTGCAAAACATGGCCAAAAACAGACCATCTATGGCAAAGAATTCATGTCAATTTTGCAGGGCCTATAGACAACATGTACTACCTCATTGTTGTGGATAGCCACTCAAAATGGCCTGAGGTCCTACAATACAAAAGACCAACCACAAACTGCACGATCGGATTTCTACACGAGTTATTTGCGCGTTTTGGCGTAGTAGATTATGTAGTTACAGATAATGGCACTCAATTCACATAAAGAGAATTTAGAGACTTCTGCAAGTTATATCAGGTGGACCACATTACAACGCCTCAGTAACATCCTAGGTCGAATGGCCAGGCCGAAAGGTTCGTGGACACTCTAAAAAGGGCTTTAAAAAAGGCACTAGGCATACCGACAGATAGAGCTTTGCAACAGTTTCTGCAGGTGTATCGGATAACCCCTAATCCGAACACGCCTATGGGAAGCTCGCCTGCAGAATCAATGTTCGCAAGGAAAATTAAGTCTGTCTTCGACAAACTTATTCCACGGGAAGCAAAGTTCAAAAAAACCGTATCGCCTCATAAGAAATATTTCAGTCCTGGCAATAAAGTCTTTTGTAAAGCTTACAAAAACAACATAACATTCTTGGAAGTAGGCGCCATAAAACAAAGAATTGGCGAACTGGTCTATATTGTCCAAGGACCGAAAAACACTCACAAACGCCATTGGAACCAGCTCAGAAAATGCCGTTTGAAGGAATCGGAGGAATCACTACAAAATAGCTGTGAAGAGCCGATCGACGTAATTTTCGATCACTTCGATCTCGACACGCCTAAAGTGTCTCCTGAAGTGCGACGTTCAGGAAGGAAAAGAAAATTTACTCAACCACTCGACGTAAATCCCAAGAGAAAAAGTATTAACAGTTTTATTTTTCTCTCCTTTTCAAAAAGAAAACACTTGGTAGGTGGGTATTGTGAGACCGGAACTACCTACACAATAAACTCTTTCAGTGTTTATTAAGTATGCGACACAACACTCTAGACAGAGAGACAGAGAGAGCCGCGTACGACTACCAGTACTGAACACTAACATATAGTAAGGTCCGCTTACACTATGTCTGTAACCTGTTGTTAATATATCTTTCTTAAATCTAATCCGTGTTCCGTGTTTTCCTTCTGCGGTCCAGACTTTGGCCCCACATCAATCAATATATATATATATATATATATATATATATATATATATATATATATATATATCTTAAGTTGACAGTGCTCTTAGGAATGGTAAGAATCCAATATTTTTCTCCCTAATCTTGGGACAATTTTGCCTTGATAAGGCAAACATTATGGTAGAAAAATATAATTCAAAACTATATAGAATGCAACTGTAAATTCACAGATATTATAGGACAAGAACGTTTTCTACAGAAAAGATGGATAAAAAACCTGAAAGTGTTTGGCGATAGATATATTTATTAACATTTTTGTTTACTCCTAAATATCCAAACGTTTAAGAGGAAGTAGCTAACATCATTTATTTTGCAGGCTTATATTTTTAGAGCATTTTATCCTATTAAGTGTATATCGTATAAAGAGATGTTTATCGGAGCAAATTCTTTGTATTCGAAATTTTGCTTTATCAAAGTCACATTTACATATATATATATATATATATATATATATATATATATATATATATATATATATATATATATATATGTATGTATGTATGTACATAAGTATGTGTATGTGTATGTGTGTGTGTGTATTTATATATTTCTCTCTCCCTAGTTTAGTGTTAAATATCAAGTTTGACTGGTTTCTCTAGAGCTGGGTTGATGACGACTCACAAATGAATGTTAGAAAAGTAATGGGGAACCATTATAATATATATATATATATATATATATATATATATATATATATATATATATAGGGCGAGATTTTTTTTCTTTTATTTAATCCCAAGGATGTAAATAATGTCACTAATACGTAGTCGCTTACTGGTAGTGAAATTGCTAATGGGAAGATTAAAGATTCCAGATATCAAAGGGAGTAAAAAATAGTTGAGTGGTTATAATATTACCTTGGCCGGTTTAGGGGAAACATGACTTCTTGAAAAAAATTCTGCCTTATAAAGTGTCTGGGTGAGACCGCATAATGTGTAAAAGGACCAATACTCTCAAGCCCTTAGCCACAGCTCTCAGCATAACTGTCACCACTAATTACTAATAATTAATTACCAATAACTAATTACTGCCACAAGTTATGGAGTATTTACCCTATTAAATGGTAAAAACGTTCTTGAATAAGTGAATGAGATTAACAATCGAAAAAGCTAATTCTTTCTTTATTTATATTGGATGAGAATGTGTGTGTATATATATGTGTATATATATATATATATATATATATATATATATATATATATATGTATGTGTGTGTGAGAGGATGCGTGTATGTATACGTATATTTATGTATGCGTATGTATATATCTGTGGTAATGTGTGAGTATATATATATATATATATATATTTATATATATATATATATATACACACTATATGTGCGCATGTGTATATATATATATATATACATATGTGTAAATATATATATATATATATATATATATATATATATATATATATATATATATATATATATACACTATATGTGAGTGCGTGCGGATGTGTATATATATATATATATACATATGTGTAAATATATATATATATATATATATATATATATATATATATATATATATATATATATATATATATATATATATATATATATTCTT
>OZ010605.1:5768156-5813156 GCA_963932145.1 Acanthosepion lycidas
ACCTCGTGTACTAAGTGTGACAAGGTTCCCAAACGACCCTCCGAATGTTTTGTATTCATTGTCCTTCTCCTAGACCAATTGCCATCCAATACTACAGAAACCAGTCATTTAGCCATAGCTGGAGGGAGAAGTCGAGGATTGATACCTATCTCAAAGTTATTAGCACGTATGTAATGAATACGACTGGAATTCGAAAACGGCTATCTGATTCCTCAATCCGAGTTGATATCCACTATTGCCTCCAGTAATAATTACTACCTATGATACCCTTGCCTATGAAACAATGTTAAAACATGAAGTTGCTTGTACCGAGATGAATTAAGATAAAGTGTTTGAACCCTGAGACAACAAGGGAAATGAGATTTGGGAGCCAACGTATTAATAAATCTTCTGTTTAATAGAATTGTCTTACGAATTTAATTAACTTAATGCGTTTATCTGGCTGTATTGTGGTACGTGTGAAATGGCTGAGCACTCGAGAGGCAGAACAATTAGGAAGACATATATAGATAAAAATTATCAAGTATTATATACAAAACCAAAGTAAATTATGTCGCAAAGAAAAAACAAGTAATGATAAACTTATTTTTGTGGCTATTACATTTGAATCCAGTATACATCGGCTCAATATATATTCGTGGCCGAGAGGTTAGAACGTTTGCTTTCTGATCATGAGTTACACGGTTCGAATCTCGCCATCGTTGATTTATCAGGAAGGAAAGTTTATGGTGTTACCTGAAAATCGTACCAATCTTTGTAAATTAAATTGGGTAGACGAAACCCTTGGATTTTCGCCGATAGATGTGCTAGCACGGAGTCATCGTGGCCGAGGTTTTGAGCGTGCTGTCATTGTTCAAGTTTTTGATAACACGCTTTCCCCTTTAGAGAAACTGTAACTAAGGTTTGATCAGCATAGTTCCAGTATAATCCACAGGTGGGCTCTGTGGGTGTTGAATAAACACAAATGCGCCTGAGCAAGTGCCCTAGTAGACGGGTATTCTCGAATACGAGTGGCCGGGCATTGAATCCAGTATACATTGGTTGGCCGGGAAATGGATGCAATATACAGTGGTTGGCATTGAATTTTGAATTGGTTAGCCGATTTCAAATTCCGATCTCATCACTTGCGTTCGCTTGGACAGGAATGTATCCGTCTCTTCACTCGCCATTTATGGAGTAAACATGATAGATAAGATTCTCTGCCCTTGGATGGTAACAAGTCTAAGAGAAATCAAACCTTGAATTGCAAGATGTGAAAAACAACGAAAAATGAATTCACTTTCTTACTCAAGAACATATAGCAATTTCCATAAAATAAAGAAAAGGAACCTGTGACGATTTATAGTCGGCTACTTCCTGAAGGAACATTGCCATATCAATTACATTGGCGCATATGCGGTTTTAACCAATATAGCCTCCTGAAATATAGGATCGTCTAGCCGAGTCCAAATACCTGGCTCGTCTGTTGGGTTCAACTTCTCACATATATCCTTGAGAAAGTTATGAATCCATCTCTTTTCATTGAGACTATGTGCTAAATCACAGAATAGACTGGGTTCTCCAGCCTTGAGTGACAACAAAACTTCAAGGAAAACTTTGAATTCAAAACCAATGTAAAGAGGAAGAAACCCCGTCAGTATAGCTTACAATAGACACTGATATGCTACTGGAGCATTTTTAATTTACAATGTTTCGATTTCTTTTATTATCACCGGTACAGCGCCACTTCATAGGCTAGCCTCTGTCATTTTTTCATTTTATTCATTTTATATGCCATGTTCTTTCAAGACGTAGACTCTCATGGCTCTCCATCTCCCTCTACCCCTTGCAGTTCTCATCCAATTCCTTCCATCTGCTACCTGACCTAGACCACGTTCTCTCATCCATTTGCTTAAAGCCTCTAGGTAAGTCATGCGTTGTTTTCTCTTGAATCTCTTTCCCTCCTCGACTCGTGAGTATCAGATTCTCCAGGCCCTTTTTCCTCATTATGTGTCCCAGAAACTTCAGCTGCAATTCCTCATGTTAAGTATAAGCCTCTTTCTTTTTTGTAACCTCTCCAAGATCTCATCGTTGCTCGGTCCATGATATCCTTATCATCCTTTTGTAAAATCACATCTCTGTGACTTAAGTCTCTTCTTCATCTTTGAGTTGACCGTCCAACATTCGCGTCCGTAAAGAAGGGCAGATGTCACGTAACAGCTCAGTAATCTTTTTCTTCGTTACCAAGGAAATCCTACTGTCTCGCAGTACTCTGCCCAGCTTTTGGATTGCGTCCTTGGCCATCCCAATACGACTACGGATCTCAGTGTCGCACGAACCGTCCTTTGTCAGATCGTTTCCCAGATATTAAAATTGCCCAGTGTGTTTGATTCTAGTGTTCCCGATCTGTAAATCGCATTTGGGTGTGTTCCTTTTACTTATGACCATTCATTTTGTCTTCTTTTATTTTATGCTAAGCCTTCTGTAGGAGATGTTGTAATTTATTTTTCTGCTATCACTATTCTGTCATCAGCGAATCTTATATTGTTAAGATTGTGTTTGCTATTGCTAAATCACTGAAGGGTTTCCAGTTCTGTCAGAATTGAGCGCTGTATAGGTTGAACAGGTCGGGTGAAAGATGCATCCTTGCCCAACCAAACTTTCTTTTGTATATTCGCTGAACTCATTCTCTATATTCATGCATGCTGTTTGCTTACAAGCATATTGGCGTGATAAAATACAAACACCTTATATCTAACCCACCATTAAAAAAAAAAGAATTCTATCGAGAGAAATATTCTCCCCATTTGATGAATCTTTGTTATTTTTTACAATGATGCTCACCCTGTACAAGGCCTTACAGCTACACAATGTAGTGGGTTACAGGGTAAGAAGCACAGTTTATGGGGATATCTGGGGAATGTGGTTATCCCTAGATTTAAACAGTTTAAGATCATAGAGTTTGGGAAAACACCCACTTGGGAGTCGGTTCCACGAAGTAACGATTCGTGGATATATATATATATATATATTTCTGTTGCGTATCCTAAAGTAAATCCGTCATATTTTTAATTTATTTTTTTACATATCATTTTAAATGGAATCTCGTATACTCATATTTGATATGCTCTGTTTTTAATTATTTAGTAAATAGTAAAAAAAATTTTATTTACATCTACCGGCCTGAATATTCGAGAAATTTACGCGCGTCGTTAATCTTTTTTTCCACTTTTACTATTATCTCAACTCTCTCTCACATACATATATATATATATATATATATATATATATATATATATATATATATATATATATATATATATATATATATATATTATTAGAAAGATTTGATAATTTTATTTAATTAATTCATGGAAACCTCAACAGAATGCAGAAAGTACGGGACTCATCAGAAGTGCGCATCCACTACCGAGAATTGAAACCCTGATAGTTAGGTTGTCATGCAAACATAATAACAACAATTCCACCGGGCCTCGGTGACGAAGAGATTGCAAATCAGACTCAATATAGCGCCGCTCGCTCAAATATTCCGTGGTGGAACCATAAACCCATTAGAACAGTTGGTATGATGTTTGCTTGACAACCTGTCAGGGTTTCAATTCTTGGTAGTGGATGCGCACTTCTGATGAGTCCCGTACTTTCTGAATTCTGTTGAGGTTTCTTTCAGACTCGATGAATTAATTAAATATAATTATCAAATCCTCCTAATAATTACTATCTGTTTATATCATTGCTTAAACCGACTTCTAATGCTCTAGAGTGAGCAGCTTGGTGAGAGTAGTCGTGACTCCAGGGGGCACAGTCCTATGGTTACAGAGAACGCAGTATGGTTCCACCACGGAATATGTGAGCGAGCGGCGCTACATTGAGTCTGATTTGCAACCTATTCGTCACTGGAACAGTTGGTATGATGTTTGAGTGACAACCTAACCGTCAGGCTTTCAATTATCGGTAGTGGATCCGCACTTCTGATGAGTCCCAAATATAGGACGAAACGGCCGTCCAGTGCATTCTGCTGAGATTCTGCTTCAGATTCGAGGAATTAATATATATATATATATATATATATATATATATATATATATATATATATATATATATATATATATATATATATATATATATATATATATAAAAGTGTGTGAAAAAGCTTTTTTTAACGACGAGTTTCGATCCAGCCTTGAAACAATCGGATGTCTAGCCACACTGACTATATAATAGTGATCCACATAAAGCCCCCCTCTCTCTCTATGCATATATATATACACACACAGATATACATACATTTCTATATATACGGGCATATAAACACATGCACGCACACACACACACACATATATATATATATAGAGAGAGAGAGATATAGATATATATATAAATATAGATAGATATAGATATAGATATTTTCATGTAAATGATAAAACTTCAGTAACTATAGTGTATTTACTTTTAGTTTTTATCCAGGATCTTCTTACGACTGAAAGTTCAAATTTGGAGTTGTCTGTCTACAGTACCTTCAGCTATATTATGAATATTTTCTATGAGAAACATTATATTTTTGTTTTAAACATTAACACCTCAGTAGACATTTTGAGATTATCAAGTGTTCGAGATTTGATCATAATAAAGTAGAAATAATTCGATTTGGAATAATTCACACATACACCGTGATATATATATTTAGATGTAGATATATAGTCATCTACTTACAAGCCTGTTGCGCTGTATCATTGTGTTCCGTTTGGCTAGATATCCGATTGCTTCAAGCCGGGATCGAAACTAGACCGATTTGACATCAGTCAGAGACTCTACCTCGGAGGTATCAGCGCACGGCAGAGAAAAGGAATCTTCTAACGTATTATATACGTGAATGCATAACTCAGTTCAATTCATAGCTGCAAGAGGCTTTTTTTCTTCTCTTCCCCTTGCAGCACTCTCTCGTGGTGTTATCTCCTTACCTGCGGTGAAATGATAAAAAAAAAAAAATACCGAATTCATCATGGTCTTCATTCTAACCTAACATAGTTTAATAATTATGTATCCACTGGCAGTTCTTTGCCTGTAAATATCTAAAGAATGGATCATTGCATCTAACTGATGATCAATTTTGACGAAGTAATGAATTTTTCGTTGTTTTTTTCTTTACATTGTATTTTCAGCCGAAATATTTCAAGCCATTTAAAGCCAGGATAAAAGGAAATAGTAGAAGATAGGTTTATCTGTAGTCAGGTTTACACTCCGCCTTGGTATGTTGAACAGGATTAGTTGTTTATCACTTTTTTTCCTGTTCAAGATTGGATTTCCGTTTCCTTCTAAACTCTTTAAATGCAATGTTAGTCGCCATCATTTGATTCCTCATTTCCTCTGCTTTTATTGACCTTAGCAATATTTTGTTTTTTAAGATCTTTAACATTCGGTAATCCGTTGTATTTGTGTTACTGGCTTTATTGCTTTACTTCTTGTCTAATGACAAAAAAAAAAGATAGCTGAAAAGGTAGACATAGCTTGCTTTGCACGTAAATTGAAGAGAAAATTCCCGTTTTAACACAAGTCAAAACGGACCGGTAACACTATGCTTAAAATGTAAACAAAGGTCTGGTTTACACTTGATTTCAAAAGAAAGGCATAGGTCCTGTCTACACACAAACAGATAATAAATACGCGTAGCATTAACGTAGAAAGTGCATTTTGTTTTTGGTATTTTAAACTTGATCGGAATAAAATATATTCTTTGGGAAACTGTGCGCTTTTCTTTTTCCTTTCTTGTTAGGCAAAAATGTTACTCGGAGTTGTCTTCATCGCTCACGTTTGAAAACATGCTGATAGACAAGGCATATGTGTGTAAATAGGGATATTTGTTAACATGATTTTCACTGGAGTGAATGAATTCACGTCTACCCAGGCCGACAGTGGATAAGCTGAGAGACTGTTACCGGCGGGGGTGGGTTGTCTTGGGCTTCTCAAAACATTGAGTCAGTATCGTTTCACGGTGGGGTAATGAGTGATGAGGCTTTGTCAGAGGTCAAGACGAAGTTCATCAGTTCCACCTTGAAAACTTTTCTATTAACCGCAAGGAATTGCCATTCTGCCCATCCTTCTTTCACGTTACAACACTTTCATTTTTTATGCTTTATTTGGCTTTTCTCTTCAGCGCCCTTTCTTTGCTTACATTACATTCTCGCATTCTAAATTTTCTAATTTCTTTATTCTGCCAGATTTTTATACTTGCCTTTACCTTAATATTTACGTTCCCTTTCCGAATTTTCTCTTACTTTATATTCATTCCTTCTACTTGATTAACACATCCCTTCTTTCTTTCTTTTCTGTTCTGTATTCCCTTTTAATTCATTTTTTCTTTACAACTCCTTATATTCCTTTATGGCACTTATTCTTCTGTATTCTTCGCCCTTTCTTTCATCTTTCCTTTCATTCTTTCTATATGTAAACTTTTCTTTCGGTTTACTGTAATTTATTGTGCATAATATGAACTTTCAAGGCATATTTTAGGGATGCCGATCATAATCCCGAATCTTAAGATCTGGAATGTCAAAATCCTGAAATTTAAAATCTCGAAAATTGA
Organism: Acanthosepion lycidas; assembly: GCA_963932145.1. Lineage (NCBI taxonomy): Eukaryota > Metazoa > Mollusca > Cephalopoda > Sepiida > Sepiidae > Acanthosepion > Acanthosepion lycidas. Next base: position 5,774,737 of record OZ010605.1, read on the forward strand.
AATCCCAAATTTATAAAATCTCGAAGGTTAACAATCCCGGAATTTAAAATCCTGATAGATTAGAATCCCAAAAAATAGTATTTGCAAGAAACTGAAAAAAAAAAATGGGAATTTTATTTCTAAACATTTACAAATAGCGTTTAAATAAAGTTTATATATTTGAAACATTCAAAATTCATTAATAAAATATAAAACAAGAAGATACCAAGGACAATGGGAAAAATTAGTAGGCAATGTTCATGTTGGTGTTCATCGCATTATTGGAGAGTTTCCAAAGGGCAGCAGTAAGTAGAAAACGAATGTGACCGCATTCCCCGAGATGAGACTTAAAAAAAAAGAAGAAAAAAAAAAGAAAAAAGTTGTTCCATGATGATGACTGGCTTAAAGATATATTTAACGGTCGTGAAAATCGACTAAACCTTATAAACTATCTCAGGGCTCTTGCTCATATTGCCTTTGTTATCAATTAGTCATATATTCTGGTTTTATATTTTTTAATGAGCTTTAAATGTTTCAGATATATAAACATTATATAAATGTTATTTTGTAAATGTTTAGAAATAAGAGTATTTGCGTAGTTTTTTTTTTTTTTTAGCTTTTTATTTTTTTTCAATTTCTCCTAAAGACTATTTTTCGGGATTCTGATCTTTCAGGATTTTAAATTTCGGGATTCTGATCTTTTAGGATTTTAAATTTCGGGATTCTGATCGTTCAGGATTTTAAATTTCGGAATTCTGATCTTTCAGGATTTTAAATTTCGGGATTCTGATCTTTCAGGATTTTAAATGTCAGGATTCTGATCGTTCAGGATTTTAAATTTCAGGAATCTGAGCTTTCAGGATTTCAAATTTCGGGTTTTTGGTTAGCAAGCTTGTCTCGCTAAAACAATTGACATGTGTAGTCAGTTCCATTCTCACTGGGTCGCCCGTAATTTCAGCCTTGTTACACATCTAGCTACACTAGGAAAATCGCTAAAATAAATGCGGATGTCACTGTCACACTTTCCCAGCTTTACTCCTAAAGGCCGCACTCTAACATATTATGACATTTTGGAATCAAACCTACTCCGTGAGCAAATTAAAAACACTCCGGGCCGGATCCGAACCCCCATTTTCGAAATTTTAGATTCCCAAATTTTCATTATTGGGGTTGTTTTCGGCTAATTTTTATGTTATTTTTAGAGACAATTTTTTTTGTACGATAACAGTTTTTATTACCTCGAAATAAACTTGGGAATAATTGAATTTAAATACGAAATCCAGCTAAGGTCACCCATAGAATAAAAATATTTTTTTATACGTATAGTAAAGACCTACTAACATCCAACTGTCTTTAAATCCATTGGCTGCAGAAGTGTTAACGTTGAACTTTTAAAAGGTAAGCTTAAATATTAATACAATGCACCGATCAATTTTGCGTTCTCCTGCAGTTTATTGTTGACTATCGCATCCACTCCCCGACACCCATTGTGACGGAGGTCCTATTAAAATCTGCGTGAGCTTGCTTAAATGCCGCCCGATAGATTGGCTTTTAAACTAGTAAAGAATAGAACAAAAAATAGGCAGCTACTGATGAGTAATGCCTACAAAATCAATTGATATATCGGTAATATCTGTTTGTCTCTTACTACTTAATGAAAAGACAATATTTTTATTATTTTCATAGTCTATTAATATATATATAAATATAAAAAAAAGTCATATGAAACAGACAAGTATGCTCGATTAATTAACACCTTCAAAGTTATGAGAGATTAATTGACATCAAGTATTACTAGTTAGCAAATTTCCCCAAAATTTTGAAAATATGTTTTGAAACGGAAATTAGAAAAAAGAAATAACTAACCGCTAAATATTCGGTTAATTTCTGTTCTTTAATAAAGTGATAAATTAAATATTTTAGTGAAATATATGAACAACATAGATATTTTGATGGAATTTATGGTACAACTTTGCAAAAAAAAAAAATTCCATGCGGATGGTTGAACTACTTGGTAGTACACTTGTGCAAATTAATTAAAACAACCGCTTGAGTTTTTTTTTCTTTCACCATACGGTCAGTCTTAGACCCACTAGAGTGACAAGGTGTCATAGCTTTCTATTTTTCCCTCAGATTAGATCATTTGCCGTTATGTGCAGTAATATGAATCTATTTTCGGGGTGTATGATAAAAATTGTTTGGCCTTGAAAAATATTGCGTCATCCGTGATAGCATCAAATTTTTATCACGCCCAGACACAATGGCCATCAGTTGTTCTACAGCTATTGTCTGTAATGGACGCTATTCCAAGGATGGGTACGAAAATTGTAACGTTGCACGAACAAACTGGCAAGACTTACCAATGAGCAAATCAAATAGACTTGTCCGGAAACTTTCCTGATTTAAATCCAATTGAGAATCTGTAGCCAATCTGCAAATCTTCTCAAATCTTCGTGGAATGGACATACAAATACTAACATTTAGACTGTGTCATGTTTCATTGGAAAAATACGAAAAAAAAATGTAAATAATAACTGAATTATTCGTTTTGTTTCAATTAATTTTGCACAAGGGCGTATTATACATAAGGGTGAATTTTATTCCTTCAGTAACACGGGGCTGTCTTTTATCCAAGTTATGTTATATACAGGAAAATACAATGCATCAAATTATCGTTCATTTTATTTCTCTATTTTTCCACCTCACATATTTCTTTTTGTTTACTTTTAATTTCCTTCGTCTTATTTGTATTTCCATTCTCTTCCCTCATTCATATATTTTCTTCTTTCTTGCTTTCTTTCTTTTCTTGTCTCAACTTTCGTTTCCTTCCTTTCTTCATTATTTAATCAAACTTTTTATCTATATTTCTTTGTTACAGTATCCTTTTCTTCTTTTTCTTTAATTCGTTTTTCTTTTTTTTTTACTCTTTTCTATAGATTCTTCTTCTATATTTCTGTTCTTTACTTCAGTCGTGCATTCTTTCTTCCTCTATTTCAACCTTTGTTTATTTTCCTTTTTTCATTATACTAACCGATCATTATATATATATATATATATATATATATATATATATATATATATATATATATAATTATTTGTCACATTTTCTTCACCCATTTCAGTCTTTTCCTTCATCTTTTCTTCCTAACTTCCTGTATCTAAATCTAATTTTATTTAAGTATAATATCCATTGCTTAATCTAGAATTTTATTAGAATAATCCAGAATTTACCCTGGGAGAAATCGCCAACTTAAAATATTAAGGAATAGGAACATTTCATTAGAAACAAAGAAAAGAATGATGGATTATGTGACATCAATCTTTGTATATGTTTGAAAATACTAGACAATTTCCACACAAATGTAAAGATATTTTTTTACATCACTCAAGAGCTACTCGAGGTAGGGGTTTAAAAAAGTTAATAGGTAGAATATATGAGGATACGTGTGGGATATAACGGCTAATCCTAAAATTGAACATGACAAGATTGTACTGATCAGGGAAGCATCCTCATAGGAGTTGGCTACACAAAGTAGCAGTTCGTGTGAAGAAGCTGCTTGAGTGGAACTTACAACTCAGTATTGGAATACGAAGGGAATGAAGGAGATTCGCTACAATGTGCATGGCATGTCTAGTGCTAAGTGCCAATATTAAAACCGGGGAAACTAAGTAATGTTCCTCTGAACACTTTCCATGGAGATGGCAATAATGTAGCAAGAGGTTTGCAACGTTTCCACTGCGGGAAAAGGGTTTTAAGAGGGCAAACAGTTCATCACCCACAAGGCCGCGAAGACTAGAAAAGGAAGGCTTCGAAGCTCCTGTCCATATATGGTAGCACTACTCTATTTTCTGCCTGATTTGGTTCTTGCAATGATAGGGGAGTCAGGCACTTACTAGAGCGGTAAAGGGAACCGACCATTTTTTTTCAGCATCTTTAGCGATACCCCGTTTGTTTGAGACAACGGAGATATATTTCTACAGAAGGTTAATGAGAATACTACATAGGCAGTATATAATTAAACGGATATTCTCATTGAAATGGAAACTAATGAAAAAAGCATGCTTAGATTTAGAAAGGGAGTTGAAAATTCTATTTTACATGTGGAAAGAATATCCAAAAATTTTACTAATCCGCAACAAAAACCAGAGGAAAAAAAAAAAACAGCAGATGACAAAATCCAAAATTGTACAAAATCCGTGTCACATAAAAAATTGAATATTCAAAGAATTTTTTATTCAAATTTTAATACGATGGAATAATGGATAGCGGCTAGGATTGAGGAAACTGAGAGCCGAGTTCGAATTCCGGTTGAATCCATTACATTCTCTTACGTGCTAATACCCTTGGGAAAAGTATGAATCCTCTTCTTCTTCCCCCAGTTATGGGTAAATAGCAGGACAGATCGGGTCCTATAGCCTTGGACAGCAACTGGTCTACCGCAGAAAGAAATGGTAACCTACTTCGGGAAAAAAAACTACCTCGTCAGCCATGTATCGAAAGATACATGATCGCCTAAGCGTGCATCATGCATGGTGTTAAATTGCGACATTAACAATAATATCCAATATATACAGTTATATATGTCCAAGAAATATCAATTAGATTTCATTTAAATATTCATGGAGACCTACTGGAACCTATTCGCAACATACCTGTTGACAACACAAATATAATAGCTTCATCTACATGCAAAATAGGCTAAAAAATAACGGAAGTATTATTAATAAAAAAAACAAAAAAACAACATACGGTAATATCAACTATGAAAATGGAAACAATATCTTGACCGTCTTTTGAAAATGGAAACTTTGCATAAATATATACGTGCAACAAACTATTTCTTTTCAACAGTTAATATATTTCAACCTTAAAAACGGCTAAATGTATAGTCAAAAGCGCTCGGATAAAAAGAACAATTGGGCAGTTTTGATATAATTTATCATCTCAAAAGTAAAAGTATATATATATTAGATGACATATGAAATTGTATAAAAAATTAAATCAAAGCACCTTGTCAGTCGTATTCAACATATATATATATATATATATATATATATATATATATATATATATATATTTATATATATATATATATATACTTACACGCGAATGCATGAAGCGTTCCATATTTTTATTAAAGGTATCTTAATTCTATATGTAAAGAAAATTTAGCTCTGTTTCATGAAAATAAATACTGAGCGCTGTTTTTTTGACTCAATTTTAACATATTTCAAATTCTATGTTGTGTTAATAGGACTCACCTGGACTATACCAAAGCATTACTTCATTCATATATATATATATATATATATATATATATATATATATATATATATATATATATATATATATATATATATATATATATATATATATTCTCACACACACTCGAGCACAAACACTCAGATATAGACGCACGCATGCGCGCACAAGAATACGCATACATACTCACACATATACACAGGTGTATATATATATATATATATATATATATATATATATATATATATATATATATATATACACACATACATATACATACATACATATATATATATATATATATATATATATATATATATATATATATATATAAGTGAAAATATTATTTTATTAAAATATCTTTTAAAATGAAAATGTAAATATTAATGTATTAAATCATGTTGGAACTCCCTTTTGTCCAATTTATATACTGAAAACATTGACTTAACCAGTTTGCAGAAATAGGATATATTCAAATAATTAATAACGAATATATCACCATCAAACGAGCCCCAAGTGTATCTCGACTTATACTCCTAAAGGCAGCTCATATTACATGCGCTTTACTTTCTATTTACTAGACATCCTTTAAAGAAAACAGAGAATTTAGCAAATGAAATAACACTGACATTCGCCTATTCCTTTGCTTTTGTTAGGTTTTACAGCTAATACAGATTCTTTTTCAAACGCACCATGTGATACAGTTAGCGTGTGGTTTAATGCTTAAGAAGCCTGTCTAACACACAATGTGGAGACCTTTCCATCCATTATTATAATCGTAATCCAATTGTCAATGACAACAAAGTATACTTTAGAAAATTTCTATCATATAGCTTCATCTTTTTTTATTAATAAAAATTCTAAATAACTGTGCAGAGACAATTGCTTACACACACAGAGAAACAATAACAAACACACAAACATACATACACACATATACATGGATGTGATGGGTAAATTGTCCCCATTTTATAGTTTTAATTTCGCACATGCGCGTTGTTTGTTTTTAATTTTGTTGACTGCTCAGAATAGTAGGGTCAGTTCTTGAGGAAATAGAACCATGATGTAATTCACACCACCATATATCTGGAAACGGCATGATGTACCGATTGGCATTCTCGCCGGAAGCTCCAAAAATGCCCCTTACTTTCGGCTTTGTGCCATATCTAAGCTACCCTTGGAAAATTACTCTCAATGTTATGCATGACACCAAACTCTCTCAGATCTTTCTAAACAGCTGTATGCAGCAGTTTTCTATTTTTTTGTTTTTTGTTTTTTGTTTTTTGTTTTTGTTTTTTTCAACGATTAAAAATTGTTTTACGTGAATGAAATATTCAGGTTTCAACGAAAACTTTCGAGCCTTGTAAACTGGCATTACATAACACAAAGAACTGTACCAAATAGCAGAAAAAAAAATCACTTGAGTATTTCGAATAACAATGCATGACTTTAACGCAGCTATGGGCAAACTGCAACCGCGGGCTACATGAGACCCGTTAGGTCTTTCTGAATGGCAGAATTTCATAAGGAAAATAACTTCTTTTTTTTAAATAAAAATTGTTCTAGAGAGACAAGCTTATTATTACAACGCCTCGAGGCGCTCAATGATTTTCCAAGCTTAGACGTGGAACAAGGCCGAAAGTAAGGGGCACCCAGCAACGATCGACTCACTACTCAGTCGTAATTATTCTAGCCAGATAAATTTGCTATTACACCGTTCGAGGTGCCCAGTGTTTTTCCAAGCGTAGCTTAGCTGTAGCACGAGGCCGAAAGTAGGTGGCACCTAATGAGAATCGACCGCACTACTCAGTCGTACCATGGATAATATTCATAATCATCTCATGTAAATTTCTTTACAGGATCGATACGATTACTTTTCAGCGATTATAGTCATCGATTTACTCGCTTAAAAATTGATTGTCCAAGCACAATGGCTTTATTGTTTTAGAAGACAAGAGTTACACCTTCGTTCTAACGTCCATATAACCCACTAGCAGAATAAACTAGGCTCACTTAATATCTCCTCTCCCAACCTCTAACCTGTTTCACTGTGTTTATCGTCCGCATGGACAACAAAATATATGAAGTTACGTTTTCTCACGTATGTATCATTGAGTTTTTGTAAACAATTTCGTTTAGCTTAAATCTTCACTAGAAACCCGTTGAAAGAAATTGATACATATTTACATATGTCCAGTGAAATACATTTCCAATTTCCCTAACATTTCAGTTTTTACAAATGTCTCACTTTTTTGTTATTTTTTTTCTGAGTCGTTTATTTTGCATCATTTTACTGCGTTTTATCACAAAACCTTCAATCGGACATCTTTCGAGTTTAATAGTATGTCGTACAATTATTAAACGTGATGAAATTAATATAATGAATATTATCAATGATAAAACTTTTAATCTGCATAATATCCTTTTAAAAATTGACAATAGGTATATGAAAATTAATCTAAAGTCTAAGCTAATAGGAGTTGCATGGTAGCTAATTTCGGCTGACTATCGCGGATTTTAAACCTACACATGGCATATAAGACGCAGGAGAATTTTAAAAGATATTTTTATTTTAAAAAATGTGCACATTATATGCCGATAAATAAGTTAATTAAAATTTAAAAAAATAATATAATTATTTTTTCTCGCTGAATTCTATTCTTCAAATATATAAATTATTTTAACAAACCTATTAACTAAATAAATTTAGATATAATTCTTATTTGTCAGAATCCTTGCAAATACCTCGTTTCATGATTTTTGTTAATGGTGACTGAATGCAAATAAACATTTACAAAAGGGAATGAGTTTGTATTAGCCATAAGCTTTATTATTATTGTCATATATAGTCAGTGTGTATCGTTGATTTTACAAATATTACAAAACACTAAAATGTTGTGAAATGAAGCTTGTGAGTTGCTATGAAACAAGGGTTGACCTTTCGTTAGCCTGTTTTAACTGTGCCCATAATCTCCTTTTCAAAACATTTCTCTTTTGCCCCACTTTCATCAGAAAGATCACAAACACATTAAACACTCCCTAACAAACGCTGCTTTCAACATTATCCCCCCAGCTACCGAACGCACCTGTTTGGATTTCGTGACCCTTAACATGTTCGGCTACAAACGTCACTCCTGCTGACTCTGCCTTCTCGATTAGAGCCCTTTACTTTCTTCGTTTCAAGCCGCTTGAACCAACAGAGATAAGCGGTCAACGCCAAATTGAGATACGACAACAGGAACGCAGATAAATCCCCCTGATTAAAGTACCCAGCACTTGAAATCGTATACAAACTAAGTAATAAGAGAGGGCGGTCACTTTTGTTACAATTTCCACCATCCGAACTATGAAAGAACACTTAGAGTCGTAGCATTTCAGTAGATATGTTATAAACCCCCTACATCTTCAAATTCTTGGGCGATTTTTTTTCTTTATAAACGTGGGGTCGACAAGCATAGAACATTTTCGACTGGCTTTAATATTGGTCTGACCCCACTTTACTCAATATTTCTGCAAATAAAGGTTAATTATGGGATTTAATAAACCAATACGTCAAAACGATTTAAAAAGAAAAATTCCAACTTTATAGACAGACTTCAACCCAGGGATATTTGTCTGAGAACAGCTACTTTGTGAAACAAATCTTCCCTGAAGACAGCAATCTTAAACATTACCGCTTTTAACAAAGTTTATATGTATCGAATCACCCATATGTGATCAGTATTTCATTTGTAAAGATGAAGTCCCACTCAGACAGCTTTTTTTTTCGAAATGGATTTTCCCCTACCGCAATGAACGGTCACACTCTTAAAGCCACCTTTTGCCTTGAAAGCCTATTGGAACTTAAGCTCACCCTAGGCCATAAGCGGAATTCGTATATACAAACCATCGCCAGAGACGGTCAATGCACTGGCAATTAGGAGGCGCCATCAAAGACGATAGTTTCATCACGCCGCCGTGGCATGTTTTTGAGATCATACTTGGGATCCTCCATGACACAAGAGCGATTAAATTCTTTGGCAATTTAGTCAATATTTAATGGTCTCTTAAATAAGATAAGTGTAGAAAGTTCCATGAAAGTATTTGAAGATCTAAAGATGTTGTAAACTAAGAAGAATTACTGAATGAGGAATAACCAAAAAGGTGGTTGGAAATGAAGTGGTAATCTTTATGACATCAACAAAATATAATACTCGCCAGCGTCGAAGTAGGTAAACCACTGCTTGTGGTGGACTATTTAGACAGCATATTACTCCTACTTAAAATAGAGTCTAATGTATTTATGATGACTGGAACATACCTATTAGTGTTCATCCACCTGATGAAGGCTGAAGGACACAATGGCTGAAATGTTGTGATAGCAATAGCAAATATGAGGACAGTAGCTCATATGTAAATAGTGCAAACAATAAATGTCGATGTTAAATGAGGATTGACATTCGCTGTATTTCTTTTGTTTATTTTCATATCCTCATTATAATAACATGTTACGAATGCAAAGCACAGTGGGATTTTTTACGCTTATTTTAACATGGCTTTCACTGGCTCTGACCTTTAGCCATGGCCAAATCTTTGCTTGCTTCCAGCATCTCCGAACTTTAAAGGGTTAAATAAACACTTAAATTAACCAATGGTCCCAATGGAACATTGATTTTGTTCATTGCTGTAACCTAGGAAAGGTTACTGAATGAGGAATAACCAAAACGAAGGTTAAAATGAAATAAGTTTTATAACATCAGCAAAATACAATATTCGCCAGCGGCTGATGTAGGCAAACTACTGCTAGTGGTGGACTACTTAGACGGCATTTTACGATATTTACTTGATTCCCCACGAGGTAGGATGTGGCACAAGGCCAAATTTAATGTGGGGAATTCCGAACCCGTGAGGCTAGGAAAAAAATGCTCGTAGACCTTAAGACCCGAGTTTGGATCTATTGGGAAGGCGACTTCCTGATGCTATGGGCCTATGGACATTCCAGTGTGTGCTACCTTTGGAAAATGACGGAAAACCATATCACGGTTTGCTAATATATTTGTTTTAATTTTTTTTTTTTTTTTGGGGGTGGGGGTTTCGTTTGTTTTACTTTACAGTATATCAACCTCAATAGGTCATTTAATACCGACAACATTTTTATTGCTGGTAATATTTTTGGTTTTGTTTTGTTTGGTTTGTTTTACGGCATATCAACCCCAAAGTGTTATTTAATGCCGACAAGATTTTTATTGCTGGTATTGTTTTTCTCAAAAATGTATTGCTGGTAATATTTTATTTCAATAATGTATTGCTGGTAATATTTTTTTCCTTTTAAAACAAAATATTTTTTTTAAATTAATGCTGGGATTAAAACCATTTTTATACTTTCATTGAGTCTTGGCCCAGTCAGGATGGGACTGGGAACACCAGCAATTGAGAGGTGGTTCCAGGCTCCTCAAAACCCACTCGTATAATGGACGCGAGTGAAATTGCGTAGACAGAAACTGTTTGGGAGACGCCGGTGATTGTGCAAGCACGAAATATCTAGTCATCGTGACCGAGGGTTGGGCGTGTTAACATCATAGGCTCTCTCCCAGAATCATAATTGAAATCTGTGAATGTTGAGCAAATAAATGTGTTTGAGCAAGGGTCTGCAACAGAGATTGTCTAGCCGCCCTAGTAGCAGTCATAATTGGATACAAGTATCCGGCATTTGCCTATCTAGCACATATTTCCGACGAGCGATATCAATTTATTCGTATGTAAAATCAGTCAGCATAAACATGACAAAAATTAAATGTCCAGTTTATAACTCACAGCGAAAAAGGAAATTTAGATGAGTAAAAAAAAAAAATAAAATCACTTAATCTTTTAAGCGACATTGTGATACAATTTCTGATTAATTGTACTTTTTTTAAAATTTTATTCTGAATGAAATCTTCTAAATTACTGAATATTCATTGATACTGAACAAAAATTAAAAAAAAATGTATCACTGATGAGAAATTAAGGAAATTCTCACATATGGATTCCATACTGGGGTCCAATTCGTTCAGAAATAACTAAGCTTTTATCTGGATACAACCACTTTCTCGGATCGATGTTTAAATGGGGCTTCGAGAAAATGCAATTGTAGGTCCCAGCAAGAACCAACATTCTTCGAACCTTGTGATTGGCGCTAAATAACCACAAACACTTGTACCAATTAACAGACTGGTAGTGATATGCAGTAGGAGTACTTACTTTTTTTTTCGGAACTGAATTAGTAATGGATAACGACTCGGATTGATGAATAGGAGAACCGAGTTCAAATTGCAGTCGAATCCATTACATTCACTTACGTGCAAATATACTTGGAAAGGTTATGAATCCTGAAGAGGGATATAAAGGTAAACAACATATAACCTACCTGGTAAGCTTGAATGAATGTATAGTGGAAAATGGTTTAGAATAGATAAAAAAACAACACTTATGAAGATCTACAAATGATGGAAATTGTGAACAGGTATGACTGCTCACGTCCCGAAGAGACAGATCATTCAGTAGGAGAACTTGCTCTTTTCAGAACTGAATTAGTGGAGCAATGGATAACGACACAAAATGAGAAACCAGAGAGTCGAGTTCGAATTCCAGTCGAATCCATTTCATTCACTTACGTGCTAATACCCTTGGGAAAGGTATGAATCCTCTACTTCTACCTCCAACTATGGAAAAATAGCAGAACAGACCGGGTTATATAGACTTGGATGGCAACTAAACAACCGCAGAAAGAAATAGCAACCTACTGCAGGAAAAAATCTCGCTCGTCAATCATGTATCGAAATTCGAATCTATTACATACACTTACGTGCTAATATCCTTGAGAATGTATGAATCCTCTTTTTCTTCCACCGACTATAGGTAAATAGCATGACAGACTGGGTTCTATAGCCTTGGATGTCAACTAGTCTACTACAGAAAGAAATGGCAATCTACTGCGGGGAAAAAATCTGCATCGTTTGTCATATATCGATAGATACATGATCATCTAAGCGTGCATCACTTATTGCACATAATTGACTGAGTAAATGATTGATTTGAGAAAGAGACAGTTGACTATAGTCTGAATCAGTTGGGTGTATTGCATGATATACAGAGGAAAATATATATCAACGGAACAGCTACATCCAAAATGAATGAAACTTAAAATTTCAAATATATTCTGCAACTAAACACTCTCAATGAAATAAAAAGCGCATTAACAATAAAGGCGACAGGAAAATAAATAAATAAATAAAAAGTAAGGGCTTAACCAAAACGGAAATCAAACGAGAAATAAAACCATTCATAATTTATTTTTGAAAGGCTTAAAGAAACATGAGAAATCACGTCCCAATTAAGTGGAACTGCTAAGTAAAAATATAGATTAACATATGCTTTTCACGACGTGATGCCACTCGGCTTTTTTTTTTTTTTCATTATTTATTTCTATTTTTAATCAATTCACACCAAGAAAGGTGATAATGCCACTGAGACGTAAGGTGGTGGGGTCTACTAGGAATTAAAGAGAAAGAAAAATACTTTATAAGGACCCGGAAACTCAATCCCCCAAACAGGGAAGAAAAGTTGAATCTCTGCTGTTTAAAAGACCTTGGAGGCGTGTGAACCGGACGATAGGGGAACCTGCCCTTCCTACTGGACTGAATAAGAGAGAAAAAAGGAAAAAAATAATTAATCAAATTTCAGTGTTCAGACGGTCAGATATATAAAGAAACTCAATCTTAAACAGGATTTAGGAGATAAAACACTGTTACTCTTCAAAAAATTTAGGCAGTGAATTTTTCAGTATTTACCCATATATATATATATATATATATATATATATATATATATATATATATATATATATATGAAGATATATATATATATATATATATATATGAAGAAATATATAGATATATATATAAAGAAATATTGTCTTAACATATCCTATATTTATGCGATAAAGTGCTCAATATCAGAGATAGAGCGTGTGTAAATATTAAAGTGAATATAGAGGTCAGCACTTCGAGGCGACAGTCTGTTTCATGCTAGATGCAATCGTCAGGCCACGAGTGCTGTTATTTTTCTCGGCGATTTATATGTATACGGGTGAGTGATGCATTGTGGGTAGTCTATTTTGGCCGTTATTTTACTGGAAGTCGTTTATTTGTTTATTTAATTATTTGAGTTAAATTATTTTCCTTGTTTTTATTTATTTTTTATTTTTTATTTTTATTTCTTATCTTATATATTTATTTATTTTTTATTTTTTAATCGGTGTTTTATTAACGTTGAAAAATTTGTTTATATCGCTTATTTAATAGTTTTGTTTTGGTTTGGGAAGATAAAGCTATTTATTCAATTTTGGGGTTAATTGTTGTAGTTTAGAAGATGTATGTGCGTGTGTGTCTTTCTGTGTATCAGTCTCTACGTCTGTGTGTGGGGTTATGCTATTTATGGACGCCCACATTTCTCGACCGATTTCGATGAAATTGTATACACATGTTGCAAATTTACCAAGTTAGTATAAGACCAACGTTTCAATCTCAAAGCCCCGGGGAGAAAAATCGATGAAACTGAAGGTGGGTACGACTTTTTTACCAAAAACGAAGGCAAATTTAAACGCGGACATAATTTTTAATGGTTGTGCTGATGTTCTTTGCACTTAATCTTACGAGGTTTATGTAGAGTGTATGATAGGTTTCCTGCAACATTGGCTCACGCAAATTTCAAAAATCTTTAAAAACTCGGGCTTTTCGCTTTACTTAAAATAAAAACTTGACTAACTTCTTCATTTTTCATCCGATTTTCTTCCCATGTCACAAAAAATTTGCCATCATGCAAGAAATAAGATAGTGTAGTTTTACACCTGCTCGCTTCTCCGTGTATAACGAAAAACCACAAAAAAAAAAAACTCTTCAAAAAGCCCGCTTCCCGGCGATAACTCCTTGGTTTTTCATTTCATGCTTTCGATAATTTGCCATATAAATTACATATGACACACAAATTGTCTTGAATGAATGTTTAGTTTAGATTATTTCAGTTAAGTCGACGAAATCTGCTACAAATTAGCCAATAATTTCTTCATATGATTCCATCCTAAATTAGCATTTTGTTTGATTATTAGATTTGTAAACAATGGCGTACTATTTGAAAGTTATAAAGACCATAGGAAATCTATTGAATATCTAAAACAATTTAAATTTGAACAACGACCGCACAAGAAGTTTTCATGGAATTTATTTATTAAGAACAATAAAACATTTTCGAAGAACAAACCGTAAAAAATTGAGAGGGGAGAAGCTTAGAATACCAATGGTTAATACCAACATTTCTAGACAGGGGGTGCAGGAATACATGGGGATGCGGTTATACAATTGCAGCCATCTACACCCGGTACGACGGCTGGCCCCATATATATATATATATATATATATATATATATATATATATATATATATATATATATATATATATATATATATATGTATAAAAGAAAGAACAGTAAGATATATAATCCGGTGTTCTTATAGATAATTTTATTTTTACAAAATAGTGCTCAATGTAAATTTACAGAGCATTAATATTATAAATTAATTGATTTAAAATATGGTTTTTCCGCTACACAGTTTTAACCATGTTTCAAAAATGGAAGGTCCGAATTTAATTTTGTAATTAAATTAAAGACTTTAGTTCCAAAATTACAAAATTAAATTAGGGCCTTCCATTTTTGAAACATAAAACTGAAACTGTGTAGCGGAAAAACCATATTTTAAACTAATTAATTTATAATATATATATATATATATATATATATATATATATATATATATATATATATATATATGTGTGTGTGTGTGTGTGTGCGCGCGCGCTCGTGTGTGCGTGCGCTCGCGCTCGTGTGTGTGTTGAAAACAGTCACAGCAACTTCTGATGCAAAAGCTCTTCTCTGAATTGAGCACTCTGAGTCACTGTCGGGTTTATTCTAAAATAAATACGCAAAAATTCGCCTTCCTCTCTGCCGGGAGCTGATAGCTCAGGGGGAACATATCGGATTGATGCCAAATCAGTTGGTTTTCGATTCTGGCTTGAGGCAGTCGGATGGCTCGTCCCAGTCATTTATATAGAAATTCTATCATATATTTGTCATCTTTATTTGAAGAAAACCTAACATTAGGCCACATTTGCAACTTTCGTTGTAACAATGCGTTCAGGAGTATTAGAATAAGAATTAGAATTATTGTGTGTCAGTAACTTCAGCTGCCTCTTCCTGATGTTAAGCATAAGACTCCAACCTTTTTTGAAACCTCTCTAAGACCTCATCGTTCCTCACACATTTCCGATTCCATGCTTTCCAGGCAACTTTAATTCTCCAAAATTTAAATACAATGTCAAGCGCTATCTACTGTCTAGACCAATAACATTACGAAGTTTCCTTCCTGAACCAGGTCTTATGGTCAGAAATTATATATATATATATATATATATATATATATATATATATATATATATCTGTGTGTGTGTGTGTGTATTTATGCACATTTCCTTGAAAACGACAGACAAGGTGATTTTATTTAGTTTTTTTTACAATTTCTCATGCGATCTAATATTTTTTTTCTTTTCAGATGATAAATTATATAAAAACTGTCCGAATGTTCTTTTTATCCGAGCGCTTTCGGCTATACATTTAGCCATTTTCAAGAATTATATTTTAACAGTTGAAATAAGAAATAGTTTGCTGTATGTATGTTTTATAAAATGTTTTCATTTTTCAAAACAAGGTCAAGATCAAAGTTAATATTATTAAGTGTTTGTTTGATTTAAATTAATAAGACTTCCATTATTTTAACCTTTTTTTTTTGCATGTAGATGATACTATCATATTTATGTTGTCAACAAGTATGTTACGAATAGTGTCCGGTAGGTCTCCATGAATATTTATATGAATATTTAAATGAGAACTAATTTCCGATTCCATGCTTTTCAGCCAACTTTAATCCTCCAAAATTTAAATGCAATGTCAAGCGCTATCTACTGTCTTCGTGATTACTCTTTTCTCTTCCCGCTCTTTAGTAATGTTTCCGTTCGTAATCCTTCCACACCCAGTAACCCCATGTATATTAGCGGTTTTACTGCCTTGCGTGGGGTGAATCTGATTGAAAAAAACTCTAATAGCTGGAGATAAAGAACTGACCCACATTTAAGTCAAGAATCACGGAGTTTTATAGATATCTGGAACTAGTAAATCACAAGTTATTAAAGCTTTAATGTTTAAGATGTTTAAGAATATTGTATTCTTCCATTTGGAAAAGCAGACATTGCAGGTTAAACGACAGGCTGTATAAGAGAATACAAAATTTTCTAAGACATAAAAAAGAGTAAGCCATGATCACCTACGCTTTGAAGCGGTATGACATTAAAAAAAGCCAATCACGATAGAACTGCTCCATCATTGCATACAGATGTGAAGCTGAAACCTCAGTTGAAATCCCGCTGTTATCTTCTAACCATGGTGGTCGGTATTTGGTGAGAGAGAAGCGATTATATCAGTTTCCATTACAGCGAGCAAAAGGAGACACAGATAAGCAGAAATATATTGCACTGAAATTCAAACTGTGTAACAATTTAGTGTATTGAAAGGATGTCATTTGGCTGCAGGATGTGAGCCCTCATCTTACCAAAATGATATTATTAAAGTTGAATGAGTCGAACATAAAGATCTTACGGCACCCTGCCTATTCATACAATCACTTTCTTACTCGGATTACGAATCGCCAGAAATCTGCACCGTTTCTTTAAAGGCAAGAATCTAACCAATCAAAATTAAATGTAGTTTTCAATGAAATAAGATTAATGAGTTCTTTGAATGACGATTTTCATTATTGAGATTCTGCTAAAATGGACAAAAGGAAGAGAGGCTAACGGGTATTTCTTTCAGTGAACAAATGTTTATGGATTTAAGAGTAGTTATGTTAAAATTAATCGTGAAACACATGCTTATCAAGGTAATATATATATATATATATATATATATATATATATATATATATATATATATATATATATATATATATGTATATTCAACCATTCACACACACATATAATAGCTGATCACTCGTATTCGAAGATACCCGTCTACTAGAGTAGCTATCCAATCCTGATTGCAGACTCTCGCTCAGGCACAACACTCACAGGACCAACTTAGTTACAGTTTCTGGGAGAGAGCGTGTTACCGAGAATTTTCAACAATCTGAACAACACAAGCACGTTCAAACACTCAGTTACGATGACTTGTAACTTAGTGACGGCCTCCAGTGTTCTGTCAACCCCATTTCACTCACAAGACTTGGCGAAACCCGTGGCACGGTTTTCAGGCACTTTCCAAAGGTGCCGCACGCTGGGATCGTCCCCCTCTAGACCGATAGCATTAGGAAGTCTCCTTCCTGACAAATCGACAATAGTGATATTCGAACCCGGGTTTTATGCTCAGAAATCGAATATATATATATATATATATATATATATATATATATATATATATATATATATATATATATATATATATGTACATATATATATATATATTCATACACGTTTCATTAAATATTATAGACAAGTGTTGTCTATTTATTTTATGTAATTTTTTTCATAACGTCTGATAAGTTTAATAACATTATCATTATAATAATATATATATATACCAAATCTTCATTCAAGCATGTTTCATTTAATACTATAGATATAAGGCGCCGTATTTTTTAAAATGCTTTTGACTTTTGAGTTCATCTTCAGGGATAAATTACAATCACAAACTCTTTATTGTAACTGGAAAAATATTAACCTACAGAGACTGAACAAAATTTATTAAGAATATAGCAACAACATATTAATGTGCATATAAAATTTATATACTGATGTCATTCTAAATGTCTACTAATTTTCAATGAGCTTGCTTATATTGAAACGCTTGTTGTGTAAAAGTTACCGAACTACAACGGATAAATTTTAAAAAAAACTAAAGTAACTATAACAGATCACATTCGCGTGTGATTTAAAATCCCAGTGAGAAAAGAATGCAGAGCATATTGCTATTACAATAGCATGTTTGCCTTTTTAATTTGGCCCTGTAGACAAAATATATCTATATTATTCAATGAAACAGATATATATAACTATATATATATATATATATATATATATATGGATTTATGTATGTATGTATATATATATATGGATTTATGTATGTATGTATGTATATGTATGTATTTGTGCAATACGATATAGAAACGGAGGAAGCGTTTATCTAACATGTTTCACTTTTATTAAAGCCTCTTTTGTGTGGTTTGATTTTCATTGGTTAGTTATGTTTCACGTGAATTTGACTTGTTACAGAACGTTAGTATCATTTATGTCGTTCCGAATTCAAGGAGAGAATATGCGTCCTTTCAAAGCTCCAAGAAATGAATTGTTACATTGATAAACGTTTCCTATTTGTTCTTTATCCCGGCATTTTTTCGGATTCCGATTCATATTTGATCCCAATCACTTTGATCCTGTAACCATGGGTTTAATATTGTAGTCTCAGAATAGATCTCTATTTCTGAGTGAAATTTAAACCATCATCTTGCGTGAGTCAGCTGACTTGGATTATACAGCAGTCATTTATTTAGAATTTCTCTCATATATTTGTCAGCTTTATTTAAAGAAAACCTAACACTAGGCCATTTCGTTGTAACAATGCGTTCGGGAGCATTAGAATAACTTGAGGTGATATCTTTACGCATAGCATTGGCTTCTGATTCATAGTGTGTGAAAGGCTGGCGGCTAAATTCTTTTAAAATACTTTAAAGATCGAAAGTAAAGATAACATTATAAGATAACCTTCAAATACATTAAAATCAATTTCGTTTTTTTTTTCGTTTTTTTTTTAAATGACCCAGACCATTTTCCCAAACGATCTTCGCAAGAGAATATTTCAACTTCATTATCTGTTCCTGTCAAAATTCAAAGAAGCATCTTCAATGTTATTGGTAGTGAATTTGTATCTCGGCTTCAATCACGTTCCCATCGCTGTAACGATGCTTACTTGGACTTTTCTACAATGGGTCGGATGAGCTTTCATCTTTGGCACATAATCTTCATGAGTTTTAGCGTAGTACTAGATTTGCAGCCAGGTCTCATGTTGTTACTGTTGAAATTGCTAGATGCAACCGAAATTTTTATTCCAGTAGTTGCTTCCCACACACTTGTGGAACTGTCTTCAGGCTTTTGCCTTCCGACTCAGTACGATCTATAAAAGCTTAATGCAACATCAATCAACATGTTGAGTAACACTCTTCTCTAACAGTTGAATGGATTTATCTATATACGAAACATCGCTGAATATACTACAACCATACTGAAACGGAAGGTTTTATTATGACTACACGGGACCAAGGCTTTCTAACTCAAAATCACCAAGTGCATATAGTGGAACAATGTGTTGACCCCAAATGCAAATTCTGTGATAAATGTCTAGAAGCAACCCCAACCAGTATCAGGTTGCACGGTACTGGCTCCCACTGAAAATAAAACTCGACTTGAAAGATTTGGGCAATATATGCACTGGAAAATTTGCAACTTTTACTGAAAGGAAACTGTAAGAAATTGGTATAACCACCACGTAGATCCGGTTACGGAGATAGGACCTGTAAAAAATTGTAGGACTTTCAAATACACATAGAGAGAACAATCAAATCTAATAGCTGAGCCATCGTGACAGAGAGAGCAAAGATCAGAATTCTTATTTGTATGACAGTTTTAGGCAGACTGTAATGTATCTTTGAAGATCGTCGAAAAACAATCAAAGTCAAAGGTCCTTTAAATTGAAATCTCAAATATGTGGCACATGAGGGCATCAACAATTCCAGTTGTAGTTGGAGCTCTCCTAGTTATTGGAAAAAAAAACAAAAATATATCAGTACACATTGAAGGGATCTTTGGTAGCCGATGACCTAAATAAATAGAAAAAAAATGTTCTCACATGTATAGCTCACACCTTATGAAGGGCTTTATCTATGCAAAATATGTAGAAAATGCCATGATGTCATTTCTCATATTACGTCTTTGGTCGGGACCCGGAAAGAAGTCAGTACAGTGCTGAAATCAAAGGAAATAATAATAATTCGAATTAACTGTGAAAATTACATGGTTTTCCTACTTTCATTTTATGATTAATATACCTTAAGTTAAAAGCTGAATAATATCACTCGGAAACTGCAATATCGTATTACATATTGGGCTGAACAACGTTAATAACATTTTGCAATAATAATAATAATAAATATGTGTACAGGTCAGTATTTATGGTTGTAAGTGTGTACTATGGAATAAATTAAAATAAACAAGGTTTTCCACTTCCCTAAATCAGAAGTAACACGCAAGAGAATTTTATCGACTCCATATTTATTTATTTCCATAAAACCAAAAAGCGGTTTTCATATATCTTTCCTTCCACATTTCCTCGCAAGAAATGGCCTATTCGAAATCTGAGGTAATTACCTATGATCCAACTACACATATAATGCCATGTCTTATACACGCTTAGGTGATCATGTGTCTTTCGTTATATGACTGTCGAGGTATATTTTTTCACGCAGTAACTTGCCATTTCTTTCTGCGATAGACCAGTTGCCATCCAAGGCTATAGAAACCGGTCTTGCTATTTACCCATAGCTTGGGGGAGAAGAAGAGGATTTATATCTTTCCGAAGAGTATTAGCGCGTAATTCGACAGGAATTCTAATTCGATCTCCAATTCCTCAATCCGAGCCGCTATCCATTAGTCCACCGTCTAGCCATTTTATATTTAAAACAATGAGACCTTATCACAATCTGTGTTTATTTATTTATTTCCTAAAACCAAACAGCGGTTTTGATATACCATTCCTTCCATCTTTCCTCGAGGTCTAGCAGAAATGGCCCATTGTATATCTGAGGTAATGACAGAGCATAACATACGATCTAACTTAGGAACTAAATAGCAACCAGTATTATATGATATATACACTTCCGCAAAAATATAAATTATTCCTGTCTTAAATGTATGACGATAAACTACATCCGCGTCCTGGGTAAGGCGATAAACTACGTCCAACAGCAAAATCTCTGATCAGAAGGTTCTGAGAAGCGGAGAAACTTCTCTTAATTTCTGGTGTTCCCAGGTCCATCTGTACCCAGGGTGGTAGCAGATGTTAGGGTCCCAGTTATTGGTAAATAGTTAACTGCAGTCAAAATACCATGAAAGTGTAAAAGTAGTTTTTAATACCAGAAATACTTTGTAAAAAATTATTAACAACAATAAAATTTTGTAGAAAAATTATTACCAGCAATACATTTTTTGAAAAAAAAACTAATATTACCAGTTATACATCATTTTAAAAAAATTGCCAGCTATACATTTTTGAAAAAAGAAAAAAAAATAACAGCTATCGATTAAAAAAAATAACAACAATACATTTTTTTTTTAAATATTAGCAGTAATAAAAATCTTATCGGCATAAAACAACCCATTGAGGTTGATATGCTTTAAAACAAACCGAACCAAACCTATCTTAAACTTATTCCAGAAAAGAAGATTCTAGTTTTACACGTTACTGTTTTTTTCTTCAGTATTGAGCATCTACTGAGGCATAAAGTCAACCCAGAGCTCAAGCGGAACTCGTATGCACGATCCATTGTAAAAGTTAATTGAAAAATGGTCGGCTCCCTGGACCTCTTCCATAAGTAACTGACTCCTCCTGCTATCCTCTAATTTTTCAAGAGCAAGATCAGTCTAAAAATGAATTTAATTTCACCAATTTTCACTTCACAAACAGTCTTGTTAGAGTCTAAAGGGGTCTCAGTGTCCTTATGGATGACAAATTATTATCAACCGTACAACCCCTCTCTTAGAGTCGAAACGTCACAAGCCAATCACTGCTCTATCGCTGTTTCCATGAAAAGTACCCAAACGAACTATATTCCTTAATTCAACCAGGTTTAAACTTCACGGCTAAGACCGACCATGCTACTGATATTTCTTTTTTATGCCATTGATGAGAAGTTCCACCCGAACAGCTTCTTCCCACGAACCGCTACTTTGTGGAAATGGCACCAAAGGTGATGTTTTCTCGGTCACTCTGAACATGCTCAAGTCTAGGTTTAACCTTTGTCTTCCCCACATATCCGCATAAACTCTGCCTCTAATTCTTTAAGTCTCATTTTATTGTTGAAACATCTTAGATATAGCCGTAAATTCTATTCTAATAATGTAAAGGAAATGAAGATTTCTTTCTATTTCTGCTATTATAAACTATTTGCAATATTTCCATCGTTCGCATTGTTGTCTTCATCTATATCGTCAAATTCATGAATTTTCGGCCGTTGTACGCTTGGGACTTCTTCAGGTGGTATTTCCCCAAAGACACATGAATAAAAGCGTTGATTGATTGATCCCCAAAAATGACTTTACCATAAGAGTTGTGTGATCAATCCCTGGCCTCAGCGGAAATAACAAATCTTGGAGAGATATCAGAGCGAATTAACTAAAAATGAGATATCAACAACAACAAAAAAAAATGCATGGCACGTGAAATTAGAACAATCTCCCGACTAGATAATGCGGTCGGTTCGGAATTCCATCTCCTGAAGAAAACCGGAGCGTACAACGACTGAAACGTCGTGAATGTGAATGTAAAAATGAGGACAACAGTCCGAAAATTTTTTAAATAATGTAAAAAGAAAATTTGTTGGAAGGAAAATCGTACTACCCAACACGAATGCACTGAAGAAAATTTTGGTAGTCTTAGAAGGATGATTGTAGGAGGTCATTAGCGTTTACGGTTTGATTAACAGATGGAAATCTGATTTTGGTGTAGTATTGTACAAGCTAGACTTGTCCAACCTGAATTTATCTGTCGTTTCCGATTCGCTTTAGCTCAATATATTAACTATAGAATTATTAAGCCGGGCAGCAAGAAATATTAGGATCCAGCTGCCAAAATGTACATTAACAGTATGACGAGCCAGTTGAAATTTCTAGGGCACATATTAAGGAAAGCGTGCTTGGAAAATGTGATACTCATGGGACATCTCGTAATCAAGAGAGACATGGGGAAATAACGCATTACGTACCTGGCGAACCTGGGTGAATGGATGACTGGAAAGGGTTTGTGGGAGATTACGAAAAGACAAAGGACACTAGGTTGTTGAGAGCTATGATCACTGACGTCCGGAAGTGACACGGCACATAAAAGAAGAATTAAATCAGATCTTTATATATTATTTTATCTCGAGAGCAAAACGGACCGGTTTCTAGGCTTCTATTATATCATTGTACCTTGTGGCCAATAAGTCTTACATTCGACATTAAATAACCCAGCATGTCTTAAAATGTCTTTGATTTAACCACATTTACTAGAATATTGATTTATACTGTCTTAATTTTCCCTGTTCACCGCTATTATTTATCTGAGTTCGTTCATATCTATCTATCCATCTATCTATCTATCCACACACACACATACACGCACACACACACATACACACACACACACGTTCACATATAAAGGGTGTTCCAAAACTTCGACCGAATTCAAATATGAATTAATTTTAAGCGTCAAATTTTTTTTCTTTTCCTTTTAGATGTAACAACTTAGGTCTTTGGCAATTTCAACCATAGAAAGATTAACAAACAAACAACGAATTAAATTTATCGAAGCCTATTACGAAAATGAACATTTAAACAGAAATGCAATGAAATGTTCCAAGGTCACCTCATCTCTTGAAACCGTGAAATCAATTGGCCACGACGATCGTGCGACTTGGTGCCTTTATACGTCTTCCTTTGGAATCATCTCAAAATTAAGATCTATGCTAACAAGCCAAAAAACAATTCAACAGATGAAGGATGAGATAATAATGCATATTGGTGAGATTGAGGAGCAACTATGCAAAGATGTCATCAAAAATTTTGATCGTCAAGTGGAGGTGTGCCACCGAAGACTTGGCGGATATTTGGGCGATATTATTTTTTTACACATAATTTCCATGACATGAATAACAGTAGAGAAAGAAATAAACTTTTACTAATAACACTGATTTATTTACTGCTGACTTTGATCCTTCTTAATGAAACAACCTGTGATGGAGAAATTGTTGTTTAAATTGCGGAAAAAATGAAAGTAACACTGACATCTCATTTTAACAAATATATTTAATAAATTACACAAAATATCCTGAAATAAGAGTGCATTTATACAATAAAATCGGCAGTGTCTTTAACCACGGCCCCAAGAAGACTTTGGGATCTCCAGTAATTCTTCTGGACGGTATTCCTGCTTAAGATGATGTATACTGCCATCATCCTTTGGTGTTAAAAGGTGTTTTGTTGATCTCTCACTCAACTACGCCACACACATAATAATCATCGGTATTGCAGTCTAGGGCGTTAGGTATATATTTTTGCCTGCCATGACAGGGTACTCCTTCTTGTGTGGCATGTTGCATCGCCATGTTGCCAGATATAGCGTCATCCAGCAGGCATCCTCTTGACCCAGGATAGCAATACCCACTCAAGTCACTTGATGTAGGCGTCTGTGTTAAGTCTGAGGCCATCACCAACAAATTCGGGACTTCTTTTCTTATCAGAACGATCAGAGTAACATTTTCTAGGTTCCGTAACTTTGCAATCGCTATTAGATTATCCAATTCTTTCCGAATCCTCTGCACTGTAATCACCTCAGACTAACACCTAAACACTATGAAATATGAAATATGCGTATTAGAGCTTCCGGCGCGTATGCTAAGCAGTGCAGCATGCTGATCCATGATTACCGGCCGAGTGAATTGTGTCATCGTACCCTTTTTTCATAGACGGTGGCCAACCCACCATAATGTACTATGCAGTCAACAAAATGAAAAAAGGATAAATCGCGCGCACACACACACAGTATATATATATATATATATATATATATATATATATATGTGTGTGTGTGTGTGGAAGGACTGTGGAGTAGAGCATAGCGACTAGGATTGAACCGCGTTCAAATTCCAGTCGAATCCATTACATTCACTTTTTAGCTGGACTTATTGGACCATTTTCCTTCCGCAATGAATCCAGTAACATCACCGTTATTACAAGGGAAAATTACATGAAGATGTTGCAGAGATTTGCTGTGTTTCAACGACAGGTGAGGAGTGACCTTGGTAATATCATTTTCAACAAGACCGAGCAATTCCACAATTTGCCAGGTTAGGGAGAGATTTCCTGAAGGTCATGTTACCTGACCGATGGACCGATCGAAGGGGTCCTGACGAATTGGCATCGCACCCACCTGTCCTCACATCGTGTGACTTTTCCTTTGGGGTTACATCAAAATCAATATGAGGTCCGGGAAGAGAAACTGCAATTGTCTGAGAGAACAGCGTCATTGTAAGATATATATATATATATATATATATATATATATATATATATATATATATCGATGGCCTGGGAACGTGAAGGCAAGTCTAGCAAGAAAAATTGCAATGGCGCTTTTGATGAAGTTAAAAATATGAATGTACACAGTATCTGGTGAAATTTATCGGTATTTATTAAAAGTTTATAGTGGCTTTTAGGACACCCTGTATATATATATATATATATATATATATATATATATATATATATATATATATATATATATATTAAACTCAGTTCATTATATAGCTAGCTAGCTAGCTAGCTATCACAGTCTGTTCATATCTGAATGGTTCATCTATCTATGTATCTTTCTACCTATCTGTTATGTTCCGATTCCTTGTACCACGGTGATAGTCCAAGGTAGAACCAATAAAGAAGAACTCGAACACGGATGTGGAATAACACAGATATATTACAAACAGGAATATATACAGAGAAGTAGAAACTATTAGTACGAACAATCAGGTTTAGTAGTAATTGTCTGAACGCGACTTTATTTCGAACTGCCTCTGACTCGACTGACTGACTCGCTCTGACTGACTGACAGACTCCTGACGGACTTCACTCCAAACTTCAGACTGAACGGCATTTAGTCACCCCTACTCCCACGAGGGCATCATGTGGCACAAGGCCGGTCTAACG
This sequence comes from Acanthosepion lycidas, assembly GCA_963932145.1. NCBI lineage: Eukaryota > Metazoa > Mollusca > Cephalopoda > Sepiida > Sepiidae > Acanthosepion > Acanthosepion lycidas. The sequence continues at coordinate 5,801,105 of OZ010605.1, forward strand.
TGGGATCTCTGAGCCCGTGGGCTCAGCCAAAAATATGCCCTTTGAACCCGTATAAACGGGTTCAGGGTCGGTTTACCTCCCCGAAAGAGACTCCGCCCTTCGGCCTAGCCTCGTTCGGGTACTTCCCCGCCCGAAGGCAGAGAATTCAACCGATCAGCCGATCAGCCGGTCGCCCGACTTCAGACTGAACTCACCGCTTCCTCTTAAGGCGCAGTATTTATTACGTATGGAATAGTCAATTAAGTTATTATGGGTAAGATCCCATAACACAATCTATCTATCACAGTCTGTTCATCTATGAGCCGGTTCATTTATCTATCTATCTATCTATAACAGTCTGTTCATATCTGAGCCGGTTCATCTATCTATCTATCTATCTATTGTATCCTTAAAGATGGTTACAAACAGACAAAAGTGGTACTCAAGTGGAAGGAATGGCAACACGGGCGTAGTTGAAAGAAAGAGAGGTTTATCGTAAAAAAAAGAATACACTACTGAAAGACAGGGAATCGGGTGGCAGGCTAGCAATTCCCAAAATAAGATTATTTACCTTACCTCCCAGCCAGAGAGGATATGACACAATGTCGTTTTTTAATGCGGGCGAAACAGAGCCAGTAGGCTTAGGCAAAAATTCCCTGTAGACCTCATATACACGTTGTAGGGTAGCTGTCTACCACCCCAGACGAGACTCTGACCTTCGACATAGCTTCGTCTGGATTTCTCTCTGCCCGAAGGCAGAGAGTTCGACCAGCACAACTTGAGAGGAATCTCCAAATAATTTCTGAAGTAAGATTATTTACCTTACCTCCCCGTGACGCAGGATGGGGCACAAGGCCGTTTTTTTATGCGGGGTTAAATAATAGAACCCATATTTGGAAATATAGAATATTCTCAAAATTATTAATGATATATTCACTTGCAAAAACTAATCTTTCTTGCAATCCCAAAACATGTTTTGGCTTTAAATATCCTATAAATGTTTGACCGGAAAATCAAATGAATTAACAATTAGTACATATCAAGGATGACCTAAAATTATTAGGTTGGTGCAAAAATAATATCGTTTTGTGACGTTAAAAAATACGTCAAGAAAACGATATTATTTTTGCACCCACCTAATATTATGCCTAAAAAAAGAAAGAAAGAAGAAATAGGAAAAAAGATAACAGTAAAAAATATCAAGAAAAACGAAAGAAGGAAATTCAAAAATAAAGAAAGAAAACCAAAAGGACATTTCAGCACGTTGTGTAGCCGATTGGTTAAAAGGTTCGCTTTCTGACCATGAGACCCGGGTCGATTTGTCAGGAAGGCGACTTCCTGATGTTATCGAACTGGATCGATGCCTGGAAACCATACCACGGGTTGAGCCAAGCCTTGGTAGACGGAACTTTCGTGGGTCGTCGATAGCACGAAGCTTCTTCATTGTGGTCGTTCAAATTGTTGATCACGCTAGATAACACGTTCTCTCCCAGAAGGTCTGCTCAGCATAGTTGCAGTATAAATCACAGGTGGGTGTTGAGTAAACACAAACGTGCCTAAGCGAGCATCTGCAATACGGATTGACTAGCTAGACGGGTATATGAATGGTCAGAAATTATATATATATATATATATATATATATATATTATGTGCCGTCTACCTTCAGGATTTAGGCTATCATGGCCCTCCACTTCCCCCTATCCCTCAATATGTTTTGTGCCTTTGCTATTTCTCCAAAACCCTGGTTCTTCAACCACTTGCTTAAGCCGCTAGGTATGTCACGTGTTGCTTTTCCTTATCAGTCTTCCCCTCTATTTGCCCTCTGAGTATCACAATATATTGGGTAAATTTTCACAAAGTTAAAGAAACATCTATGAACACAAAACGATCTTATACACAGCAATACATCAAATGCATTAGTCATACATACAAATATATTCAACCACAAATTCGATCTAAAGGATTCCAACTGACTTATACGGAAAATCATTCAATTATTGAATGTTGCCAAAATATAATTATGCAACCAGGTTTTTTTGCAATATTTCCTTTGCGAAAGAAATACTGATTTTTGAAGCCAGCACATATGACGATAAAAAATGTTGAAAATTATAATAAAACTATTAAATTCCAAAGCATGTATTACTAAAATATATAATACATAAATTAATCTTAAATAAAGTAATATAAATAGTAATATAGATAATGATTATATTATAAAACCTCAAAATTCGACAATAACATTTACTGACGGTTGTTTATTAGGCATTAAATGATATCACTTTGAATCCTCCATCCTGATATATATTTATGAGAGCTTTAAGCTAAAAAAATTGGCCAATACCAAAAAAAAAGTTGCAAAAAATTGTTTCAATTGACTTGATAAATATATATATATATATATATATATCATCAACACTGCCGTCGAATTCGACGTATTAGGGTCAAGCAGATCAGATCCTAGAAATTGCCAGCCCGACACCAGCACATGAGATCTAATGGTGAAGGTTTAGTGCAGAACCATCCACACATTTTTACGGGCGAATACAGAGACCTGGGGCAATACGTGTCACAAGGTCCCCGAAAAACACTCCAGAGGTTTTGAATTCAGAGTTGTCCTACAGCTAAACCAGTTATCATCCAAGGCTAAAAAAGAAACCAGCCGGCCCTGCTATTTACCCATAGCTGGAAAGAGATGAGGATTCATAACTTTCCCATTGGTATCAGCACGTAAGAAAAAGTAATGGATTCGACTGTAATTTGAACTTGGCTCCCCGATTCTTCAATCCAAACCGCTCTCCACTACTACACCAGGATTTTCATTCATATATATATATATATATATATATATATATATATATATATATATATATATATATATACACAAACACACACTCACAATCACACACACACATATATATATATATATATATATATACATACATATATATATGTATGTATGTATGTATATTCGATTTCTGAGCATTAAAGCCGTGTTCGAATGTCACCATTGTCGATTTGTCAGGAAGGAGACTTCCTAATGTTATCGGTCTAGAGAGGGACGATCCCTGCATGCGGAACATTTAGAAAGTGCCTGAAAACCGTGCCACGGGTTGCGCTAAGTCTTGCGACTGAAATGAAGTTACAAGTCATCGGGAACGAGGATTTGAGCGTGCTTGTGTTATTCAGATTGTTGATCATTCTCACTCCCAGAAACTGTAACTAAGGTAAGCTCAGCATAGTTGCAGCATAAAAAAACAGGTTGGCCCTGTGATTGTTGAACCTGAGCGAGTGTCTGCAGTACGGATTGGTTGGATAGCTACTCTATTCGACGGGTATCCTCGAATACGTGTGGCCATCTATTATATATATATATATATGTCTGTGTGTGAATGGTTGAATATATATATATATATATATATATATATATATATATATATATATATATATATTTATTTATTTGGTTGGATTGATGTAAGTTTGTGACCCTGCGTTTCACGCATTTACGATCGTCAGACAAAAAGATCGCACAAGCTTGAAACCCAGGGTCACTAACTCACATCAATCCAACCATATATGTTAGCTCTATCTCTGATATTGAGCGGTTTCTAATAAGTACCGCGCATATTATATATAAATAATTATATATATATTTATATTTATTTATATTTATATACACACACTTTTCACACACTCACACGCACACACACATATATATATATATATATATATATATATATATATATATATATATATATATATATATATATATATATACCCTTTCACAATTGTAAAAAAATCTCTTTTCAACAAGACAACGACCTCAAACACACTTCTAAATTATGGCAAAATTATCTCGACACACACAAAAATAGAACATAATTTAGGAAATTATGACTTGGCCGCCTCAATTTCCTGATCTCTTTCTCTTTGAATTAATATGCAATTGATGTGATAGGATAGATCGAAGAACATACCAAAAGAATTAGAATGGGTTATTTCACTGCTTGAAGAATACTTTGAAAGTTCTGCTGTAGATATTTATATTTCAAAAACGGTTGGAACAAAGGCCTAGAATTTGCAAAACAATAATTAACGTAAGTGTTGGCTTATTAAAGAAAATAATACATGTCATTTCTTATACTAATTTTTGATACTTAAGTGATTATTTTTTGTCAAAATAAAACCAAATGCACTGTAGATTCTAAACTTCTCTTTTACTTTAAAAATACATACGTAAATACATACATACATGTGTGTGTGTTTTGTGTGTGTATGTGTGTGTTGAAGTGATAGCGAGTGATAAAGACACTTCAAAGAGTGCTATGTGAAAGGAGAGAGCAGAGAGAGAGGTTTAGAAAATAAAACAAAAAGAACGAATATGATTAATATGATAGACATACAAACAAATAAAGAACAGTGAGGAACTGAGACTTTGTGCAGGAGACGATAGCTTGTGCCAGAAGGCTAGAAAATCAGGAGGGATAATATATCGCAAATTACGTCTGTCGGAGATGCTCCGTCTTCGGCTGCCGGTCTGATCGATGTTTCTTTAGCACAGAAAACACGTCCGGTTCCCTGGCCATCCCATAATCACATTTGTTGTCCAATCGAATAATGTTACGGATTCGGATAAGGAAAGTAATAATCTAGGAATTTGTAAATTCCGCTTCACGCTTTCTGCCTTCAGGATTTATGCATCGGATATTTCTTATTTACTTTTTTTTGCTTCTCTTTGTCATTTTCTATATAGAATTTGCTAGTGTGAACAGGCCTGTCCATTTATTTGCTTCTGTCTACTCTTACTAAATATCTGTATGGATCTTGTCGAAGACCAGATTTCTTCAAATATTGGGACTGGTGATACAGAATCACAAAGAATTGAAGAAAATCATAGAAACACAATCACTTCTTGGGTAGTTTCAACAACAACAACAGCTACAATGGATGTCGCATATAATTCAAACATTCATTCCACACTATTTCAAGTAAAAGCTGGGGAAGGAAACTCCAATCAATACCTGAAAAAGAGATAACTGCGACTGGACTTGAGAAACACATCGATCTGAGAAATTTATTTAATAGAAAGCTTTTTATACAATTTCACCTGATATTAGTAGAGGGTGAATGGTCAATGAATACCGAATGTTCCCTTATATTTTTCTTGCTCCGTTCTTTCTTCATATTCTTTCATTCTTCATTTATTTCCTTGCTTTCTCTTTGTGACATTATATTCATTTTTTCTCCATTTTTCCTTTATATTCTTTCATGAATTCTGTCTTTCTTTCATTTCTCTATGTAATATTTCGTTTAATTCATCCACTTCTTTCGTTCTCCCTTTCTTTCCTTGTTTTCTTTTTGTGATATTACGTTTTCTCCTTCTCTGTTCTTTCTTTCTTTCTTTCTTTCTTTCTTTATTTCGTTCTGTGTTATTACGTTTATTCTTTCTCGGTTCTTTCTTTATATTCTTTCTTTCTGTGTTATTTTATTCTTTCTCGCTTCTTTCTTCATATACTTTCTGGGTTATTACGTTTATTCTTTCTCGGTTATTTCTTTATATTCTTTCTTTCTTTTTTCTTTCTTTCTTTCTGTGTTATTACGTTTATTCTTTCTCGGTTCTTTCTTTATATTCTTTCTTTCCTTTTCACTTCTTTCTTCATATTCTTTCTTTCTTTCTGTGTTATTACGTTTATTCTTTCTCGGTTATTTCTTTATATTCTTTCTTCCTTTCTTTTTTTCTTTCTTTATTTCTGTGTTATTACGTTTATTCTTTCTCGGTTCTTTCTTTATATTCTTTCTTTCCTTTTCACTTCTTTCTTCATATTCTTTCTTTCTTTCTGTGTTATTACGTTTATTCTTTCTCGGTTCTTTCTTTATATTCTTTCTTTCTTTCTTTTTTTCTTTCTTTATTTCTGTGTTATTACGTTTATTCTTTCTCGGTTCTTTCTTTATATTCTTTCTTTCTTTCTTTCTCGCTTCTTTCTTCATATTATATCTTTCTTTCTGTGTTATTACGTTTATTCTTTCTCGCTTCTTTCTTTATATACTTAATTTCCTTTCTCTTTGTGATATTACGTATATCCCTTCTCGTTTTTTTTTATATTCTTTCCTTTGTTCTTTTTTTATTTCTTTTCTGTGTTATTGCGTTTATTCCTTCTCGCTTCTTTCTTTATATTAATTTCTTCATGTTTTCTTTCTTTCTATCTTTTTCTCTATCTGTTATTACGTCTAGCCTTTCGCGATACTTTCATTATACTCTTTCCTTGATTATTTCATTTTTTTTTCTCTGTCTGTTATTACGTTTATTATTTAACTGTCCTTTCTTTATATTATTTCGTTGATTCTTTTCACTGAATGATATTACATTTATCCTATCTGGGTTCTTTCTTTATATTAATTTCTTCATTCATTCTTTCTTTTTTTCTTTCTTTCTTTTCTCTGTGTGTTATTACGTTTATTATTTCTCAGTTCTTTCTTCATAGTCTTTCCTTCCTTATTTCTTTCTTTTCTTTCTATGATATTTAGTTTATTCCTTCTCGATTCTTTCTTTGTCTTATTTCCTTCATTCTTTCTTTCTTTTCTGTGTATGTTAATACATATATACTTTATCGGTTCTTTCTTTGTATTATTTCCTTCATTCTTTAATATATTCTTCAGTGTTTTTATTGTTTCTCTCATCGTCTTCCTTGAATCCTTCTTTTTTATTAACCCACCTTCTTTGCTGCAATCATTCCTTTTTTCACTTCATTTTTCATTTACAGTTTTTTTTCATATTTTTCTACTTTCTTACCGTATATTTCTATTGCAATGGCACCATTCAAAATACAAATGAAAAAATTATCACACCCTACTCAAAAAAGAAAAAAGTTGACCCATGTATACCATCTCCTACATCAACGTGAGGTGCATACTTTCCAACTTTTTACAAGTGGAACACCATCTTCTCCTATCTAAACTAGAATTTCTTATACTTTCTGCAACCTGCATCAACGCCTCACACGCATTAGGTGTGTTCTCCGTGCCGGTCTACTCACCCTCAGAGACAAACACGAACACCTAAATCGTCACGTAGACTCGGGACCTACATCAAAGAAGCAAAAGACGAAGAACTCGACCCCCTGTATATGTATTTCCGCGTGGAACTTATCCATTTCCAACATTCGTCTTTGCTCTCTATCATCCGCAGGAAGAAGGGACGGTAATCTTTGACCGAATATCCGATAAGATTAACAATATCCTTATTCAATTCCTCTCGGCCAGGCTTCACATCTGCGGTGACTTCAGTTTTCACCATAATCAGTAGCTAGTCCACTCCAACAAAACCGATGGTGAATGCAGATATTGTAGAGACTCCCACCTCGCATATGAACTAATCTAAATCCTCGGAGAACCTACGTGGTTCCCGGGTATAACAGGACATCAAGCGAACCTACTCAACCTCTTCCTAACCTCATTAGAATATTATATTTACCTCCACTCACCATTCATTAATCAGTGTCCAGATCAATGCCAAAGCTAAGGTTCCCCTTGGTTTAGCATTCTAAAGAACGATTCTCCGCTATGCGAAGGCAAACTGGGATAGCTTTCAAACCTACATGATGGAATCCCCTCTCCTAACCTACTTTAAACATGCTGCTTTCAAAACTGCTACCTTGTCCCTTACTGGGTACTTTCTTGAACGCTTTGTATCCCAAAAGAATTTCCAGCAATAGCCAGTCAAATTTGGTTCACTCCTGAATGCGCTACAGCCATATCTCTCCAAATCCACTACTTCAACATCTATTGCAAGGAGAGAAGTAGTTTGGCCTCACTGTATTAAGAATTGTCCGCAATAGCTTCAAAAAGTCATAGAAAGCGAAAGTGAAGCTACCCACCAGCGGTTCGGACAAAAGTCGGAAAGAAAAGAAATTTATCCCCTGAATTCAGTAAGATCATCAACCAAATAATGAACAAAGGTAAAATAGCTGTGCCAACAATTATAAATGGTCCCATGTTTATATCTTCCTCGACCGATAAGGTGACAATATTCGCCTCTATCTTTGTCTCTAACTCAACGTTAGACGACAAAGACCAACCCGTCCACAATTAGCCACGTCTCACTGAGCACAAACTCTGTAATATTATCGTCACAGCAGGCGGATTCTCAAGACTTATCAAAGACCTTGACACTAAGAAATCCACAGACCCAGACAACATTCCTTTGGTTGTCTTGAAGAAAATCAACCCAAACCTATCCCAATACTAGTAAAATTATTCAGCCTCTGCTTGAAGGAAAAATCTTTCCCAATACTGTGGAAAGTGTCAAGCGTATGCCCGGTTTTCAAGAATCTCCTCACTATCATCAGCCCGGTTTTCATCAATCTCCTCAGTATCATCAGCAATAAGAAAGTCATTGGATATCTAGAAAAGAACAAACACTTCCGCGACCAGTAGTATGGGTTTCGTTCAACTCGATCCACTGCAGATGTCGTAACTATAATAATTCACAGAATCAGTATCTTGACGACACACACATCTTGAGAAGTATAGCACTAGATATATCAAAGACCTTCGATAATAAGTGGCACAAAGGCTTATTACACAAATTTTCCAGTTATGGTATCACTGGATGTGTCTTCTCGCTCATCAATTCCTTCCTAACAGGTAGGTCCGTGAATGTAGTTAGTTATCAATGGCCAGTTCTGCGGAGCCCTAGTGGTCAACGCGAGCGTACCCCAGGGGTCACTCATCGAACCAAGCCTCTTTTTGATCTCCGTAACTGATCTGCCTAAGAATATCAGATCATTTGTAAATATGTATGCCGATGATACGACTTCCCACGGGTGCAACTCTAAAAATCTTGATGGTCAGAGATTGGCGACTGAACTCTCTTCCGATCTTGCAAAAACTACCAGATGGGGCAGGAAACTGGCTGGTGACATTCAATACTTCGAAGACCAAGTTAATTACATTCCATCACCAACAATCTATCCCCGAACTTGTGAACGAAGGTCATCTAGAGAAGAACCCTGCCTTGAAAGACTGTTGAGCTTCAAACTCACGTTCGACCTCAAGTTAAACTTGTACATACTAAGGACGCAAGTAAAATAGTTAACTCCCTCTACCACTGTAGTAAGTAACTGATTTCTTCTGCCACCCCCACCCCCCACACACGCACACTTACATGATACATAGCATGCCACAAATAGAGTATTGTTTTAATATTTGTGCGGGAGTTCCCCAGACCGTACTCTCCAGCCATGATAGACTTCATAAGCGTCTTCGAGACCTTGCGTGTCACGGACTATTGCCAACGCTACACACTCTCTTCCACAGGAGGCTGGTTAAATATTGACCAAAGGTCCAGGGGAAAACTCTTTGGTCACCACAACAATCCCGACTTTGTGTCACAACTCATCTTAGTGTGGTCTTCTGAGAAGATACCAGTCGGCTCGGAATCAGTCCCAAGCTGGCGATAAAGAAGACATCTTTCCTTAAGTTAGAGGGTGACAAGACCTCTGTTTTCGGACAGGGAGTGACTCAGTTGGTCTCTGTATTTGGCTAGAGACACGGCTGAGAAAATCGGACAAATTCACGTTCTGTCTTGCGACTGAAACTAGCTTTGTCTTCAGGCAGCAGGTGACAGCCTCCAAACATAACCCTCTACATCGATTGGAACCTTGGCCTTGTAAAGGGTGAACCTCGCTGGAAAAAAATAACTAAACAAACTAGGTGTCGAATGTCATTAACTCAATGTTTGTACCTACTCCATAGACAACAAGTATTTAATTCTGTTCTTCTAATAACTATAATGTTTCTGCTGACTTTCCTCTACGTAATGATGCATATATGTATTAATTATATATTAAGGCTGCTTAAAAATACTTATCTGAGAACCCAATATCTGTATAAAATATCATAAGTATATTTAAATCACTTTTTCTGCGAGCCATTAATATTTCATATACAGGGGGCTGCAAAATTTGATATACAGTTAGTATTATAGCATTATTACCTGTATCATTAGAGGGGTTTTGTGATTTATTTAATACAAGAATTCATTTAATTCGTTAAAATAATTTTGAATATTTTTATTTTTTATGATTTGTATTACAATACCTTTATTATAATTTTTATTTTTTTAACAATTAAAATAATAATATATATTTTGCAGGTAAAGAGGCGTTTTCAAATGACGGGGGCAAACATTGAATATTTGAGGGAGTTTTATGTTTATCATATTATTGATATCTTATTATTATTTTGTACAATCAATGCAGTACATTTTGCGCACATGTCTTGTTTTTTGTTACTGTATACATATTTTGCGTCTATTTTTCGCCTTTTGGACATAAATAATGAGACAGAAAAATAATGTTAACTTTTAAATCTTTAGATAATTTTACTTACCTAAAATCTGATAAAAATACAACAGTCTGCCCGGTCTTTTAACCCGGACATATTCTCAGCGCTAAGTACTGTTAATATTGATTACCACTAGATGGTTTGGGAATCATTGTATATTAAGTCCAACCAGCTGTCTCGAAGTAACCGGAAGGTGTGGTTGGTGGGCTTAAATATAACCTTTAATGTTTTTTTTTTTTCCTTAACATTACCCCGGCTTGTATATTATACTTTGTTGTAGAAGTTGAGCACATTTTTATCCTCGATTTTTGCTCTGATAAGAGTTGATAGACAATCCGGGTTAGCTGTTGTTAATCGTTCCTATATTTTGGCATTGCCGTTTTACGGTAATGTAAATATTTTTATCTTTCTTTTTTATTGTTAGGAATTGTTTCGTTTTTGTTGTTGTCGTTTTTTGTTTTTTTTGTTTTTTCTTTTTTTTTGCCATTGCATTATTAAAATGTCTGATTATATTGCTCTAATAGGCTGACGGATATATCAAATTGAAACTCTGATTCTCGTGCAATAAGCGATGTTAAGCACCATCAAGGCTGGTCAGTACCTAAATGGGTGACCACATGGAAATACCAGGTGTTATCAGCTTGAATTGTGCAGTTGGGGTAATGGATATCGGCTCGGAATTTGAAATTGTAGAGATGAGTTTCAATTACAGTCGGCTTCGTTATTCATATACACGCAAATCACCTCGGGAAAGATATAACTCCATCACTTTCCCCAAACTATGGGTTAATTAGTTGCCTTGCATCATTAAATCATTATTATCTCAAATAAATTCTTATAATCTAAAAATATTTTATGGCTTCAAATAACCGACAAAATCTTGATAAACCGTAAAAAAATAATCACTCATATTGATGTAACAATATTTTATATCTCTACAACATTATTTCCATATGTGAGCATTGATATTGCATAACTGATGCTATAACCCATATGGGTCTCATTATTTTTTATTTTAATTTGTTGAGTTGTTTATATAAACATCAGTTAGTCATGTGCCATGCGTGACACACGCTTAGGCAATCATGTATCGAAAGATACATGACTGACCAGGCAGATTTTTTTTCTGCAGTATGTTGTTATTACTTTCTGCGGTAGACCAGTTGCTATCCATCTGTCCCACTATTTACCCATAGCTGGGGGGAGAATAAGAGGACCCTTAACTTTCCTAAGTGAATGTAATGGATTTGACTGGAATTCGAACTCGGCTCTCCTCAATCCGTGTCTCATCTATATGGACATATTTGGCCTAAGATAGACGACAGCAAATACCCTGTTCCGTTCCATAGTATAGCTGGTTATTTAATTGACCTTAACCATTTGGGAACTGGACACATTGTGCATCTCTGCTCATGTGCGATATTAGTGGAAGATGATAATGGCCCGGTCGTGGGTGTTGCTTGACCTTATCCAATTGGGCATATCCCCTAGTGGGTGACAGTCTGGGCTCTCTGCTTTTGAACGGGTTTAGTAGAAAAATATAGCAGGTGGTGAGATTTTTTTTTTTTTTACGTGTAAACATATGAAAGAATCAAAGCAAATATCGGGCCATACTTGGCAATATGTACCGTCAGAGACCTTCTTATTGGTTTGTGTTGCCCGACATGAAGTTATTTCTAACTTAATTCTCACATGCAATTTTATGCGATCCTTCTATCAAGTCCTCAC
>OZ010605.1:5815656-5853156 GCA_963932145.1 Acanthosepion lycidas
TACCAAATTTAGCTTAAATGATGAGGAAATTGAACATGTAATAGTTTCACCCAACAGAGTAAATTGTAAGAAATCCCAAACATTAAACTGAAAACTCGATCCAAGGTTTTAAATAGCCTCAGTAGATCGAGATTTTCACATGGCTTTTAAGCATGACGTCAAAACCAGTTCAGAATTATCTGCCTGTTGTATAAAACCGCTTTCTCAGTGAAAATGGGTGAAATGGTATTGATCGAAAGGAACAAGTATGTTCCAACGACAAGAATTATTCTAATCTTGTGTACTCGGCGAGAGAATAGCAAAGAAAGAACTCTAACAAATAAGAGAAACCAAATCACTTAAAGTGTTTCTAAAACAACAAAAATCAAAATGGCTAACACAAGTGACACGAAAAGAAAACTTATGACATTATACTGATGCTGACTTACAACAGAACTTCAAACGAAAGCGTAGAAAGGAAGTCTCCTTCATTACTGGAAAGAGCCATAAATAGAGGATTTGAGAAACGTATTTTTCTGAAAAATATTTTTCATAGGAAATATTTTATAAATTTCATCTGAATGTAGTACTGGCAGCTCGGTTATTGAACGCCAAAAGCTTCATATACACACAAGAAAACAGTTTCTGGTTGGGCTATATATATATATATATATATATATATATATATATATATATATATATATATATATATATATATATATATATATATAAGTTTGTGTGTGTGTAATTACAGTATAAGGTCGGTGGCACGGTCTTGAATGTTTCCTTAATATATTCTCATATATTATCACACTGAATAACCCCTTGTAATTGTAAAATCATATCTACCTATCTATCATCTTCTCTCTTTCTCTCTCTCTCTCTCTCTCTCTCTTTATATATATATATATATATATATATATATATATATATATATATATATATATATATGTATAAAGAGGGAGAGAGATAAGAGATAAGTACAAATATAGCAATGGGACTATAACGATCAGATAGATAGATAGATAGATAGATAGATAGATAGATAGATAGATAGATATGCACTGAGAGTAACAGGTATGAACAGAATGAGATAGATAACATAATGATATATACACTGACATTATAGAGAGGAACAGAATGGGATAGATAGATAGATAGATAGATAGATAGATAGATAGATAGATAGATAGATAGATAGATAGATAGATAGATAAGAATAGACACTTCTCGAACGATGTGAAAAGCCTGAGATAAATCAATGCATAGATAGACAGACAATCAAATAGAGAAAAAGTGAGCGACAGACAGACAGAGACAGAGACCAATTTAAAATGTAAGAAAGGGCAAAGGAAAGATTCAGAATCCGAAAAATGGGGATATTGATGCAGGGAAATATAAATATATTGTAATTTTCCGATCGATTAATCAAGCAGTAAGTCAAAATTCGAATACTTAGATAAATGTTAAAGCTCTGTCACTCTCTTTGTTCTTATGAACTGAGTTTGAATAAACATTAGGAATGATTTTTCAACATCACTGCTTCTGATGTTGCACTTGAAGTGAAAGCTAGTTCCTTATTCCTCTCTCGAGAATTGACCTTTGCAATCCTACACTTTTCTTTGTTCATTTCGTTTCGAATGTTATCATTCCGAAAAATAATTCTTTCCTGGCCATCTCCAGGGCGCAATAAATTATTTCTTTTTTTAATTTAGCCTTTCTTTCATTCTTTTGAAAATATTTTTTTTCCTTACATTTACACATTTTGTTTTGCTCTCCTTTCTTTGCTTCTTTTTTTTTTCTTTCTTTTATTCTCAATTTTGAAAAGGTTCTTTGCTTTCTTTGTATTATTTTTTTTTCTTTTTCTTTCTGTCTTCTTTTCTTTATTTTCTTTCTTTTCTTTTTTACATTCATTCTTTTAAAAATGTTCTTTCTTTTCTCCTTACTCTCATTTCTTTTGCTTCATTCTCCCTTCTTTCTATCTTTCTTTCTTTCTTTCTTTATTTCTTTCTTTCTTTATTTCTTTCTTTCGTTCTTTCTTAACTTTGGATTTTTTTTCTCTGCATTCTCACAGTTCCTATTTTGGTCACCTTTCTTTCTTTTGTGTCTCATTCTTTTTCTCTTCTTTCTTTTTTTCTTTCTTTCTTTCTTTCTTTCTTTCTTTCTTTTGAAAATATTCTTTCTTTTCACCGTATTTTCATTTTTTTGTTTCGCTCTTCTTTCTTTCTTCTTTCTTTGTCTTTCTTTCCTTCTTTTTTTCTTTGTTTCGGAAATGTTTTTCTTTACTCCGTACTCCCATTTTGTTTTGTTTTGTTATGCCTTCTTTCTTTCTTCCTTTCTTTCTTTCTTTTTTCTTTCTTTATTTCTTTCGTTCTTTCTTTACTTTGGATTTTTTCTCTGCATTCTCACATTTCCTAATTTGGTCAGCTTTCTTTCTTTCGTGTCTCCTTCTTTTTCTTTTCTTTCTTTCTTTCTTTCTTTCTTTCTTTCTTTTGAAAAGATTCTTTCTTTTCACCGTATTTTCATTTTTTTGTTTCGCTCTTATTTCTTTGTCTTTCTTTCTTTCTTTCTTTCGGAAATGTTTTTCTTTTCTCCGTACTCTCATCTTTTTTTGTTTTGTTCTCCATTCTTTCTTTCTTTCTTTCTTTCTTTCTTTCTTTCTTTCTTTCTTTCTTTCTTTCTTTCTTGTTCTCGTTCTTTCTTTCAAATATTACTTTCATTCCGCTATTCTTTATCTTCCTAGCTTTCTCCTTTCTCCTTCATTTTATAATTTTTCTCTATTTTTTCATCCTTCTGCAATGCTCCCTTCATCCTTCTTCCTATCTCCTCCCACTTTCATTCACGCTTTTTCTTTTATCTTCTTCTTTATTTTCTATTTTTTTCTTCTACGCAGATTTCTATTTTTCTTTTTTCCTTCCTTTCTGCACTTGAATTTTTCAAGATTTCCACTTCTTCCTTTTTACATCATTCATTCAACGCCCGTTTTTCTTCTTGCGCATATTTTGTTTCTCTTTCGCTTATTATTATTTACTTCTTCTATCGTCGTTTGGGTTTTTTTATTCATTTTTATTCATAGTTTGCTGTTTCTTCTTCTTTATTTCTCTACTTTCTCATTCTTAATTCTCTTTTATTTCATATTTCTTTACTACACGTTTCATTCACCTTCTGTTCTGTCCTCTTCTTTCTCTCAATCTTCTCCTTGCTTTTTATTATTATCTTTTTCTTCTTTTCTTTTTCTCTCTTCTTCCTCTTTTTCATGAATTTCGTATTCACTTATTCTTTCTACTTTTTCCTTCCGTCCATCTTTGTCTTGAATACTTTGTCGCTCCTCGTTCATTCTATTTCTATAATCATTTTCTCCTTCATCTATTCTTTACGCTTTTACTTCTTCCTTATTCAATAACATTCCCTTTATCCTTCCTTTCTGTTCCTTCTTTCTCACTTTTTTTTTCATCATTTTTATTCTACTTGCCCTTTCCTTCTACAAAACGATCTTCTTCTTCTTCTTCTTCTTCTTCTTCTTCTTCTTCTTCTTCTTCTTCTTCTTCTTCTTTCTATTGGTATTTTTTGATATCAACGAATAGACGTTGCTATTAGGTTGGTGGAAAAATAATGACGTAATACTGTCGTTTTTGACGTATTTTTAACGTCAAAAAACGACATTATTACGTCATTATTTTTGCACCAACCTAATACTTTTGTAATGTCAATGTTTTCCTGAAACATCCACCACCGCACTTTACACCGCTTCATTCTCTCGTCTTATCTGCACAACCATTCTTTCTACTATTGCTCTTTACTGCAATTGCCCTTCTTTGTTCGTTCTTTTTCCAAAGTTATATTCTTCATTTTCCCTTAGTATTTGATATAATGAAATATGCATACACCTGTGTTCCCCTTCACTGGAATATGATTGGCTGGTGTCCGTCATAAATACCGATGGACGTGTAGGTGAGTCAAGAGCCTTAGTCTGAGAGCTAAGTCCATAACGACGCACACTAGACTACGCCATTGATCTAAACTTCATACCTGCGACTACGACGCGTATCAGTCGATTACTGCTACCGTATACTACTTGGTTAGAGTAGCCAATACCACTTAGCTACTTCGTTCAAATAAATCCCTTGCCGGGATATCTCAGCAATATTTATCGTTCCTATTCTGTTACTCATTTTCATTTCTTTCTTTCCACAGGTTTTTATTTCATTTTCTGTAAAATGTCTTCATACTTCATTTCTACCCATTTCTTATTTCTTTTTATCTAATCCTTAATTCATACCCCATTTCCATGGGTTACCTATTTTTTCACTTCATTTTTCATTTCTACCTCTTCCCGATTCAATTGCCTCTATCCTTCATTTCTACCACTTCCTTGTTCCATTCTCTCTCTTCTTCATTCCTACCACCTCCTAATTCCATTCTCTCTATTCTTCATTTCTACTTCTTCCTTATTCGATTCCCTCTATTCTTCATTTCTACATCTTCCTTATTCCATTCCCTCTATTCTTCATTTCTACATCTTCCTTATTCCATTGCCTCTCTTCTTCATTCCTACCACTTCCTTATTCCATTCCCTCTATTCTCCATTCCTACCTGTTCCTTATTCCATTACCTCTATTCACCATTCCTACCTGTTCCTTATTCCATTCCTTCAATCCTTCATTCCTACCACTTCCTTAATCCATTCCCTCTATTCTCCATTCGTACCTCTTCCTTATTCCATTCCTTCTATTCTTCATTCCTACCTCTTCCTTATTCCATTCCCTCTATTCTCCATTCCTACCTCTTCCTTATTCCATTCATTCTATTCTCCATTCCTACCTGTTCCTTATTCCATTCCCTCTATTCACCATTCCTACCTGTTCCTTAATCCATTCCTTCCATCCTTCATTCCTACCACTTCCTTATTCCATTCATTCTATTCTCCATTCGTACCTCTTCCTTATTCCATTCCTTCTATTCTTCATTTCTACATCTTCATTATTCCATACCCTCTATTCTTCATTTCTTCCACTTCGTTATTCCACTCACTCTATTCTTCATTCCTACCACTTCCTTATTCCATTCCCTCTATTCTCCATTCCTACCTGTTCCTTATTCCATTCCCTCTATTCTCCATTCGTACGTCTTCCTTATTCCATTCCCTCTATTCTCCATTCGTACCTCTTCCTTATTCCATTCCTTCTATTCTTCATTTCTACATCTTCATTATTCCATTCCCTCTATTTTTCATTTCTTCCCCTTCGTTATTCCACTCCCTCTATTCTTCATTCCTACCACTTCCTTATTCCATTCCCTCTATTCTCCATTCCTACCTGTTCCTTATTCCATTCCCTCTATTCTCCATTCGTACGTCTTCCTTATTCCATTCCTTCTATTCTCCATTCCTACCTGTTCCTTATTCCATTCCCTCTATTCACCATTCGTACCTGTTCCTTATTCCATTCCCTCTATTCTCCATTCCTACCTGTTCCTTATTCCATTCCCTCTATTCTCCATTCCTACCTCTTCCTTATTCCATTCCCTCTATTCTCCATTCGTACCTCTTCCTTATTCCATTCCTTCTATTCTTCATTCCTACCACTTCCTTATTCCATTCCCTCTATTCTCCATTCCTACCTGTTCCTTATTCCATTCCCTCTATTCTCCATTCGTACGTCTTCCTTATTCCATTCCTTCTATTCTTCATTCCTACCTCTTCCTTATTCCATTCCCTCTATTCTCCATTCCTACCTGTTCCTTATTCCATTCCCTCTATTCTCCATTCGTACCTCTTCCTTATTCCATTCCTTCTATTCTTCATTTCTACATCTTCATTATCCCATTCCCTCTATTTTTCATTTCTTCCCCTTCGTTATTCCACTCCCTCTATTCTTCACTCCTACCACTTCCTTATTCCATTCCCTCTATTCTCCATTCCTACCTCTTCCTTATTCCATTCCCTCTATTCTCCATTCGTACTTGTTCCTTATTCCATTCCCTCTATTCCCCATTCGTACGTCTTCCTTATTCCATTCCCTCTATTCTCCATTCCTACCTATTCCTTATTCCATTCCCTCTATTCTCCATTCGTACCTCTTCCCGATTCAATTGCCTCTATCCTTCATTTCTACCACTACCTTGTTCCATTCTCTCTCTTCTTCATTCCTACCACCTCCTAATTCCATTCTCTCTATTCTTCATTTCTACTTCTTCCTTATTCGATTCCCTCTATTCTTCATTTCTACATCTTCCTTATTCCATTCCCTCTATTCTTCATTTCTACATCTTCCTTATTCCATTGCCTCTCTTCTTCATTCCTACCACTTCCTTATTCCATTCCCTCTATTCTCCATTCCTACCTGTTCCTTATTCCATTACCTCTATTCACCATTCCTACCTGTTCCTTATTCCATTCCTTCCATCCTTCATTCCTACCACTTCCTTAATCCATTCCCTCTATTCTCCATTCGTACCTCTTCCTTATTCCATTCCTTCTATTCTTCATTCCTACCTCTTCCTTATTCCATTCCCTCTATTCTCCATTCCTACCTCTTCCTTATTCCATTCATTCTATTCTCCATTCCTACCTGTTCCTTATTCCATTCCCTCTATTCACCATTCCTACCTGTTCCTTATTCCATACCCTCTATTCTTCATTTCTTCCACTTCGTTATTCCACTCACTCTATTCTTCATTCCTACCACTTCCTTATTCCATTCCCTCTATTCTCCATTCCTACCTGTTCCTTATTCCATTCCCTCTATTCTCCATTCGTACGTCTTCCTTATTCCATTCCCTCTATTCTCCATTCGTACCTCTTCCTTATTCCATTCCTTCTATTCTTCATTTCTACATCTTCATTATTCCATTCCCTCTATTTTTCATTTCTTCCCCTTCGTTATTCCACTCCCTCTATTCTTCATTCCTACCACTTCCTTATTCCATTCCCTCTATTCTCCATTCCTACCTGTTCCTTATTCCATTCCCTCTATTCTCCATTCGTACCTCTTCCTTATTCCATTCCTTCTATTCTTCATTCCTACCACTTCCTTATTCCATTCCTTCTATTCTTCATTCCTACCTCTTCCTTATTCCATTCCCTCTATTCTCCATTCCTACCTGTTCCTTATTCCATTCCCTCTATTCTCCATTCGTACGTCTTCCTTATTCCATTCCTTCTATTCTTCATTCCTACCACTTCCTTATTCCATTCCTTCTATTCTTCATTCCTACCTCTTCCTTATTCCATTCCCTCTATTCTCCATTCCTACCTGTTCCTTATTCCATTCCCTCTATTCTCCATTCGTACGTCTTCCTTATTCCATTCCTTCTATTCTTCATTCCTACCACTTCCTTATTCCATTCCTTCTATTCTTCATTCCTACCTCTTCCTTATTCCATTCCCTCTATTCTCCATTCCTACCTGTTCCTTATTCCATTCCCTCTATTCTCCATTCCTACCTCTTCCTTATTCCATTCCTTCTATTCTTCATTCCTACCACTTCCTTATTCCATTCCCTCTATTCTCCATTCGTACCACTTCCTTATTCCATTCCCTCTATTCTCCATTCCTACCTGTTCCTTATTCCATTCCCTCTATTCTCCATTCGTACGTCTTCCTTATTCCATTCCCTCTATTCTCCATTCCTACCTCTTCCTTATTCCATTCCCTCTATTCTCCATTCCTATCTGTTCCTTATTCCATTCCCTCTATTCTCCATTCGTACGTCTTCCTTATTCCATTCCTTCTATTCTTCATTCCTACCACTTCCTTATTCCATTCCCTCTATTCTCCATTCCTACCTGTTCCTTATTCCATTCCCTCTATTCTCCATTCGTACGTCTTCCTTATTCCATTCCTTCTATTCTCCATTCCTACCTCTTCCTTATTCCATTCCCTCTATTCTCCATTCATACGTCTTCCTTATTCCATTCCTTCTATTCTTCATTCCTACCACTTCCTTATTCCATTCCCTCTATTCTCCATTCCTACATGTTCCTTATTCCATTCCCTCTATTCTCCATTCGTACGTCTTCCTTATTCCATTCCTTCTATTCTTCATTCCTACCTCTTCCTTATTCCATTCCCTCTATTCTCCATTCCTACCTGTTCCTTATTCCATTCCCTCTATTCTCCATTCGTACCTCTTCCTTATTCCATTCCTTCTATTCTTCATTTCTACATCTTCATTATCCCATTCCCTCTATTTTTCATTTCTTCCCCTTCGTTATTCCACTCCCTCTATTCTTCACTCCTACCACTTCCTTATTCCATTCCCTCTATTCTCCATTCCTACCTCTTCCTTATTCCATTCCCTCTATTCTCCATTCGTACTTGTTCCTTATTCCATTCCCTCTATTCCCCATTCGTACGTCTTCCTTATTCCATTCCCTCTATTCTCCATTCCTACCTATTCCTTATTCCATTCCCTCTATTCTCCATTCGTACCTCTTCCTTATTCCATTCCTTCTATTCTTCATTCCTACCTGTTCCTTATTCCATTCCCTCTATTCTCCATTCGTACCTCTTCCTTATTCCATTCCTTCTATTCTCCATTCCTACCTCTTCCTTATTCCATTCCCTCTATGCTCCATTCGTACGTCTTCCTTATTCCATTCCTTCTATTCTTCATTCCTACCACTTCCTTATTCCATTCCCTCTATTCTCCATTCGTACCTCTTCCTTATTCCATTCCCTCTATTCTCCATTCCTACCTGTTCCTTATTCCATTCCCTCTATTCCCCATTCGTACGTCTTCCTTATTCCATTCCCTCTATTCTCCATTCCTACCTATTCCTTATTCCATTCCCTCTATTCTCCATTCCTACCTCTTCCTTATTCCATTCCCTCTATTCTCCATTCGTACCACTTCCTTATTCCATTCCCTCTATTCTCCATTCCTACCTGTTCCTTATTCCATTCCCTCTATTCTCCATTCGTACTTGTTCCTTATTCCATTCCCTCTATTCTCCATTCGTACGTCTTCCTTATTCCATTCCCTCTATTCTCCATTCCTACCTATTCCTTATTCCATTCCCTCTATTCCCCATTCGTACGTCTTCCTTATTCCATTCCCTCTATTCTCCATTCCTACCTATTCCTTATTCCATTCCCTCTATTCTCCATTCGTACGTCTTCCTTATTCCATTCCTTCTATTCTTCATTCCTACCTGTTCCTTATTCCATTCCCTCTATTCTCCATTCGTACTTCTTCCTTATTCCATTCCTTCTATTCTCCATTCCTACCTCTTCCTTATTCCATTCCCTCTATGCTCCATTCGTACGTCTTCCTTATTCCATTCCTTCTATTCTTCATTCCTACCACTTCCTTATTCCATTCCCTCTATTCTCCATTCCTACCTGTTCCTTATTCCATTCCCTCTATTCTCCATTCGTACGTCTTCCTTATTCCATTCCTTCTATTCTTCATTCCTACCACTTCCTTATTCCATTCCCTCTATTCTCCATTCCTACCTGTTCCTTATTCCATTCCCTCTATTCCCCATTCGTACGTCTTCCTTATTCCATTCCCTCTATTCTCCATTCCTACCTCTTCCTTATTCCATTCCCTCTATTCTCCATTCGTACGTCTTCCTTATTCCATTCCTTCTATTCTTCATTCCTACCACTTCCTTATTCCATTCCCTCGATTCTCCATTCCTACCTGTTCCTTATTCCATTCCCTCTATTCCCCATTCGTACGTCTTCCTTATTCCATTCCCTCTATTCTCCATTCCTACCTATTCCTTATTCCATTCCTTCTATTCTCCATTCCTACCTCTTCCTTATTCCATTCCCTCTATTCTCCATTCGTACGTCTTCCTTATTCCATTCCTTCTATTCTTCATTCCTACCACTTCCTTATTCCATTCCCTCTATTCTCCATTCGTACCTCTTCCTTATTCCATTCCCTCTATTCTCCATTCCTACCTCTTCCTTATTCCATTCCCTCTATTCTCCATTCGTACCTCTTCCTTATTCCATTCCCTCTATTCTCCATTCCTATCTGTTCCTTATTCCATTCCCTCTATTCTCCATTCGTACGTCTTCCTTATTCCATTCCTTCTATTCTCCATTCCTACCTGTTCCTTATTCCATTCCCTCTATTCTCCATTCATACGTCTTCCTTATTCCATTCCTTCTATTCTTCATTCCTACCACTTCCTTATTCCATTCCCTCTATTCTCCATTCCTACCTGTTCCTTATTCCATTCCCTCTATTCTCCATTCGTACTTGTTCCTTATTCCATTCCCTCTATTCTCCATTCGTACGTCTTCCTTATTCCATTCCCTCTATTCTCCATTCCTAGCTCTTCCTTATTCCATTCCCTCTATTCTCCATTCGTACGTCTTCCTTATTCCATTCCTTCTATTCTTCATTCCTACCACTTCCTTATTCCATTCCCTCTATTCTCCATTCCTACCTGTTCCTTATTCCATTCCCTCTATTCTCCATTCCTACGTCTTCCTTATTCCATTCCTTCTATTCTTCATTCCTACCTCTTCCTTATTCCATTCCCTCTATTCTCCATTCCTACCTGTTCCTTATTCCATTCCCTCTATTCTCCATTCGTACCTCTTCCTTATTCCATTCCCTCTATTCTCCATTCCTACCTGTTCCTTATTCCATACCCTCTATTCTCCATTCGTACGTCTTCCTTATTCCATTCCTTCTATTCTTCATTCCTACCACTTCCTTATTCCATTCCCTCTATTCTCCATTCGTACCACTTCCTTATTCCATTCCCTCTATTCTCCATTCCTACCTGTTCCTTATTCCATTCCCTCTATTCTCCATTCGTACCTCTTCCTTATTCCATTCCCTCTATTCTCCATTCCTACCTGTTCCTTATTCCATTCCCTCTATTCTCCATTCGTACTTGTTCCTTATTCCATTCCCTCTATTCCCCATTCGTACGTCTTCCTTATTCCATTCCCTCTATTCTCCATTCCTACCTCTTCCTTATTCCATTCCTTCTATTCTTCATTCCTACCACTTCCTTATTCCATTCCCTCTATTCTCCATTCGTACCACTTCCTTATTCCATTCCCTCTATTCTCCATTCCTACCTGTTCCTTATTCCATTCCCTCTATTCTCCATTCGTACTTGTTCCTTATTCCATTCCCTCTATTCTCCATTCGTACGTCTTCCTTATTCCATTCCCTCTATTCTCCATTCCTACCTATTCCTTATTCCATTCCCTCTATTCTCCATTCGTACCTCTTCCTTATTCCATTCCTTCTATTCTTCATTCCTACCTGTTCCTTATTCCATTCCCTCTATTCTCCATTCGTACCTCTTCCTTATTCCATTCCTTCTATTCTCCATTCCTACCTCTTCCTTATTCCATTCCCTCTATTCTCCATTCGTACGTCTTCCTTATTCCATTCCTTCTATTCTCCATCCCTACCACTTCCTTATTCCATTCCCTCTATTCTCCATTCGTACCTCTTCCTTATTCCATTCCTTCTATTCTTCATTCCTACCTGTTCCTTATTCCATTCCCTCTATTCTCCATTCGTACCTCTTCCTTATTCCATTCATTCTATTCTCCATCCCTACCACTTCCTTATTCCATTCCCTCTATTCTCCATTCGTACCTCTTCCTTATTCCATTCCCTCTATTCTCCATTCGTACCTCTTCCTTATTCCATTCCCTCTATTCTCCATTCGTACCTCTTCCTTATTCCATTCCCTCTATTCTCCATTCGTACCTCTTCCTTGTTCCATTCCCTCTATTCTCCATTCGTACCACTTCCTTATTCCATTCCCTCTATTCTCCATTCGTACCTCTTCATTATTCCATTCCTTCTATTCTTCATTCCTACCACTTCCTTATTCCATTCCCTCTATTCTCCATTCGTACCTCTTCCTTATTCCATTCATTCTATTCTCCATCCCTACCACTTCCTTATTCCATTCCCTCTATTCTCCATTCGTACCTCTTCCTTATTCCATTCCCTCTATTCTCCATTCCTACCTGTTCCTTATTCCATTCCCTCTATTCTCCATTCGTACCTCTTCCTTATTCCATTCCCTCTATTCTCCATTCCTACCTGTTCCTTATTCCATTCCCTCTATTCTCCATTCGTACTTGTTCCTTATTCCATTCCCTCTATTCCCCATTCGTACGTCTTCCTTATTCCATTCCCTCTATTCTCCATTCCTACCTCTTCCTTATTCCATTCCTTCTATTCTTCATTCCTACCACTTCCTTATTCCATTCCCTCTATTCTCCATTCGTACCACTTCCTTATTCCATTCCCTCTATTCTCCATTCCTACCTGTTCCTTATTCCATTCCCTCTATTCTCCATTCGTACTTGTTCCTTATTCCATTCCCTCTATTCTCCATTCGTACGTCTTCCTTATTCCATTCCCTCTATTCTCCATTCCTACCTATTCCTTATTCCATTCCCTCTATTCTCCATTCGTACCTCTTCCTTATTCCATTCCTTCTATTCTTCATTCCTACCTGTTCCTTATTCCATTCCCTCTATTCTCCATTCGTACCTCTTCCTTATTCCATTCCTTCTATTCTCCATTCCTACCTCTTCCTTATTCCATTCCCTCTATTCTCCATTCATACGTCTTCCTTATTCCATTCCTTCTATTCTTCATTCCTACCACTTCCTTATTCCATTCCCTCTATTCTCCATTCCTACCTGTTCCTTATTCCATTCCCTCTATTCTCCATTCGTACGTCTTCCTTATTCCATTCCTTCTATTCTTCATTCCTACCTCTTCCTTATTCCATTCCCTCTATTCTCCATTCCTACCTGTTCCTCATTCCATTACCTCTATTCTCCATTCGTACCTCTTCCTTATTCCATTCCCTCTATTCTCCATCCCTACCTCTTCCTTATTCCATTCCCTCTATTCTCCATTCGTACCTCTTCCTTATTCCATTCCCTCTATTCTCCATTCCTACCTGTTCCTTATTCCATTCCCTCTATTCTCCATTCGTACTTGTTCCTTATTCCATTCCCTCTATTCCCCATTCGTACGTCTTCCTTATTCCATTCCTTCTATTCTTCATTCCTACCACTTCCTTATTCCATTCCCTCTATTCTCCATTCCTACCTATTCCTTATTCCATTCCCTCTATTCTCCATTCCTACCTCTTCCTTATTCCATTCCTTCTATTCTCCATTCCTACCTGTTCCTTATTCCATTCCCTCTATTCTCCATTCGTACCACTTCCTTATTCCATTCCCTCTATTCTCCATTCCTACCTGTTCCTTATTCCATTCCCTCTATTCTCCATTCGTACTTGTTCCTTATTCCATTCCCTCTATTCTCCATTCGTACCTCTTCCTTATTCCATTCCCTCTATTCTCCATTCCTACCTGTTCCTTATTCCATTCCTTCTATTCTTCATTCCTACCACTTCCTTATTCCATTCCCTCTATTCTCCATTCGTACCACTTCCTTATTCCATTCCCTCTATTCTCCATTCCTACCTGTTCCTTATTCCATTCCCTCTATTCCCCATTCGTACGTCTTCCTTATTCCATTCCTTCTATTCTTCATTCCTACCACTTCCTTATTCCATTCCCTCTATTCTCCATTCCTACCTATTCCTTATTCCATTCCCTCTATTCTCCATTCCTACCTCTTCCTTATTCCATTCCTTCTATTCTTCATTCCTACCACTTCCTTATTCCATTCCCTCTATTCTCCATTCGTACCACTTCCTTATTCCATTCCCTCTATTCTCCATTCGTACCTCTTCCTTATTCCATTCCCTCTATTCTCCATTCGTACCTCTTCCTTATTCCATTCCCTCTATTCTCCATTCGTACCTCTTCCTTATTCCATTCCCTCTATTCTCCATTCGTACCTCTTCCTTATTCCATTCCCTCTATTCTCCATTCGTACCTCTTCCTTATTCCATTCCCTCTATTCTCCATTCGTACCTCTTCCTTATTCCATTCCCTCTATTCTCCATTCGTACCACTTCCTTATTCCATTCCCTCTATTCTCCATTCGTACCTCTTCCTTATTCCATTCCTTCTATTCTTCATTCCTACCACTTCCTTATTCCATTCCCTCTATTCTCCATTCGTACCTCTTCCTTATTCCATTCATTCTATTCTCCATCCCTACCACTTCCTTATTCCATTCCCTCTATTCTCCATTCGTACCTCTTCCTTATTCCATTCCCTCTATTCTCCATTCCTACCTGTTCCTTATTCCATTCCCTCTATTCTCCATTCGTACCTCTTCCTTATTCCATTCACTCTATTCTCCATTCCTACCTGTTCCTTATTCCATTCCTTCTATTCTTCATTCCTACCACTTCCTTATTCCATTCCCTCTATTCTCCATTCGTACCTCTTCCTTATTCCATTCCCTCTATTCTCCATTCCTACCTGTTCCTTATTCCATTCCCTCTATTCTCCATTCGTACCTCTTCCTTATTCCATTCCCTCTATTCTCCATTCCTACCTGTTCCTTATTCCATTCCTTCTATTCTTCATTCCTACCACTTCCTTATTCCATTCCCTCTATTCTCCATTCGTACCACTTCCTTATTCCAT
This sequence comes from Acanthosepion lycidas, assembly GCA_963932145.1. Classification (NCBI taxonomy): domain Eukaryota; kingdom Metazoa; phylum Mollusca; class Cephalopoda; order Sepiida; family Sepiidae; genus Acanthosepion; species Acanthosepion lycidas. Next base: position 5,830,163 of record OZ010605.1, read on the forward strand.
TCCCTCTATTCTCCATTCCTACCTGTTCCTTATTCCATTCCCTCTATTCCCCATTCGTACGTCTTCCTTATTCCATTCCTTCTATTCTTCATTCCTACCACTTCCTTATTCCATTCCCTCTATTCTCCATTCGTACCACTTCCTTATTCCATTCCCTCTATTCTCCATTCGTACCTCTTCCTTATTCCATTCCCTCTATTCTCCATTCGTACCTCTTCCTTATTCCATTCCCTCTATTCTCCATTCCTACCTGTTCCTTATTCCATTCCTTCTATTCTTCATTCCTACCACTTCCTTATTCCATTCCCTCTATTCTCCATTCGTACCTCTTCCTTATTCCATTCCCTCTATTCTCCATTCCTACCTGTTCCTTATTCCATTCCCTCTATTCTCCATTCGTACCTCTTCCTTATTCCATTCCCTCTATTCTCCATTCCTACCTGTTCCTTATTCCATTCCTTCTATTCTTCATTCCTACCACTTCCTTATTCCATTCCCTCTATTCTCCATTCGTACCACTTCCTTATTCCATTCCCTCTATTCTCCATTCCTACCTGTTCCTTATTCCATTCCCTCTATTCCCCATTCGTACGTCTTCCTTATTCCATTCCTTCTATTCTTCATTCCTACCACTTCCTTATTCCATTCCCTCTATTCTCCATTCGTACCACTTCCTTATTCCATTCCCTCTATTCTCCATTCGTACCTCTTCCTTATTCCATTCCCTCTATTCTCCATTCGTACCTCTTCCTTATTCCATTCCCTCTATTCTCCATTCCTACCTGTTCCTTATTCCATTCCTTCTATTCTTCATTCCTACCACTTCCTTATTCCATTCCCTCTATTCTCCATTCGTACCACTTCCTTATTCCATTCCCTCTATTCTCCATTCCTACCTCTTCCTTATTCCATTCCTTCTATTCTTCATTCCTACCACTTCCTTATTCCATTCCTTCTATTCTTCATTCCTACCACTTCCTTATTCCATTCCCTCTATTCTCCATTCGTACCTCTTCCTTATTCCATTCCCTCTATTCTCCATTCCTACCTGTTCCTTATTCCATTCCTTCTATTCTTCATTCCTACCACTTCCTTATTCCATTCCCTCTATTCTCCATTCCTACCACTTCCTTATTCCATTCCCTCTATTCTCCATTCCTACCTGTTCCTTATTCCATTCCCTCTATTCCCCATTCGTACGTCTTCCTTATTCCATTCCTTCTATTCTTCATTCCTACCACTTCCTTATTCCATTCCCTCTATTCTCCATTCCTACCTATTCCTTATTCCATTCCCTCTATTCTCCATTCCTACCTCTTCCTTATTCCATTCCTTCTATTCTTCATTCCTACCACTTCCTTATTCCATTCCCTCTATTCTCCATTCGTACCACTTCCTTATTCCATTCCCTCTATTCTCCATTCGTACCTCTTCCTTATTCCATTCCCTCTATTCTCCATTCGTACCTCTTCCTTATTCCATTCCCTCTATTCTCCATTCGTACCTCTTCCTTATTCCATTCCTTCTATTCTTCATTCCTACCACTTCCTTATTCCATTCCCTCTATTCTCCATTCGTACCTCTTCCTTATTCCATTCATTCTATTCTCCATCCCTACCTGTTCCTTATTCCATTCCCTCTATTCTCCATTCGTACTTGTTCCTTATTCCATTCCCTCTATTCTCCATTCGTACCACTTCCTTATTCCATTCCCTCTATTCTCCATTCCTACCTGTTCCTTATTCCATTCCCTCTATTCTCCATTCGTACTTGTTCCTTATTCCATTCCCTCTATTCTCCATTCCTACCTCTTCCTTATTCCATTCCTTCTATTCTCCATTCGTACGTCTTCCTTATTCCATTCCTTCTATTCTTCATTCCTACCACTTCCTTATTCCATTCCCTCTATTCTCCATTCGTACCACTTCCTTATTCCATTCCCTCTATTCTCCATTCGTACTTGTTCCTTATTCCATTCCCTCTATTCTCCATTCGTACCACTTCCTTATTCCATTCCCTCTATTCTCCATTCCTACCTGTTCCTTATTCCATTCCCTCTATTCTCCATTCGTACTTGTTCCTTATTCCATTCCCTCTATTCTCCATTCCTACCTCTTCCTTATTCCATTCCTTCTATTCTCCATTCGTACGTCTTCCTTATTCCATTCCTTCTATTCTTCATTCCTACCACTTCCTTATTCCATTCCCTCTATTCTCCATTCGTACCACTTCCTTATTCCATTCCCTCTATTCTCCATTCCTACCTGTTCCTTATTCCATTCCCTCTATTCTCCATTCGTACTTGTTCCTTATTCCATTCCCTCTATTCTCCATTCGTACCACTTCCTTATTCCATTCCCTCTATTCTCCATTCCTACCTGTTCCTTATTCCATTCCCTCTATTCTCCATTCGTACTTGTTCCTTATTCCATTCCCTCTATTCTCCATTCGTACCACTTCCTTATTCCATTCCCTCTATTCTCCATTCCTACCTGTTCCTTATTCCATTCCCTCTATTCTCCATTCGTACTTGTTCCTTATTCCATTCCCTCTATTCTCCATTCCTACCTCTTCCTTATTCCATTCCTTCTATTCTCCATTCGTACGTCTTCCTTATTCCATTCCTTCTATTCTTCATTCCTACCACTTCCTTATTCCATTCCCTCTATTTTCCATTCGTACCACTTCCTTATTCCATTCCCTCTATTCTCCATTCCTACCTGTTCCTTATTCCATTCCCTCTATTCTCCATTCGTACTTGTTCCTTATTCCATTCCCTCTATTCTCCATTCGTACCACTTCCTTATTCCATTCCCTCTATTCTCCATTCCTACCTGTTCCTTATTCCATTCCCTCTATTCTCCATTCGTACTTGTTCCTTATTCCATTCCCTCTATTCTCCATTCCTACCTCTTCCTTATTCCATTCCTTCTATTCTCCATTCCTACCTGTTCCTTATTCCATTCCCTCTATTCTCCATTCGTACGTCTTCCTTATTCCATTCCCTCTATTCTCCATTCGTACCTCTTCCTTATTCCATTCCCTCTATTCTCCATTCCTACCTGTTCCTTATTGCATTCCCTCTATTCTCCATTCGTACTTGTTCCTTATTCCATTCCCTCTATTCTCCATTCGTACCACTTCCTTATTCCATTCCCTCTATTCTCCATTCCTACCTGTTCCTTATTCCATTCCCTCTATTCTCCATTCGTACTTGTTCCTTATTCCATTCCCTCTATTCTCCATTCGTACCACTTCCTTATTCCATTCCCTCTATTCTCCATTCCTACCTGTTCCTTATTCCATTCCCTCTATTCTCCATTCGTACCTCTTCCTTATTCCATTCCCTCTATTCTCCATTCCTACCTGTTCCTTATTCCATTCCCTCTATTCTCCATTCGTACCACTTCCTTATTCCATTCCCTCTATTCTCCAATCCTACCTGTTCCTTATTCCATTCCCTCTATTCTCCATTCGTACTTGTTCCTTATTCCATTCCCTCTATTCTCCATTCCTACCACTTCCTTATTCCATTCCCTCTATTCTCCATTCGTACCACTTCCTTATTCCATTCCCTATATTCTCCAATCCTACCTGTTCCTTATTCCATTCCCTCTATTCTCCATTCGTACTTGTTCCTTATTCCATTCCCTCTATTCTCCATTCGTACCACTTCCTTATTCCATTCCCTCTATTCTCCATTCCTACCTGTTCCTTATTCCATTCCCTCTATTCTCCATTCGTACTTGTTCCTTATTCCATTCCCTCTATTCTCCATTCCTACCTCTTCCTTATTCCATTCCTTCTATTCTCCATTCGTACGTCTTCCTTATTCCATTCCTTCTATTCTTCATTCCTACCACTTCCTTATTCCATTCCCTCTATTCTCCATTCGTACCACTTCCTTATTCCATTCCCTCTATTCTCCATTCCTACCTGTTCCTTATTCCATTCCCTCTATTCTCCATTCGTACTTGTTCCTTATTCCATTCCCTCTATTCTCCATTCGTACCACTTCCTTATTCCATTCCCTCTATTCTCCATTCCTACCTGTTCCTTATTCCATTCCCTCTATTCTCCATTCGTACTTGTTCCTTATTCCATTCCCTCTATTCTCCATTCCTACCTCTTCCTTATTCCATTCCTTCTATTCTCCATTCGTACGTCTTCCTTATTCCATTCCTTCTATTCTTCATTCCTACCACTTCCTTATTCCATTCCCTCTATTCTCCATTCGTACCACTTCCTTATTCCATTCCCTCTATTCTCCATTCCTACCTGTTCCTTATTCCATTCCCTCTATTCTCCATTCGTACTTGTTCCTTATTCCATTCCCTCTATTCTCCATTCGTACCACTTCCTTATTCCATTCCCTCTATTCTCCATTCCTACCTGTTCCTTATTCCATTCCCTCTATTCTCCATTCGTACTTGTTCCTTATTCCATTCCCTCTATTCTCCATTCCTACCTCTTCCTTATTCCATTCCTTCTATTCTCCATTCGTACGTCTTCCTTATTCCATTCCTTCTATTCTTCATTCCTACCACTTCCTTATTCCATTCCCTCTATTCTCCATTCGTACCACTTCCTTATTCCATTCCCTCTATTCTCCATTCCTACCTGTTCCTTATTCCATTCCCTCTATTCTCCATTCGTACTTGTTCCTTATTCCATTCCCTCTATTCTCCATTCGTACCACTTCCTTATTCCATTCCCTCTATTCTCCATTCCTACCTGTTCCTTATTCCATTCCCTCTATTCTCCATTCGTACTTGTTCCTTATTCCATTCCCTCTATTCTCCATTCCTACCTCTTCCTTATTCCATTCCTTCTATTCTCCATTCCTACCTCTTCCTTATTCCATTCCTTCTATTCTCCATTCGTACGTCTTCCTTATTCCATTCCTTCTATTCTTCATTCCTACCACTTCCTTATTCCATTCCCTCTATTCTCCATTCCTACCTGTTCCTTATTCCATTCCCTCTATTCTCCATTCGTACGTCTTCCTTATTCCATTCCTTCTATTCTTCATTCCTACCTCTTCCTTATTCCATTCCCTCTATTCTCCATTCCTACCTGTTCCTTATTCCATTCCCTCTATTCTCCATTCGTACCTCTTCCTTATTCCATTCCTTCTATTCTTCATTTCTACATCTTCATTATCCCATTCCCTCTATTTTTCATTTCTTCCCCTTCGTTATTCCACTCCCTCTATTCTTCACTCCTACCACTTCCTTATTCCATTCCCTCTATTCTCCATTCCTACCTCTTCCTTATTCCATTCCCTCTATTCTCCATTCGTACTTGTTCCTTATTCCATTCCCTCTATTCCCCATTCGTACGTCTTCCTTATTCCATTCCCTCTATTCTCCATTCCTACCTATTCCTTATTCCATTCCCTCTATTCTCCATTCGTACCTCTTCCTTATTCCATTCCTTCTATTCTTCATTCCTACCTGTTCCTTATTCCATTCCCTCTATTCTCCATTCCTACCTGTTCCTTATTCCATTCCCTCTATTCTCCATTCGTACTTGTTCCTTATTCCATTCCCTCTATTCTCCATTCGTACTTGTTCCTTATTCCATTCCCTCTATTCTCCATTCGTACCTCTTCCTTATTCCATTCCTTCTATTCTTCATTCCTACCACTTCCTTATTCCATTCCCTCTATTCTCCATTCCTACCTATTCCTTATTCCATTCCCTCTATTCTCCATTCGTACCTCTTCCTTATTCCATTCCTTCTATTCTTCATTCCTACCTGTTCCTTATTCCATTCCCTCTATTCTCCATTCCTACCTATTCCTTATTCCATTCCCTCTATTCTCCATTCGTACCTCTTCCTTATTCCATTCCTTCTATTCTTCATTCCTACCTGTTCCTTATTCCATTCCCTCTATTCTCCATTCGTACTTGTTCCTTATTCCATTCCCTCTATTCTCCATTCGTACCTCTTCCTTATTCCATTCCTTCTATTCTTCATTCCTACCTGTTCCTTATTCCATTCCCTCTATTCTCCATTCCTACCTATTCCTTATTCCATTCCTTCTATTCTTCATTCCTACCACTTCCTTATTCCATTCCCTCTATTCTCCATTCCTACCTATTCCTTATTCCATTCCCTCTATTCTCCATTCGTACGTCTTCCTTATTCCATTCCCTCTATTCTCCATTCCTACCTGTTCCTTATTCCATTCCCTCTATTCTCCATTCGTACCTCTTCCTTATTCCATTCCCTCTATTCTCCATTCCTACCTCTTCCTTATTCCATTCCCTCTATTCTCCATTCCTACCTGTTCCTTATTCCATTCCCTCTATTCTCCATTCGTACGTCTTCCTTATTCCATTCCCTCTATTCTCCATTCGTACGTCTTCCTTATTCCATTCCCTCTATTCTCCATTCATACGTCTTCCTTATTCCATTCCTTCTATTCTTCATTCCTACCACTTCCTTATTCCATTCCCTCTATTCTCCATTCCTACATGTTCCTTATTCCATTCCCTCTATTCTCCATTCATACGTCTTCCTTATTCCATTCCCTCTATTCTCCATTCCTACCTGTTCCTTATTCCATTCCCTCTATTCTTCATTTCTACGTCTTCATTATCCCATTCCCTCTATTTTTCATTTCTTCCCCTTCGTTATTCCACTCCCTCTATTCTTCACTCCTACCACTTCCTTATTCCATTCCCTCTATTCTCCATTCCTACCTGTTCCTTATTCCATTCCCTCTATTCTCCATTCCTACCTGTTCCTTATTCCATTCCCTCTATTCTCCATTCCTACCTGTTCCTTATTCCATTCCCTCTATTCTCCATTCGTACGTCTTCCTTATTCCATTCCTTCTATTCTTCATTTCTACTTCTTCCTTATTCCATTCTCTCTATTCTTCATTTTTACGTTTTTCTTATTCCATTCTCTCTATTCTTCATTCCTACCTCTTCCTTATTCCATTCCCTCTATTCTTCATTCCTACCTCTTCCTTTTTTCGTTTTATATAATTCTTGTTTTATTCTTCCTTTCAACATCTACCATATTTCTTTCTCACTAATCCTTCCTTCATTCTATCTTTCTAACTCTTACTTATTTTTCACTCTAATTTGTTCTTCATCCTTCTTTTCTGCCACCTTTTTATGTCTATCTCACTTATCCTCCCTACATGACGTAAGCTGTTTATGGTAATGGTAATTAGAATAAAAATATTAGCTGTTTCCATATAAAGAAACATTAGGCATTCATTTAGTGTTGCTGTTGTTTGAAATTTATATGATTTTTCTCTTATTAAAAGATAGATGCATATATTTTCCCAGCGCCTTTCTAAAAGAATGAATGTAACATGTCAATTTGGAATTTGAATTCGGCAACATGGCAACATCATTCTCGGCATATTAGACTCATTCTCCGTCTTTTTAATCCCTGTTTTTCTCTCTCTGTTATATATATATATATATATATATATATATATATATATATATATATATGTATGTGTGTATATATATATGTATGTATGTGTGTATATATATATATATATATATATATATATATATATATATATATACACACACACACATTGTAAGCAATGTTTCTTTCATAGATGTTTCATTTAATGTAACAGACAAGTAAAATTTCATAAGAAAACTCTATCTGGAGTTGGGATGTTGAAGGCGATATCAATCTGCTATATGACAAATTTATATTAACTCTCTCTCTCTCTCTCTCTCTCTCTCTATATATATATATATATATATATATATATATATATACAGAGAGAGGGAGAGATAGAGATAGAGATAGAGAGTGAGAAAGACAGAGAGAGCCAATTAATACAAATATAACATTTGTCCCTGAGCAAGTTCATATCACCTTGAGTACCTAGACTCAGAATGGTTAGATGCAAATGGGTACAGAGTTTGTCTACATCAGATTGTTTGCTACTAACAGAGTATTAACTAGGAAGAGGCAGGCCATCGTTTTTGCTTTTGGTACATTTCATTTCCTTTCTTTTTTTAAGCTCTTTACCGATGCAATATGTGTATTATGGTTTTATTTGCGGTTCTTCACCCACTTGAATATCTTTTTATAATTTGATGGCTTCTTTATTACTGAATAGATTTTATTATTTCTTTCATGTTCTTTGACACAGATCCCCATCCAGTCTTCTGTAGTTACCGGGTATCTTTGAAGACCATTTTTTTTTGTGATTTTCTGATTGTACCACTACTACTACTACTACTACTATTATTGTTATTATTATTATTATTATTATTATTATTATTATTGTTGTTGTTGTTTTTGTTATTTTTTTATTTGCTTTTAAGGCGTGGGCTATAAGGGATTCCTTCAATGTGTCTATGGGAAGATTTCAAGGTCCTTTTACTTTCATAGTGTTTGAAGCCATTTTTGTTAAAATAAAGAAAATATAAAGGCAAAAGTTCGCACACATTTTACACAGATAAAACCATTGTAAATTGTCGGTTATACTTGCAAGTACATTTTTTTTTGGTACTTCTTTAATGTTTAGGGCTACCAAAAATCCCTTCAATGTGTCTATCGGAAAATTTCCGAGGGCTTCAACTACACCTGGAATTATTGATGTCCATATGTTCCACGTTTTTTAAATTTCGATTTTAAGGATCTTTAATTTCTTTCTTTTTTTTTTTTCTTTTTTTTTTAAGATCTTCAAAGAGACATTGCAGTCTGCAAAGAAATTTTGTTTTTTCGGTCTCTAATCACGATGTCTAGACGATTAGCTTTCCTTGTTCTGTCTGTGTGTATCGTAAAGTCCCAACAATTTGTTACAGGTTCTATCTACTTAACCAGGCCTGAGTGGTGTTCCTACCATTTTCTTGTAGTTTCCTTTCCGTAAAAGTAGCAGATTTTTCAGTGTAGCTATGAGCCCACCCTGTCATGCCGTGTTTTATATTAAGTGGGTGCCAATACTGTGCAACCCTGAAACAATTTGGTCGATTGTTTCGGGATATTTATCACAGAATTTACATTTTGGACTAACACAATTTTTCAGTACCTGTGCTTTGTAATTTCTAGTTAGCAAACATTCGTCCTGTGCAGCAAGCATAAAACTTTCAGTTCCAGCTTTTAACTCTGCAATAAGTTGCCACTGATGGGCACCAGGTTTGTCTACATCAGCTTGTTTGGTACGGGCAGAAATCCCAGTGCAGGTATTGGCGCATTCTTTCATGCCGTGTTTTATATTCAGTGGGTGACAATACCGTGCAACCTGATTCGAGATGGACAATTGTTTCTGGATATTTATCACAGAATCTACATTTTGGGTTAACACAATTTTACGGTAAATATGCTTGATTATTCCTAGTTAACAAGCATTGGTCCTGTGCAGCAAGAATAAAACATTCGGTTTCAGCTTTTAACACTGCACTACGTCGCCATTTAAGAGTACCGGGTTTGTCGACATCGACGTGTTTGGTCCGAGTATTGACCGTGAAGCAGTTTATCTTGCCATCTTTTCTGTATCTGGTTGTTTGTATTTGTTTTTGCTTTCGTTTTTTTTTTAGTAATTTTTTGTGCTTTACTTGTATTCCTTTCCCCACTTGAAACTCCATTTTCACCTTGTTGGCTTCCTTTATTACTAAATAAAGTCGATTACTACTTTCATGTTCTTTGACAGAGAACAACATCTAGTCTTCTGTTGTTTCTAGGTATGTTTGAAGGCTAATTGCTGTAGTTTTGTAAGGCAGTTCTAGTTGAAATAATCCTCTGCCTCCTTCGGATCTGAGCACATACAGACGATTAACTTCAGCCTTGGGATGATGCATACAGTAGCAGGTGAGAAGCTTTCTCGTTCGGCGTCCATTCACTTAATGTCAGCTATTGTCCAGTTAAGAATGTTGTAACTGTATTGCACCACAGGGACAGTCAAGATGTTCCTGGCTGATATTCTGCTCGGTATTCAGTACCAGATTAACACGCCTGTGGTAGTCCTTTCTTAACATTTCCATTTGTGTATGCCGTATCCCATCTTCTTCGATAATTCCTAGCTACATAAAATCTTCTTCTTGTACCAGTTCCCTAATCTTTGCGCCAATATCTAAATCTATTGACTATGTTTCTGTAATTCTCTCTTTCTTGAATGTTACTTTTGCACATTTATCTAATCCGAAATCCATATCGTCACTGAAACATTTTACATTATTGAGGATACCCTCCAACTCATTGTCGTCTTTGGTAAAGAGTTTGAGATCATCCATGTAGAGTAGGTGATTGTGTAGTTTTGTGTTTAATTTGTAAGCATAGTTATTATTGTTTCTTTTATGCATAAGGAGGATTAAGGGCATACAAAACAGAAGTGATGACAGGTATCTTCCTTGAAAGATTTCTTGTCGGATATATTATTATTATTATTTATTTATCTATTTCTGCTGTATACTCATTTCGTTCTGGGTCCCAACAAGAAACCTAAGGTCAGAAATAGCATTATGACATTTTTCACTGAGTCTTTTTTTTATTTTTAAATAAAGAAAAGAAAAAAAAACATGATCACACATATTTTACAGAGATAAAGCATTTAGTATTTGTGAGTACACTTTTTTGTGTTTCTTTAAAGCTTGGACTACCAGAAATCCCTTCAGTTTGTCTATCAGAAAATGTTCAAATCAATCCGAGGGCTCCAACTACATCGAATCTCGAATTATTGATGTCTTTATGTTTGAGATTTCGATTTCAAGGTTTTTGTATTTGATATTTTATTATTGTTGTCGTTGTTGTTGTTGTTGTTGTTATTATTATTATTATTATTTTATTATTATTATTATTATTATTATTATTATTATTATTATTATTATTATTATTATTAAGTCATGGGCTACCAGGAAATTCTTTAATGAGTATATGAAACTTATTATTATCTTTAATGAGTATATGAAACTTATTATTAGTATTAACGCCATATTTGTGATTTATTCATCATTTACATTTTACAACAGTCTCTTAAGGGTGATATCAATCAATGTAACTCTTGTCTCAGAATGCAGTATTTTATAAGCACAACATCAAAACAATCAGTTATCGACATGTACAATATAAATATAAAATTCATCTATCCTGTTACTAGAATCAATTCGTTCATTATTTTGAATATAATCGATCATTAGTGATATCATCATCGTCATCATTTCACATCCTTCGCATTATTTCGATATCTCTTGCCCACCAGCCTGTCTACATATCTACACACTTCCGGGCCCTTCTAAGCCTGAAGATGAAATCTAAAAGAAGAAGAAGTTGAAGCAATGATTTGTCGATATTTTCTTCTTCTTTGCGATTCGATTGGTCCCAAACATATCACGTGATATAATTAGGTCAACTGTCCCCATCCATATTAGAGAAATGGCCGCTCTATCAGCCCTTGAGATCTTAACATCAATTTTGATGTCAAAACTCATCTCGCTGTATCTTCTATTAATTTAATTCGATGGGAATCTATCTTCGCTGACATGGCTGTTCACAAATTACCCTGCCTGGACGTAATCTCTTACATTTTCGCATACATACACAAGCAGATACATAAACTCATGTAAAGAGTCGGTACGTGAATGAAAAGAGTGTGTCGCTATAGCAGTATTTGCATTCATTTTTACTTGAACTTGTAATTTTATGAAGTAACTCCGGCAAACATACATACAGTTAGTTAAATAGCTTAAAATCTGCTGAAATATTATTTCAATGTTGATATTCAACGGTCGACCAAAATGTAAAATCGTTCAGAAGAAATGATTTTTATCTAATTTATTTACACGCAGACTATTGCCCTCATTCTTGGTACTGGTTGCCCTGCCTTCATCAGGTGTTTGTCGAAACGGATACCCTTCAAGGTATTTCTAAAGGAAACATTTATTTAAACCTACATCTTTATCTATATCTACAATTATCACTGTTAGATCTTACCTAGTTCAAGTACACAACGCCTTGCCTAAGGACTGATCTCACAATAGCGATATCACCAAATTACTGAAAAAAAAAAACGCTTTCACTAAGTTAATTACCATTGTGATAATTCAGCGGAGAAAATTGTGTGAAGCTATTTACCCTTGTTTTCACTCACGAAGGGTTTCTTCCTGTAAGTTCTCTGTCTTTCTTTATTAATGGCTTCCATATCGTATTTATTTCTACGCTTGGCTTACTAAAAGGATCCTCATAACCTATCATAATCTAATACGTGCAATGAAAAATATCTACGCCCTAAACTGAATTTTCTGTATACATTTAATTATATAATATTCTATGTGATTAATAATTACCAGTAATGTTGATTATAAATGAAGCATATTATTTTGATAATCTATATTTGTTCTTTAAATTAAATATTTTATATGATTCGGTTTCGGGATAATCGATTTAATTAGATACATATCGCTAGATGAAGCGTTGGAAATATCTTTTTGCGGATCGGAGCTAGAATGTTTACTGATAAAACCGGATACTGACTTCTTGTCTAGGAATGTAAGCGCTGTGAGGCTAATTAATACTGACAGAAAATAATATAATGAAACTACACACGCCTGCATACACTCACTTAGCGAGCAGCATCGATCTTTGTTTCTTGTGGACTATAGAATGGCAAAGATCTGTAGCAAACAACAGAAACCACATCACTTGAGGGCTTTCAACTAGAGCAACACCAAATTAGATATTACATGTAACACGAAAAAAGAATACTGATATAAGCAAGATTTTGACAATCCATACTACGTTGAAGAAAAAGCTAAGAAGCAATTTATAATTATTAATATGAAGTGCTTTAATCACTTTAAACGTTCTTTTAGTCGTTACACATATTTGGTTTGGTTTATTATGTTTTACTGCATATCAACCTCAATGGGTTATTTAATACCGACAAGTTTTTTAGGATAGATTCGTATGACTAGAATATATATTCTCTGGTTTAGATTGCTTTGGTTAATTTTGATTTATAGCATATCAACCTCAATGGGTTTTTTAATGCCGACAACATTTTTAGGATAGATTCGTATGAATAGAATATGTATTCTTCGGTTTAGATGGGTTTGATTTATTTTGTTTTACGGCATATCAACACCTCAATGGGTTATTTAATGCCGACAACATTTTTAGGATAGATTCGTATGAATAGAATATGTATTCTTTTGTTTAGATTGTTTGGTTTATTTTGTTTTACGGCATATCAACACCTCAATGGGTTATTTAATACCGACAACTTTATTTCCTGGTAATATTTTGTTTGTCAAATATCTATTTCTGGTAACATTTATTTTCCTAAAAAATGTATAGCTAGTAATATCATTTTAAAAAATATATTGCTGATAATTTTTTTTTCAAAAATATATTGCTGGAATTTTTTTTTTTTTTTTTTTTTCTTTGAAAAATTTATTTCTGGTAATTTTTTTTTACAAAATATTTCTGGTATTAAAACCTATTTTTACACTTTCATAATACTTTTACCTCAGTTTCGGTGTTAACTATTTGCCAATAGCTGGGACCCTAACAGGTGCTACCACCCCGGGTCAGGGTGGACCTGGCAACACTAGCAATTAAGAGGTGGTTCCAGGCTGTTCAATACCTCTTGATAAGAGGCCTTGCTACTGAAAGTAGTTTTTTGTCTTACCCAGGACGCGGATATAGCTTATCGTCATACCCAAGACGGAAACATATTTGGGTAGACGCTCCGTTTATTCATTAAACAATATATTATTTTCGTCTATCGGCTTGAATCGTCGAGAAATCTTATTAAAGAAAAATTGCCGGTGAACAAATAAGATTTCTCAGAGAGCCGATTTCGAATTACGGTTTTTATATTCACTTATGCACAAATGAACTTGAGAAAGGCATGGCTCCATCTCTCCTCATCTGAAGAAGGCTGGAGCGTACAACGGCCAAAACGTTGTAATAAATATGATGAGAACTATATTCCGAATAATTTAAACAGGATTTAATTAAATTTGACATTCTTTCATATAATTCAATGACGACTGAATATATTAGTTTGAGTCATATATCATTTCTGTTTTGGATTTTCAATTTTATTCTTAAAATATAAATTAAAATTATATTTTATTCATTTATATTTTAACGAGTATTTGCAATGATTTATTGCTACTTAACTTCGATACCATTTGAGAACAATTCCGTAAGCTTTGATGTCCATGTATTTCGATGAACTGTTTAATCTGGTTTTCCTTAGAGAAATATGTCCTCATCAAAGGAAATTGAAATCAAGGAATTTGATAAGGAATGGAAAAAGGATATCGAGGAGTTTTATAAGGAAAGGAAAGTGGAAATGAAATCAATTGGTAGCAAACAAAAATACTAATAACTGATTGATGCAAAGTTTGGTAAATATAATAAGTAATTTTGAAAAGACCAACCGAATTTCAATTTTTTTCATTGCTATGTTTCTATGCCCAACATGGACGTATTGATTTTCTTTCTGTATAAAACTCCTTGATTTCTCTTCCTTTCTCCTTTCCTAATAAATTTCCTTGATTTCCTCTCCGTTCACCTTCATAAAACTCCTTGATTTACTTTCCTTTCGCCTTTCCTTATAAAACTCCTTGATTTCCTTTCCTTTCTCCTTTCTTTATAAAACTCCTTGATTTCCTTTCCTTTCTCCTTTCTTTATAAAACTCCTGGATTTCCTATCCTTTCTCCTTTCTCCTTTCTTTATAAAACTCCTTGATTTCCTATCCTTTCTCTTTTCTTTAAAAACTCGTTAATTTCCTTTTCTTTGTCTTTTGAAACTCCTTGTTTTTCCTTTTCCTTTTCCTGATGAAATTTCTTGATTTCATTTTCCTTTCTTCTTTCCTTTAATTCTAACTCCTTGATTTTCTTTTGCTTTTTGTTTTCTTTATGAAACTCCCAATTAACTTTTATTTCTCCTTTTTTCATAAAACTCCTTGATTTACCTTCTCTTTTTCTTTCCTTGTGAAACTCCTTGATTTCCTTTCATTTCTCCTTTCCTTTTGAAACTCTTTAATTGTCTTTCCTTTTCTCTTTCCTTATGAAATTCCTTGATTTCGTTTTCTTTTGGAAGAACTAAATAATAATTCCACGGTTATAAAACATGAACATGTAAACCCATTTTAATTCGATAACAGTCAATTTACTATTTTTTCTGCGGAAACTTAGACTTCTGACAATACAGAAACTATAGCTCTGTGCAACGAAGATGTCGATAAAACTCAGAACTACTCCTGCTACTGGCTTATTTTTGATGTTGAAAAAACTACGCATTTTCTTGGACATTTTCTTGTAGATGTTTAATCATAATGTTGAGAGCAGGTAATTGTTGTAAATTCTTTTTAAAGCTTCTCTCTTACTTATGAGATATCAGAGTTGCAAGTAAGAATCGTCATAGCGTTAACACAGTAGCGAGAAACGTGACTGATGTTGGACACAGAGTGCGAACAAAAGCAGTAGACATGTTGAGCACATTCAGAAAAGGAAACGTAATGCATGAAACACATAGCGTGCACTAGAATAAAAAAAAACAATTTTACAAAGAATGAGAACAAAGGCATCAAGTATAGTTCATGAAAAATAGCAGTGCAGTAATATAGTGTAACCCGGATATAAGAGAGAATAAGTCTCATATATCCGGGTTTATCTTATATCCGGGTTTGGTCTATTATATATACATTAACACAGACACTAATTTGGGACCAGATAAAATCTCTCTTATATCCGGGTTTCTCTTACATCCGGTTTACACTGTACTTTCGGAACGTCCTGATATACGAGTTTTTTTTTATGATACGAGCCGGAGTTTAGCTCATTGTTCGCCTTGAGATATCAGCTGAATTTTGAGATAGAAGCGAGTTTCAGTTCAGCCTGCGCAATACACGTGTTTGCGTCTGATCTGGAAGGATCACTGTTGTGTTGTGTTGTGCCTATGTTGCTGTTTTTTCAAAATTAATTTAGTGATACCATGGGTACGAAGAAAGAATGTGTAAAATACTGTGGTGAAATTTAAGGGGCCTGGAATGATCTAAAATGTTCCCATTAATTTTAATGGGGAAAATTGATTTAAGATACGAGTCTTTTGAGTAACCAGCTCTGTCTTGGAAGCAAGTAAACTCATATCTCAACGCATTACTATATATATATATATATATATATATATATATATATATATATATATATATATATATATATATATATATATATGTATGTATGTATATATATATATATATATATATATATATATATATATACATACATACAGAGAGAGACAGAGAGAGATACGCAATCGTCAGCGGTCTGACGATTGCGTCTAGCATGAAACAGCCTGTCGCCCCTGAGTGTTGACTTCAATGTTCATTTTATATTTACTTACGCTCTATATCTGATATTTAGCACTTTACCCCATAAATATAGCACACATTAAAACTATATTTTCTCATTCATATATATATATATATATATATATATATGTGTGTTTGTGTTTGTGTGTGTGTGTGTGGGTGGGTGGGTGTTTGTGTGCGTGTGTGTGTGTTATATTCAGCACCATATATATATATATATATATATATATATATGTATGTATGAAGAATGATATTATTTCTTATATCGCAAAGGGATAAGTTACAAATGTTCATCTATTTTAGAAAAAAAATATCTCAAAAAATTTATATATATATTATAAAACACATAAGCATATAGTAATACCTTTAGATACGAGCATCTCGACATATGAGTTCTTTTCTAAGATACATGCCAGAGTTTGGCCGATTTTTCGCCTTGAGATACGAGATGAATTTGGAGATAGGAATTAACCTTCAAGCCTCAAGGCATTAATGTACGTAAAACAAGGCTTCGCAGAAAGAACACACGTTCGGCTAACCTGCGGTAGTGAAAGAAATGTTGATATTCATGCTGCACCTATGAGACCTGAAGATGGAGTACAAAAGAAGGAGAAATGTCGAAAATAAAAAGTGAAATAGTAAAAAAGAAAAAAGCGGCAAGGGAATATGGTGGAGCAATGTAAAGTGGTTCGGGTTGAGGAATCGGAAAGCAGAGTTCGAATTCCGGTCAAGTTCGTTGTATTTACATTAAATGCTAATACCCTTGGAAAACGTAAGAATCCAACGCTCCTCGTGCCTCAGATATGGGTCAATATCAGAACAAATCGGGTTTTATAGCTCTAGGTGGCAACCTATCTAAGAAAAGGACAACTCTGAATTCAAAACATCCAACTTTGCTAAGTGTGGGGATTACAGCTACACCCCACAAAGTCAGGGTCAATCAGGAAGGAGCTTTGAAAGGCCTTTGAAATTAATTGGAATTTACATTTGGATGGTGTTTTCAGAAAAAAAGGGCGATGCCTCTGGTGTAGAAACTGAGGTACAAACAGGTATGTCGCGAACTCTTAGGATAAAATACTATAAGTGAGAGGCTTATAGCGCCAACAAAAACCCAGTTCATGGAAGCAATTTTAAATAAAACCTCTATCGATTTATGTTTATGGCATTGCTATTTGGTAAATTCGGTTTCTATAAACATGTGTGCGTCTCGAGTATTTGTGCATTTTTTTTCTAATATCCGTGTCTTTGCAAATTATTTCAAGTGATACCATGCAAATAATCAATAGGAAGACATTTTATGAATACATGTTAGCGATCTCGAATATGCGCGCTGACAAACAGAAACAGTTTCTTTCTTACCCATCCATATTTGCGATCTGGTGTCTTTAGATGCAATTTCCGTTGATACAGATAACGAGAGCCCTAGAAAAATATCTATTTAAATGTAAATTATATTTGTAGACAAAATCCATTAATATAATCACGGTTTTTCGGAGGACCGATCGGTGCCTGTTTAAAATATTTAGATATTCTAATTGAGTGGTTTGAGCATGCTCACATTTTTCCGTTCTCATGCCAAGGAAGAAATAATATATATATTGAAAATATTCAGTTCATGCCTTACGTTTTGGAATGAAAATCGGAGAGCCGAGTAAGAATTTCAATCGAGTTCGTTAACTTTCATTTTCGCGCACATATCCTTGGGAATGGTATAAATGCATTTATTTCCCCCTATCCCAGGGTTAAATAGTAGTATCTAAAAAAATCATTTTATCTAAGAAAAAAATAAGATCGTTAATGCAATATTCAGACACAATAAATATTCTTACAATATTTCGATTTCAAAAATCCCAAAGACAACAAATCTTTAGACCATGCATTTCGTAGAGTCATAATAAAATACCCCCGACGTATTATCTCATAGTGTGTATATTATATGGATGTATTGATTCTCTTATAACACTCTATAATACTGTATACATATATCTATACTTTTATATATCTATTTACTCGACATAGTGTAGATTTGTAAAAGCTAAAGAGAACTGGATACACAGCAAAGATAAATGACGAACTGTGGGAGGTACGTTATTGGAATAATAGGGACGATATCATTCAACGAACATGTGGCACACTCCGAGGAGGACAAATGATAAAAATGACCTACAAAGTGAAGAAAGAAAAATGCCGAACCAACGGTGGCCAGAATAACGTCAAGAATGAATAACAGGGCGCTTACAGTAAGCTCAAATGTGACATGTATTTGGTGTACATTGAGAATTGGAAAAAGAAACGCAAGAGAAACAAAACGAGGTCTAAAAATAGGAAAATAATGAGGAAAAAAATCGACAAGTACAGATCATAAAGTGGGGTCAAAATGCGAAGAGGAGTGGTCTCATTGCCGAAAAAAAAATATGTGTGAATATTGCATACAACGAGGCCACAAAGCAACAACAAATTTGAATAGATTTAGTGAAAATATCTGAAAAGAAAAGGGTACACGTCGACAACAATGGCAAACCCTACGGGAAATACAGCAAAGAAAAAAAAGTGATATAAAGTGGTCAAATAGACTGGACCGATCTTAAATGTGAATTAAGTTTAAGCGCCTAACGATTTTTTTCTCTTTTTTTCAGATTTAACAACTTAAGTCTTTACCAATTTCAAACATGGAAAGATTAACAATGAAACAACGTGTTAAAGTTATCGAAACCTATTACGAAAATGAATGTTCAAAAAGAATTTGAATGAGAAGTTTCCAGGTCGGATCATCTCTCGAAACAACGAAGTCAGTTGTCCATCACGGTCATACAACTTGACGCCTTTACATTTCTTCCTTTGGGGTCATCTCAAAAGTAAGGTCTATGCCAACAAGCCAAAAATAATTGAACCCTTTATATATATATATATATATATATATATATATATATATATCCAGGACTGTGCGTTG
The DNA here is from genome assembly GCA_963932145.1 of Acanthosepion lycidas. Lineage (NCBI taxonomy): Eukaryota > Metazoa > Mollusca > Cephalopoda > Sepiida > Sepiidae > Acanthosepion > Acanthosepion lycidas. The sequence continues at coordinate 5,849,426 of OZ010605.1, forward strand.
TCGCTACTTTTTTTAGGAACTCTTGATTGACCATTTTATCAAGAGTCTATTCCAGAATTATCTATTCAATTTCTTATTATCAGCCCCACGAACCGTGCCCATACACGTGTGTTTATATGAGTGTGTATGTTTATGTGTGTAGCATTACATTCAGTAAAACTGAAAATTACACACACACACACACAGACACACACACACAAACACACACACACACACATGTAAATTGTGTTCCAATAACGTAGACCAATTTCAAATGTGAATTAAGTTTAAGCGTCTAATGGTTATTGTCTTTTTCTTTCAGATTTGGCGGACATTTGAGCGATATTATTTTTCACACATATTTGCCATGGCTTAAATAGCATAATCCAATAGAGAAATAAAGAAATTTTCACCAGTAGTTAGGCCTGACAAGGAGGATATAATTGCGATGAAAGTAATAAAACCATCGACAGGAAATATATATTATTTAAATTTAAATATTTAACTACATGCAATATAAGATAGATAGATAGATAGTTAGAGAGAGAGAGAGAAAGAAGATAGATAGATAGATAGATAGGTGTAACCAAAGTTACGATAGATGGATTTGAACATATGCAGATAGATAGATAGATAGATAGATAGATAGATAGATAGATAGATAGATAGATAGATAGATAGATAGATGTAACCAAAGTTAGGATAGATGTATTTGAACATATGCAGATAGATAGATAGATAGATAGATAGATAGATAGATACGAACAGACTAAGATAGATAGATAGATACGAACAGACTAAGATAGATAGATAGATAGATAGATAGATAGATAGATACGAACAGACTAAGATAGATAGATAGATAGATACGAACAGACTAAGATAGATAGATAGATAGATAGATAGATAGATAGATAGATAGATAGATACAAAGAAGATAGATAGATAGATAGATAGAGAGAGAGAGAGAAAGAAGATAGATAGATAGATAGATAGGTGTAACCAAAGTTACGATAGATGGATTTGAACATATGCAGATAGATAGATAGATAGATAGATAGATAGATAGATAGATAGATAAATAGATAGATAGATAGATAGATAGATAGATAGATGTAACCAAAGTTAGGATAGATGTATTTGAACATATGCAGATAGATAGATAGATAGATAGATAGATAGATACGAACAGACTAAGATAGATAGATAGATACGAACAGACTAAGATAGATAGATAGATAGATAGATAGATACGAACAGACTAAGATAGATAGATAGATAGATACGAACAGACTAAGATAGATAGATAGATAGATAGATAGATAGATAGATAGATAGATAGATAGATAGATAGATAGAAAGAAGATAGATAGATAGATAGATAGATAGATAGATAGATAGATATGGATGAATACTGGTGTCTGATTTTTTGTCCACATTCTCGTGCACTGCAGATATGTTTTCTGTTGAACGGCGTAAACGAGAACGCAATGGTGTTTTCACATCTGCCACCGTTGCAGTTTCTTTGAATTTACGAAAAATTATTCCAATTGCACTCTTGAAACTTTAACAGGTTGTTTAATTTTTAACCTTTCCATATTCACTCGTGCCCTTGGGAAATGGATCACCCCAGCTACGCTTTAATTGGTAAGACTTTCATCACAAAAACATCATTATCTCATCAATTATTACAATTTAAAAATATTTTCTAACTTTAAATAACCTGCAAAGTGTTGATAAGCCGTAGAAAATGAATCAATTAATGAATGATATATAAAACATGAAATGATAATATGATAGACGACATTTGATTTTATATGATAAGAAGCTATATAAGATATTATGATAGATGATGATTATGACATAAAAAGGGTGTTTCGTTAAGACGGATTATATATAAGGGTGTTTCATTAAGAAGGATGAAAGTCAGCAGTAAATAAATCAGTCTTATTGGTGAAAATTTATTTATTTATCTAGTGGATCATGTTATTGAAGTCATGGCAGCTACGTGTTTAAAACTATATCGGTCAATTGTGCGCCAAATCTGAAAGACAAAGAGTGAAAAAACACTTATTAAACGCTTAAAATTAATTCACATTTAAAATTTTTCCAAGTTATCGGAACATTCTTTACAAGGTCCGCAGTGTAAGAACCAAAGTCAAGAGAGACGGACATACAGTGGGGATAAAAGGCGACAAATTCGTGGTATAAAATTGTGACAAAAGTCAACATAAATAGGGAACAACACGAAAAGAAATGTAATAGATATGTGAGAGAATGAAAATAAACCAATAAATAACAAAAAACAAATAAAATAATAATAAAGATCTAGAATTTCATTTTCCCATAATGCAAAAGGAAACCACAAACGGTTTCTGGTCACGTAAGAACTTTATGACTCCACTTCCGGAAAGGAGACGAACGTTCTTTTCTCATTTCCCAACCACTGAGTTCGGACGTGTTTGGTAGCCGTCCTAACTAAAGGGAGATTCAGTCAGTCTCACTCATCGTCCGGCTAAATTGAGGTCGACCATTCTCCATACCTCCCAGTCTTGTACCTACGTGTGTCAATAAACATTGGTTATTTTCTAAACAAATCTTCTTTTTGTTTATTGCGCTCCACCGATATCCTTTTAGCGACACGAAGTCATATACCAACCCTCTACAGATATGTGGCGCACATTGAGGAGAGAATGTGAATAATAAAGGACATAATTTGATGATAAATGGCCAATAGTTTGTGGCAAGTTAAATTTCCAGGTAGGGTAGTTGTTAACGGCTCAGAACGAGAGATCGATGAGCTGAATTCGAATTCCGGTCGTGTACATTGCATTCAATTTTGCACGAAAACATTTGAAATAGGTACTTTTCATTTCTTCCACCAACTACGGGTTAGATAGCAGGGCAGCCTGGTACTTGATTGGTAACCGGTTTAAGGGAATGTCAACTCGGAATTCAAAATCTGAGGAGGGCGGCTTTGAGAGATTTTGGCACACTGTGTTATAGTTCTTCGTTATCCTCCCTTCAGAAAACAGTGACTGGTTTGGAACAAACAATCACCAAGAAAAAAAGCACCCCCCCACATATATATATATATATATATATATATATATATATATATATATATATATATATATATATATATATGTGTAATAAATTAACTGATTTAAAATATCGTTTTTCGCTACACAGTAATAAACATGTTTCAAAAATGGAAGCTAAAACTTCAAGTTTAACCTTCTTAAAATAATCTTTAAGTATACAAGTAGGAAAAATGCCGAAAGAATATTTGCCGTTAACAATAACATTGAAAAAAACAAAACAAAGACGACATGCATTTAACGGATGTCAAAATTCGTTGAAAAATACATCCCTACACTCCCTAAACTTAACCCCCTTTTTCGAACGTAACTAATAACTAATATAACAAAAGTTAATAAAAATGAACACGCGACCACGCCTTGATTGGATTTCTCTGTATCCTTGGGTACAGTGAATTATGAATATTTGTGTGCGTTTAAAACTCAGTAAATTTTAAAAATAAGTTACTCCAATATTCGCTTGGAGATGAAATGGAACTAATGTTTTTAATTTAATTACAAAATTAAATTTGAAGTTATTAGCTTCCATTTTTGAAACATGGTTATGAATTTGTAGCGAAAAAAACACATTTTAAATCAGTTAATTTATAATATTTATGCTCTGTAAATTGACATTGAGCACTGTTTTGTAAAAATAAAAATATCAATAGG
>OZ010605.1:5858156-5888156 GCA_963932145.1 Acanthosepion lycidas
TTGGATGGATGTCAAGCAGTTTTGGCGTGAACAAATCTCTGCTTACCCAAGTTTGGCAATGCGGGCAATGCATAAAACATGCATTGCCCGCATTTCCTTCTCAACTACGTATCTCTGTGAAACAGGATTTTCTGCATTATTAAATCTGAAATCAAAATGGAGAAATCGACTTGATGTGTCGGATGACATGCTAGTAGCTTTGTTAGTAACTGTACCAGGATTCTATTTTTTGATTGCACAAAGACAGCAAATATCTCACTAGATTAGTAAAAGTCCATTTTATGTAGTCGATATAGTAAAAATAACTTGCACATTTATGTTCTCTTTCTTTTTCTTGTGTAATAAAACTGAATTATAACTTTATTTTGCTTTCAGTAAACGAAATATAATAAATTTATCAATGTTTATGGCTTTTTTATGTTCTCTTCCTAGCAATCCATATTTAAAGTACAGTAAATTCAAGCGATTGAGATATTTTGAAGACATATGGCAAATAATCGGATTGGTGATAATTATTTCGACAGTCAAGTAGGTATGGAACCATATTGGACAATCCATTGGGGGTCTGGAATCATCAATAGTTTAAGAACCTCTACTGTAGAGGGTTAGATTCAGTCAGGCTATCTTGCCCAAGACTCACCTCTTTTGCTGCGGTTGCAGTACTAATGATGCCTCTACGACCTTAAAGAGATACTGGACTAGTGAGCGTGGCTCTGTCATACATTCGCTCATTCTCGTCCAATTCTTCATTCGCTATTTTCCCTTGTTTCTTCTGATATCGTTTATCTCTGCGAGTTTTAAATTCTCCTAGAGACCATTCCTTATTATGTGACTTCTGCTGTCTCTTTCTTAAGAGAGTATTATTAATGTAAATTAAACATTATATTAGAAATCACATTAAATTTTAGGGTACGTGTCAGGCTATGGATTTATTGATACGTCCCTGTAATATTGAGTTGTTAGAAATCACTCCCACCCTCTAAAAATTTCCCAAACTCATTATTCGGATATTTTATTTCTTGATTCTGAAAAGTGATTTGAGCCGATAAATTTTCTTCATCCTCGCATATATGTGATTATTAACATTATTTTAGAGTATTCCGAGTGACGATTAAATATTTTTCGTGATTAATCTATAATTTCTATAGGATATTTTATTAATGGAGCAAAAAAGGTTTGTCTATCGCTCGGTTAATCGATAGTTTTAACAGTTTTATCCCATGTCTCCTGTTTAGGAGCGAGTTTCCGAATCCTTCTAAAAACTACATCAATTTTATATTTTATTTCCGGCAAAATTGATTATACTATTTTTCCTCGTCAATATGGTTCGCAATCTTCCACAATCAGTTTATTCCTTGTTCCCATTTTGAATTGGGTTTCTGGTAGCTTCTAAAGACTACCTCAACTCTATACTTCTAACGTCTCCGGCTAAAAGACTGAACTATTATTTACTATTGAATTACATTTTCTTTTCTTAAGAGGAGTAGATAGTTTCGCCTATCTTTCTTTTCATACACCTCCCCGGTTTTTTTTTTTTTGAACAAGTGTTAGAGGTTTATCCCTTGTTTCCTGTTTAGGATTGGGTTTCCGGGACATTCTAAAACCTACCTCAACACCATACATTTATCTCCACAAGAACTCTGAAATTGCATTTGCTGTTGTAACCAAGTAAATGTTTAAGAAATAACAAAACAAGTGGTTGCAAATAAATCGTGTATTGAACAGTAAATACAACGTATATTACACGACTTGGAAGTGTGTGTCGGTTGACCAGCGTTCACTGTAGAATACTGTTGATATTTAGTAGCCCTCACCGCTACGATGGTAGATGTGGCACAAGGTCGAGTTTAACATGGGCCATCCGAGCCCGTAGGCTCGGCCAAAAATTCCCCGTAGAACGCGCATACGCAGATTCGGGTCTGTCTACCTCCCCAGACGAGACTCCGCCCTTCCGCACAGACTCGTCCGGGTTCCTCTCTGCCCAAAGGCAGATAGTTCGACAGCAGCTGCGAACAGTCGAACCTCAGTAGGACAATCTATTTACTGTTAATATTTACTATCCCCTCCTCCACGATAGTACGTGTGACAAAAGGACAGAGTTTTACGTGGGTCATCCGAGACCATAGGCTCGACCAAAAAATCCCCTTAGAACCCTCTTGAACGGATTCGGGTCTGTCTACTTCCCCGGACAAGACTCTGCCCTTCGGCACAGCCTCGTCCGGTTTGTTCTCTGACTTTAGACAGCTGCGAACTGTCACAGCCTTGATAGAACAATCTACACTACTGTTCCCTCGAAGCTTACTTTCTTACTATTTTTATAGCAAGTGGAAGTGTCGACAATAGACTCATTAGAGGGAGGACACCAAAACATTTACTATTTTTTCTTCTTCAATAGAAGCAGATAGAGTCGCTTATCGCCGAGTTCACACTCTTCCCCAGTTTTTCGAAAAGGAGTAGAGATGCTTTATTAGGATTGGGTTTCCAGTTGCTTCTAAAGTCTAACTCAAATCTCCCCTTAACCTCTGGAATCTATGCTGTTATTGGATTTCCGGTTTCTTCTGAAGTCGTTTCATTCTTGCACTTCCAGTGGCCACTTGCGTCTTAGTGGAATTATCGCCTTGCATGGGGTGAATTAATTAAAAATATATATATAAAAAAAAGAAAACACTGAAAGTTTATCCTCGATCTCAAGTGACAAAGCCAAGTCGGCGAATGTTTAACTTTTCGAGAAGCTGCCCGCCATGGTATAATTTTTAAACTGACATCAATTTCTTCGAGTCAGGGAAATATAAATAGGTGGAAAGGAAAAAAGGTCTCTGATTACACAGAGATACACACTTCTCCGCAGACAAGAAAGACTCTCCCACATGCACGCACGGAGGGAAGCGGCTGTTAGAATGTTATTTATGTCTCTACCCTCGGTGATCAGATAAGTGTAAACCGAGGAAAAGTCAGGATAAACTTAACGACGTTCTGTTTCCTCGAATGATTATCGAAGGGCGTCAACAAACCAGTTCTGTTGACAAGAACTCTTCTAGGCCGGGAGACCAATATCCGCTTGGTGCTTCCAAATTTGAGTTCAGTACATTGTGCCCGTGAGAGAAAGAGAGAGAGAGAGAGAGGAAGAGAGAAAAAGATAGACAGAGGGAGAGAGTAATGTGTTCCTCTCCATCTGCGAATCACTTTTTTTATATTATTACGATGTAATTCCAAATTCAGTGAGAAAATATATTCAGGATACGTTATTAGCCAAGATGTCATTAAAACGTGATGTTAAAAAATATTTGTACTTTCCAAATAGCAACAAAATATTAATGTAATATATATATATATATATATATATATATATATATATATATATATATATATCAACTATGAACACGGTCAAAGTTGATCGCTGTGTTTGGCAAAAAGTACATTTCAATCAGTATAAAAAAATATATATGAAATCTACATATACATTTAACATTTTTTAAAAATACCCGAAAGCATTCGAATATATGGAAGATTTGAACAGTTTTTGCAGATTTTTTATCAAGAAAATAAAATATTTGTACGAATGCAAGACAAATGAATAAAAACATTCGCAATACCATGTCATTCGTCTTTAATGAAACTTGTATTGCCAGATACACAATTACACACACACACAGAAACAAACAAATACTATTAGAATCCATTCAAACAGACACACACAAACATACCAGGCTCCATCCGAAACATACGTTTAGAAAATACAAATATAATAACCTCATCCTCAAGTAAAAAAAAGATAAAAAATAATGGACGCCTTAAGACTAAAAAAGGAAAAGACCAACACTGAATGATATTAACTACGAACACGGCCACAATGGGCTTTGTTCGGAAAATAAAGCATCACTGTAGCGCTAGAAACATACACACAAACCACACACCCAATTAAAAAGCAAAAATAAAATCCTTCTTGATAAAGGCTAAAAAAATGTACAGCCGAAAGCGCTCAGAATTGGACAGTTTCTACACACCAAGTGTCCAGAAAAGAAAACACTTGTTTGAACAGAAGAAAAATGAAATAAAAAAACTTAATCGTAGTAACTTCTCTGACGTCTTTATTGAAAAACACACACCCAAACACACACACTTACATACATACACACACACACACACACACACACATATATATATATATATATATATATATATATATATATATACTAGAATTTACATATTTTATCAAAGAGATAACCATTTCGAAGAACCTGTCGGTTGCTCCATATCGCGTGCAAACACTGGTTCTAATACGATCACCGAAGTTAAGCAATGTCGAACCTGGTCAGTACCTAAATGGGTGAAAGCTTGGGAATACCAGAGGCTGTATGCTTGGAGGTCCGATTGATGTAATCTATAAAGGCTTAAATTCGGAAAGCCGAGTTCCACATACCTGTGACGTCCCCCCGGTGTCGCTGCACCAAATGTGACGGCTGCCTCGTCGCGTCCGTCGTGCTATCCTGTCCTGTGACGACCAGCTGGTTTGGTATTGGTCGCGGCACCAAATGTGACGTTCTAACCTTTTGGGGATTCGGATGGGAATCTGGTTAGATTCGGTATCAGCCATGTCGTTCCCAGCTCGCCTCCAACGTCTGGTTAACGAAGTAACTGTTTTGATTTCCAGTCTAACCTACCCACATTGTGAATTGATCTTAGGCAGACGAAATCAATCAGTCGCCAGGCCGTAATGCAAGCCGAGTTCGATCATGGGTAACACAGCACAAGTAAATGTAAATGAAAATAAAATAATAACTCGAAAAGTTCAAATGTTTTTAAAAAAAGGATAACAATATTTTATATCTGGTTACTGAATACAGTACTGCGTCTTCTTCCCAACCCGCTATATGGATTCGTGACACTTTGTGCTTGTTAGGCGAGTCTTAATATCTTAAGTTGTTTGTTCTTTAAGAAACTGGTTCTTGGTGTATCTTCAGGCGATATTCGTAAAACTTGTTTTGGTGGTATGAGTCTAAGTCGTTCTTCAAAAATAAATTGTTCTTGGCTAGAAGTTGAGTCGTGATTTGCTTGGAATCTTTCGGTCAGGTTTCTGCGGGGCGGGTGCAACTCTAAGTGCGAACTTGAACTCGAACTGGTTTTCACTCGCTTCGACTCTGCTTATATGGACGCCGACCAAAACCGGGGTGGGCTTGTCGGGGTTTGAGGTTCCTTGATAATTCTAAACCCACAATCCACTTCTTTGTTTTCGGTCAGGAAAATTTTATTATTTTCCATTTTTGGAAGTCTTTCGTCTTCCCACCATGCCCTCAGGGGGGTGTCAACGGGTTTCCCCTCTCTCTCACAGTAGCATCTCACCTATCCCTTCCGGGGGGCGCAACAGGCCTCCCCTCCTTCTTCACATGATTACCTCCACCCCACGCTCGTGTCACCATCCAGCCAATGGGTGCTCAGCGGCGTAGATGTGGCCAGACTAGCCTCGGTTTAAAAAATCTTGCTCAAAGAAAAAAAAAATCTTTCTTTTTCTTTTTTTTTTCTTTTTCTTTTCTTTCACTTTCTTTCCTTCTGCCCGACAACAAAACTTAGACTCTTATCATAGTCAAATGTCACTTGGACTTTATCACCCGGGGCCTTCGCCAAACGAGTGGATGGTCAATTGGACGTATTTGCATTCTGTTGTTAATTAACTGTTCTGATAAAATAATTTCTCTATCATAGCCAACCCTGACGATAAACATGTGTTTTTCCCAAATGACATGGAGGTGGTTCCACGTACATTTTGGTTTCGGTCAAGCTTGACTTAATTAATTTTTATCTCTCAGCACCCTGCGGGAGGTCTCTTGTCCAACTTGAAAAACATTTTTTTTTATCATTGCCATGGGCAGATTGAATATGTCTTACTCGCCGCCCCGTAACATAAATCATATTAAATTCTGTGTTTTACCTTCTCGACAATGAAAATAAAAATCTTAACACTTTTCCTTGTCAAAAGAATAACACCGCTTAGTGTCCTTTTCGTGATGATTTCTTGTCACCTAAATTTAATTCTCGCCTTTCTTTTTTCTTCTTTCTTTCTAGCGTCGTAAATAGTGTCACAGACAGTCAGGTTCATTATATCTATTTATGTGCAAATACACCTCTTCTCGTCTAGCTCTGTGTAAATTGTAAAGACGTCTATCAGTAAACAATTAATATCTCAAAGAATTACTCTCAATCTACATATATTTTCTGGCTTAAATGACCTTCATAAGGTTGATAAGTCGTAATAAATCAAAACAATAAATCAAAGAGCCTATATCTGTATGTATGTTTTCTACTCATATGATGGCTAACAAAGAGTGATTTATGTGGTGTATTCCTACCGACATTCGAGGTTGAACACCGTACATACTTATTGAAACAAGGATCCTCTTCTGATGAAGGAACCGATACCAAATTTGCGTCAGTTGTTTTTTTTGTATTCATCTTTTACGTTTACTAGTAGCTGTAGTGCGTATAAAACTTTTAAAAGTGTACAACCAAATTTAATATCTTGGAAAAGCATTGTTCATATCGCATACAATTCAACCGCCCAGATCAACCAGTCCGTATCACCTAAGTTTAGCTCACTGCAACATAAGACATTCCTAAAAGCTAAAGCCACCGTTAAAAACGAGAAGATTTACTTCCTTGGCCGAGATTAAGGCGAGCGAATAACATTTGCAGAATAATGTAAAATTTCCTGTTCTTTTGTTGTCTTTCAATTCAGAGTAAGCCCCAGCGTCTTACTTGGCGGGAAATGATTAAACTGAAAAGTGTATCAGTTTCCGAGGCTGTAAACTTAAAACAAACGCCCTAGGTAGGCTATTTTTCGGTACAATGAATTGGCTGGATAATTTCCAGACAGCCAGTGAAATTATCCAGAATATAGCATCTCAAAAACCCATTAGAATATGCAGGGTTTTCAAGATACAAGATACAAAGATACAAGGTACAAGATACAAGATACAAAGATACAAGACATAAAGAACGTTGAATAAACGTGAAAACCATTTCAAATATTCCTTATTTCAATTTATAAATTATGTAATGAATAATACTCTAAACGTAATTAGCTAAATCAAATTTATAAGTATTAATTATAATTATACAGGCATTTACAAAGAGATGGTTTTATAATGTGTATATCACGTTAATGAATACATTCAATCTGAAGAAACAGACAAGAGGAATTAATTGATATTGCAAAGACACACCCCGAAAGATTTAACGGAGAGTATATCGTGGAAGCTTTTCGGAAATTATCTCCGCGATGAAATATGAATTTAATTATGGAATTAAATTAATTGTTTACTCTTCTACATATTCGATATTTGTTGAATTCAGCAAGGAAAAACGAAAGGAAACAAAACAAAAGAAATGAAAATAAATTGCGTGTTATTTTCTTTTCTTCTTTATAATCTGCTCATTTATTAACGTTTACATTTGTTTGATGTGATCTTCAGCGGGAAAAAACGACATTTATTTCCTCTCAATTCGCTAACGATTTGTCTACTTAGGCATTTCTATCTCTCTCTTCAACTCTCTTTCCTACTCTCGTAGTTGATGTTTTCATTTCTATATGAATATATATTTGTTTTAAAAAAAAAAGAACGAATGAAACGAAAACCCACACCTGCATACGGAGACACACGCCAGAGCCACAGATAGATAGATAGATAGATAGATAGATAGATAGATAAGGACAAACAGAAAGCTATATGAAATTTAGATAAGGAGCACAGATAGATAGATAAATAGGTAGATATGGGCAAACTAAAACAGATAGCAAAAAGTTATATAACGAACAGAGATAGATAGATAGATAGATAGATAGATAGATAGATAGATAGATAGATAGATAGATAGATAGATAGATAGATAGAGTCGAACTGAGAGAGATATCAAAAGTCAGATAACTACCATAGATAGATAGATAGATAGATGATAATTAACTCAGAAATAGCAGAGATACTTAGCCAACATACTTCAGAGATATATGAAGAGAAAGACTGAGATAGATAGATTGATAGATAGATAGATAGATAGATAGATATGAGTAGACTGCAATAGATAGATAGATAGATATAGTCGGACTGACCGAGATATCAAAAGTCAGATAACTACCATAGATAGATAGATAGATGATAATTAACTCAGAAATGGCAGAGATACTTAGCCAACATACTTCAGAGATATATGAAGAGAAAGACTGAGATAGATAGATAGATAGATAGATAGATAGATAGAATGACTGAGATAGATAGATAGATAGATAGATAGATAGATAGATAGATAGATAGATAGATAGATTAATTGATGAAATATGTTGGTTTCTACTACATTGTCAATTTTTCGGCAACAATTCCTCGAAATGTTTAAAATGCCTATTCATGAAAGATACTGATTATTACTTACCTGGAAATGTCTCTATACAGTATTCTGTAATTAAGGACCTTTTTTGTATTATGTCTGATCGAAATTAGCGGCATTATACGAGAAATAAATTCTAAGAATACACACACATATACATGTGTGGAGATAATGGAACAAATGTCGGGAAACATGTACGGACAAGCGTTTCACAAACATGTGGTAGGCATCTTTCGGTCGGAATGAAAGACGAAGCTTGCATGTAAGGAAACTGAGTTTGAAATTTGGGTGGAAGGTGTATTTAAAACGTTTATCAGATACAATGTCCACATAGTGATTCATTTCTCATCGAAGCCTTTATCTTATGCTCAATTTGAGAGAAGAAACGTGTAGCATTCTGTTGTAACCTAGGGAAGGTTACTGAATTGAATAATCAAACGAAGGTTTGTAATGAACGATAATACTTAGGACAAGAACAACACATATAAGATTCGTCAGCGGCGCGCAGAATTATTCAACTGCTAGTGGTAAGTCATGTGAATTCCACTATGAATCTTCAACTGCAGGATATCTACCAACCGCCCCACGCTGTCAGATGTGACACAAGACCGAATTTAATATGGGGTATCCGAGCCCATAGGCTCGGCCAAAATTTCCCCACAGACTCCGTATAAAACGTGGCCGGGTAGCTGTTTCCCGAGATGAGACTCTGCCTTTCGTCTGAGGATCCTTTCTGCGCGGAGGCAGAGAGTTTAACCAGCACAGATGGAAACGTATCTTCAACTGCAGATCAACATACAACATTTACTACTGTATTTATATAAATGGGGACATTATTGTCTATAGGTATGCTAAAACACATTGTTAATTAGGGGCTATATTGCATTGTTCTATTATTGCTTCTGCGATGTTCGGTGTGATATGTATCGAATAGCAGATTAAAATGTTTTTTCTCGCCTTGTGTGGCACCCAGTCGAGGAAAAGGAAAATTCTTTATTCAAAACCAGCCTGAAGAGCCTGAAATGGGCTTTGTCATATCGTAGCTATACCTTATACTGCTAAGGCTGCTCCTGCACCACACGGGAGCTCCCCAATGAATAGTGTCTATATTTAAAACACATAGAGAACCCAAAATATCCACCCACGAATTTCGGGCTACTCGACGTGGTATTATAGTTAGAAAGCTTGTCTGGCTAGAATAATTACGACTGAGTAGTGAGTTCGATCCTCACTGGGTCCACATACTTTCGGCCTTGTGCCACATCTAAGCCGGGCTTAGAAGATCACTATTCACCCACAAATGAACAAGAAAGCACTCACAAACACATTATTGTGGCATTTATATCCATTTTTCTTTTATACATTGGTTTAAATAATTATATAGGTAGCTATAAATATATACTTGTATATATTACTGTGTATATTCTGTATGAATGTTCTGCGAGGATCACTTATCATTACTTACGCTATGTACCTGCGGTCTATTGTCCTCACCTTTGTTGTTGTTTGTATGGCAAATGTTCGGTTTTGGTTTCCGGTTTTGGGTTCCGGCCTTCTTTAAGTGTATGTCAAACCACTTAACCTGAACTGATCCCTTTATTTAATTTGCGGGGTGAGCAATAACGGAACAGTACTAAAAACAAGAGCTAGAGGAGATATCGCCATAGGAAAGATACGTGATGTGCTCTCAGGCAGGATTGTAAAGGCGACGCAGGTTCGAGTCCCGAGGGAGGGCACATTGTCTTTTCTCGAGTGCGCATTGATTTAAAAAAACAGGAAGCCTACTCGAATAAGTGAATCCACTATATATATATATATATATATATATATATATATATATATATATATATATAGTTTATGAAAAACTAGGTAATCCGTATGAGTAAACCTAAGGAGGATAAAATCCAGAGAGCTCAATGTAAAACCAGAGCAAATAATTTAAATAAAAACAGACCACTTTAAGGTTCCATGTCATAAACTATTTCACCACAGCCCTTTTAAAGGATTGCGGATGATCAGACTTTACTTCCAGACAAAAAATGAAAAGAAAATTTACACATTTTTGACGGGCCGTATTAAACATATGTTAATTAACGAAGTGAGGAAGTGAGGGGGAGAGAGAAGTCATGTGTGAGTTATCAGATATTGACACATTTAAATATCTGCTAATTCACTCATGTCTTCTCTCTCGCCTCTCACATCGTCACTTCGATAATTCACAAATGTTTAATACGGCCCGTCAAAAATGTGTAAACTTTCTTTTCATTTTTTGTCTGGAATTAAAGTCTGATGATCCGCAGTCCTTTAAAAGGGCTGTGGTGAAATAGTTTATGACATGGAACATTAAAGTGGTCTGTTTTTACTTAATATATATATATATATATATGTGTGTGTGTGTGTGTGTTTGTGTGCGCGCGCGTATGTGTGTGTGAGAGAGATAGAGAGAGGGGGGTCCTCGACTTACGTCGGAGATCCGTTCCTACGGCGTTACTTATTTTTATTTCATCCGTTCTTTTATTTTTTTTTTGTTTTGCTCCCATTTCTCGCTTTTTTTTACTTTCTTTCTTCATCTTATATCCCTACCTGTCTTCCCATAACTATTTCATTCTCTTTTTTCTTTCTTTTTTTTGAAAGTTACTTTCCCCGTTCTCTTATCTCTTTTACACTCATTTCTTTCTTTCTTTCTCTCTTTCTTTCTTTCTCTGTTTTATTTTTTTTACTTTGTTTACAGTATTAATTCTTCTCTTTTTTTTTTTTGAAAGTTATTTCCTGCGTTCTGTTATTTTTGTCTTAATTTGCTTTTCGTTCCTTCTTTCGTTCATTTTCGCCGTTCTTGCTTTATGCTTTTTTTCCCTTTATCTTTTTTTTTTTCATTCTTAGATTTTTCTTTTTAATTGGTTTCCTGATGTTTTGGGATTTAATCTCTGTCGCATCATCATCTCGTGTATAATTTATTTCCACTATTATATCTTCCACCTTCCAGTGAATTTCCTTTCATGCCTTGCCTAGAGCAGCGTTTATTTCATTGTTTTTTGCGGTTTCTCATAATCTCTTTCACCCTACATTTTTTTGTTTATTTCTATCTTTCTTTCTTTCTTTGGAAAATAGTCATTCTTTCTTACCTACTCGCATTTTTTGTTTCGCTTCCTTTTTTCTTTCTTTTTTTCTTTCTTTCTTTCTTGCTTTCTTTCTTTCTTCCGTTTCACCGTACTCTCTTCTTTTTAGCTCTCTGAACTTCTTTTTTTCTTTCTTTCTTTCTTTCTTTGGAAAATATTCTTTATTTTCACCGTACTTTCATTTTTTAGTTTTCCCAATTTTTTTTCTTTCTTTCTTTTCTTTTCTTTTTTTTACTTTTCTTTTCTTTTCTTTTCTTTCTTTCTTTCTTTCTTCCTTTCTATCTTTCTTTCTTTCTTTTGAAAATATTCTTTAGTTTTACCGTACTTTAATTTTTTAGCTCTCCAAAATTTCTTTCTATCTATCTATCTATCTATCTATCTATCTATCTTTCTTTCTTTCTGTTCTTTTCTTTCTTTTTTTCTTTCTTTCTTTCTTCTGAAAATATTCTTTAGTTTCACCATACTTTCATTTTTTAGCTTTCCAAAATTTCTTTCTTTCTTTCTTTCTGTCTTTCTTTCTTTTTTTTCTTTCTTTCATTCTTTTTTTTGAAAATATTTTTTTTATATTTTCACCGTATTTTCATTTTTTAGCTCTCCAATTTTTTTTTCTTTCTTTCATTTTTTTCTTTCTTTCTTTCTTTCTTTTTTCTTTCATTCTTTCTTTCTTTCTTTTGAAAATATTCTTTATTTTCACCATACTTTCATTTTTTAGCTCTCCAAAATTTCTTTCTTTTGTAAAAAAATGTTATTTTCATCATAATTTAATTTTTCGCTCGCCAATATTTCTTTTTTTATTTCTTTCTTTCTTTCTTTTGAAATATTCTTTATTTTCATCGTACTTTCATTTTTTAGCTCTCCTAAATTTCTTTCTTTCTCTCTTTCTTTTTCTTTCTTTCTTTTGAAATTATTCTTTATTTTTACCGTACTTTGATTTTTTAGCTCTCCAAAATTTCTTTCTATCTTTCTTTCTTTCTTTCTTTCTTGTGAAAATATTCTTTATTTTCACCGTACTTTCATGTTTTAGCTCTCCAAAATTTCTTTCTTTCTTTTTTCCTTCTTTTTTCTTTCTTTCTTTCTTTCTTTCTTTCCTTTGAAAATATTCTTTATTTTCACAGTACTTTCATTTTTTAGCTCTCCAAAATTTCTTTCTTTCTTTCTTTCTTTCTTTTGATAATGTACTTTCTTTTCTCCGTAATCCCGTTTTTGTTTCACTCTCCTTCAATCCGTCTTTCTTTTGAAAATTTTATTTTCTCCTTACTATCATCTTTTGGGTTTTCACTCTTTATTCTTTCTTTCTTTCTTTCTTTCTTTCTTTCTTTCTTTCTTTCTTTCTTTCTTTCTTTCTTTCTTTTTTGTTTGCTTGCTTTTTATCTTTTGTATATTGTCTTTCTTTCCTGCATTCTCGTATTTTCTCTTTCGTTCTCCCTTCATTTTTCTTCTTTTCTTTTTTTTTTTCCTTTCCGTGTTAGTACACAGAATTTTCAACATTGCGACTTAAAGCAAAAACCAGATTTACGAGCAAAAACATATATATCTGTCTACTACACTAATAGGTGTAATGCTCTATCAGGAGATTTACTCATGAAATACGAACTCCCAACTTTTGTTTACACCCGAGACTCGTTACAATTTCGCCCAGACTGAAAGCACAAGATGTCTGCGAGTAAATAAGAATCGACCATAAGCAGCTACATTCCTTGACATCCTCCTAATGACTCTCTAATGATTCATCATCTTGATCTTGTTCCATGCAAGTATCGTACGCCGAAGTCTGAAGACACACACCACCACGAACCTTACTGATAATAGTAAGTTGCTCCCGTTCGTGTTATCCTGACTTTGCCCCAGCGAATATCAGATGTTGTTCGCAGGCTCATAAATCTCATTATCTGTCCGCTGTGAACGGCAGGGTTTTCGCTGGACGTAACCCAAGTTCGCTCTCGAGACACTGGAAACGAAAAGCGTCGATAGGAGCCGAACTCCAGTGTCAAGCGGTTGTCAACCTCCCCCACTATTTCCCCAAAGCTTGCCATTCGCTCCACCTGGTGCTACATGCAAGCTGGGGTCGAGGTTAGATTGTTTAATAGGAAAGGTAACGCCAACCTTGATAAACTTTGTTGTAATGTCAGAGAAGACTGACATACATACTTAGCAAAGGTATCATTAACTTTTCCGCTTATCTTTTGGACAGATGTCTATTAAAACCAGCTTACTGAAAAGTGAATGAAGGCAATATCGAATAATGTTTCTAGAGACTGGCAAAAACACATGGAGTGAGTCGTACAGATTTTACTTTCATCGTCTCCACTGCTCTTCAGTTAATTGCTATACGTCATACACGCTTTGACGTTCATAACTGATTAAGCAGAAGATTTTCTATCAGTATGTTGTCGTTTCTTTCTGTGTTAGACTAGTTACCAGGCAAGCCTATTGCTAAGTTTGTTCTTTTATTAACCCCATAGCTGGGGGTGAAGAGATGCATATATACCTTTCCCAAGGGCATTTGTGCGTAAGTGAATGCAATGAATCCGACTGCAATTCAAACTTGGCCCTCCGACTTCTCATACCAGGCCGATAACTACTGCGCCACAACTCACTGCTATTAGTTACCAAAAATGGAGTATTTCTACAATATATCGGCTGGATCTGCCAATTACTTAAATTCAACCCTTAATATTAGTAAACTACATCCGGCAACAAGGTCCCTACTCAGAAAGTTTAGAGGAGTGTAGAAACGCCTATTTTGTTCCCAGGTCCACTATGGTAGCACCTGTTAGGGCCCCAGCTATGGACAAATAGTGAATTCGTAAACCGGGGTCAAAACGCTAACTATAAAAATATATATTTTATAGCAAAGCTTTCCAGCAATAGAGTTAAATAGTAAAAAAAAATCAAAAATTCTTGCAATAATTTTTTTTTTTTTGAATTACCAAAACTTCTAAGAAAAATTGAAATGTCGGCATTAAATGAACCATAATATAATTAGACAAACTTAACCATTAAACCAAACCTTTAAGCCAAACCAAACCTTAATAGGACTCAACGTCGTTTACCCAGATTTCAGCCCTTTTTTCCACAGACGGAACATCGCATGCCCACCTCTAGTCTTTCGCTATTTCCATGGCTAATGTCCTGACAAATTCTATTCTTATATTCATTCAGACATTTAAAGCCATTATCCACTCTATCACATCCACGGAGTTGAACCTCATTATCTCGATTCTAATTTTAAGATGGCAGAACGCTGCTTTTTGGAACAGAGTCCCGACTTGTTGCTACCGAGAATGCTCCATTCTTAATATCTTCAAGTCAAGGGTCAACCGTTCCCCATTTTCCATATCCTCATAATATTTTTCCTACTTCTTACTATTCTAGTCATATCGCAGAACCATTCAGTATCCCTCAACCTTCAGTGTCTCTTAGGGCAATTTGGCGAACAGTAGTAGTAGTAGTAGTAGTAGTAGTAGTAGTATATATATATATATATATATATATATATATATATATATATATATATATATATATATATATATACTTTTTGTTTTAGAAAATATTTTCCAGGCGTTTTTATTTAGCATCATCTTTTCATTCGTGATTTTAAAAATGGATCCTCAATAACTCAAACAATTCCGAACCAATATTTGTCAAATTTAAAACAAGTCTATTCCCACCCTTATTAAAATATTTAATTAAATTTTCTGTCATTTTTAATGGTTAGATTTTGAGAAATTAATATGTAGATGAAATTAAAATTAGCTTAAAACCTATGAAACCTAATAAAAAATATTTTGTGTTTTTGTCGATAACATATGTTGAAATATGGGTAACGGGAAGGATCTAAGAATTGCTGAGAGACAGAAAATAACAAAGCTATTGAGTGAGCGAATGTCAACATTGGAAACATCGAAGGAGCTTTGCAGAGATCATCGAACGTTAAAAAAAAAGGCTGTTGTAAATATAAGAAAGTTGAGAACCCAAAGTCAAGGAAATGGCTTTAATAACTTGCTTCTTTGAGATGAACATAAACTAAAACGAGTTATGGCGAAACAACCACTTTTGACCTGTGCTCAGATCTTTTAAATGGTTAAAATTGAATGAGTCAAGAGGGACAAAAAGTGTAGAATACTTTGGGAACTGTAACAAATTCTCTTAGGCAACCTCCTCTCGCTAAAGCAAATATTTTAAAACGGCCAAATTGAGCCAAGAAATACGTGAAAATTGAGTTTTCTGAAGTAATTTTCACAGACGAATCTCTAGTGACATTTGATGGACCTGATGGATTAGCCAAAGGATGGATTTTATTCAATTCAGACGAACTTGTGGCTAAAAGAATTCAACAAAGAGGCGGTAGTGTTATGATATGGGCTAGAATTGTCGACCAAACAATCATTGAACCATACAAAATCAGTAAAAGTGTTAAATTGAACAGTGAAAGCTAGTATGATTTTATGAAGCAGAACTTTCTTTGCATTGTACAAGTCCCAGACCCATAGTTTCGAAGTGAAGTGTGTAATTATGCGCAACATTGCTCCTTCTCATGTATCTAAACTTACCCGTGAATTCTTTGAGCAAAAAAGATGTACATAGGGTAATGGAAAGACGACCAGCAAGTTCTGATCTAAATCCGATCGAAAATCTATGGTCAGTTGTGATGATGGAGGTGGCAAACATTATGACAGAAAAGCAGACCTATTGGAAGCAATTAAGACAACCATGTCGGAAAATGAATCTGCTGAAGTAAAAATTAACAAATTATGGATGATACATTATTTATAAAATTTAAAGGATTCATCATATTTGATTTTATTTGTTCTATTTTAGACATGGATCTATTTCTGATGATTTTATTACCTTTTTATCGAAGTAAAATAGAATTTTTTGGTTTTGCCTGATAACCTCAGACGACAGATACAATCAAATAACTTCAATAGTGTCAATAGAACATATTGAGACTACCTCAAATTTTAACTTTATACAATTTTAACTTCATACGAATTGCTTCTTAACTTCAGACAGGCTGTTATAATTTCAATTATATTAAGCCAATGAACGGAAAGAAGACTGAGTCTCCATCAGGAAGAATTCTGTCTCATATAATAAGCAAGATATTTTTCTTAATGCCAATCGCATTCAGGACATAGACGATAAAGTTTTCTTCTTTATTTCATCTAATTTGCTATGGAGTCTTGGGAGAGATAGTGTCGTCGTGACATCTTGGGACAGATAGTTTTGCTAGGCCCTTTGAGAGAGATAGTTTTTACATGTCGTCTTAGGATAGATAGATTTGTCATTGTATTTTAAGAGAGTTAGTTTTGTCATGGGGTTGTGAGAGATATACTTTTACCATGGCGTCTTGGGAGAAATAATCATAGCGTCTTAGTAGGGATAGTTTTGTTATGGGGTCTTGGGAGAGATTTGCTATGACGTCTTGGGAGAGATAGTTTTGTTTTGGCGTCTTGAGAGAATTAGTTTTAAAATGGCGTCTTGGGAGAGTTATGTCATTGAATTAAGCTAGCGTAAAATTTTTAGGTTAATCTTAAATAATTTCCTGTTATGTTTATCATTTTTAATCTCCAACAGATTAAGTACAATTATATTTTATTCAATTATATATTCAAGATTATTTATAATAGCTTCTTGCCACTCAGCTAGCAGCACTTCAATACATTTTGACCAAATTTGTGCTGGATTTGATGCGAAAATATTTTCGACGAACTTTTGATTTGGTTTTCATTTTCTGAATTTTTTCCACACAAAAAACTTTTGCAGTGAACGAAAATGTAACAATCGGTTTGTTCAAGGTTAAATGACTACCGTTAGTGTTGCAGAACATATCAACAGGTTTTCAAATATTTGTACGTTTTAAACTCACTATATTCTGCTTTACTTTGTTATGGAGGACATTTTTCTACTGTTCTTTGTGAACAAACCTTTATTGATACAGTACAGCTTCTAGGGACATAATTTTGTGTTAATGTTTTATTGCGTTTTAAGAATTCGAAATTAATATTACGCAGATAATTTCAGCAAACGCACAACATTAGCTTCCTTCTAGGAAGCTCCTGTTTGTGGATCACTTGTGGAAATATATATCTATCAATCCATTGCCTTTTGTGTTGAACATTGACCCATGTTACCCTTTTTTCATCAACAGTAATGATAAATTTAACGAGTGAGTTATTAGTGTGGGACACATCTTTATTAGAATTAGTTACAGAGGGTGACAGAGCTAATTTCAACTCGGAACTAATTTCAACTCGGAATTAATTTCAATTCGGAATTAAATTCAACTCGGAAATAATTTCAACTCGGAAATAATTTTAACTCGATTTAAAAAACCCAAATCCTAACCCATAGTTCCAAGCTGAAATTAATTCCGGCTTGAAATAATTTCCGAGTTTAAATGAATTTCTCATGACACGTAGATAGCTTCTATATCTATTCGGAAGTCATGGAAGTTTCGACATGGGCGAAATCTGTCCTGATATATAAATACCCTTAAAGATATTTTGCCCAATACTGCTTGCTTATTACAGATTAATATGAGTATCAGTCGTTTTGAAATTCTAAAATGACGTATTTCCCTTATTAATATTTGACAGGTTTTCTTCATTTTACTTATTGTTGCTATTTATTTTATTAAATAAGGATTTAGGAAATTTTGTCAACAACTTCCGTAAATTCCTTTTAAGTTTAGCTAAGAAATAATATAGAGTAAGAGGCCTTACAGGTAAATAAGCAGCTGAACATAGATTTTACGATAGAAAGCTGTCAACTCAAGAAGCTACAAATATTTTTTAAACCTTAATTGTTTTCTTCCGCTGTTATCAGAGCTTTATAATGAACATGTGCTGAGTAATGGTTTCTTTTAAGCGTTTCTTTATTTATTGTTTAAATTATTTTCCTTGATGATTTTATTCTTTTTTTTTCTCTCAAAATAATCGGCTGTTCATTTGTGAATTTCCTCGAATTTATTGTCTATCTAAAACGATATTTTCATTTTAGCGCTTCTTTTTTTCCACTTATTTTCTCGTCACTTATACAACGGAAGTGTGAAGTAACTTTTTTAATTATTTTGTTTTGCGGTTACCATCGATGAGAATGAAATCGGCAAAAAGATTTTAAGTTCCGATCAATGTCGTGGCGTTCACTTCGCATTGTTACCTTGGGAAAGAGTATCACTTCTCCACGCCATTATCTATAGGGACAATAGAAGGACAAACTATAGTTTCGAGATCCTGAAAGGCGACTATCCTAGGAGAAGGATAGCTCTGAATTCAAAACGTTGGCTAAAAAAAGGGAAAACAAGCTACTATAGTTTCCATGCAATATCATTGCAATTCTACGCCTTCTTGGGCTCTGGTTTTCTACTGGCATGAAGTGGAGATCTATACTGAATCAACTGCTACATCTACTGCTAGGAAATCTGGTTCACTTTGTCGTGCCAAAAGATTTTTTTCTCGACAGAATCCTTCTTGTATATTTATAAATCTACCATTCGTTCGTACATTGAAAACAGCTACATCTGTCTGATGTTCCTGTTGTATATCTCGATATTCTTGACACAATCCAAAGAATGGTTATCGATCCTGACCTGGCATCTCGACTTCAGTCATTTTCTTGCCGACCTGACGTGGCTTCCCAATTGTCTTTTCTACAAATAATTTCATTGCAACTGGGTTGATGAGCCATTTTCCCTAGTGATCGGAGTACATGATTTTAAGCATGGTACTTAGATTGGGAACTAAGTGTCACCATTTTACGTTTTAACTAGCTAGTGTCAACGGGGACTTTTATTCTAACAGTTTCTTTTCTGGCTACCTGTGTAACTGCCTTCCGGTTTCTAGCTTTCATACCACCTACCATCTTAAATAGTTAAATACATCATCAGTCAACATCTTCTGTTTTCCTGAAACCCTTTTTATATATTGTCTTTTCTTTCCTCCTCGACACTAAGCTCTGGTCATTTTCATAAACTCGCTGTGACCTCCTGCATCGTAGCGGCATTACAGACTTACTTGGTGTGAAATGTTCATAAAAAAAAAATTAGATGCTAAAATAGAAAACGCTGGAACCCCATAAGTATCAAGGTGTTGAATAAACATGAAATTAATTATAATTAAGATAACCTGTTTATGTATAAATATTGAATAACTAATCTTATTAAGAATACTTTCAATAAATTATGAAAATTTATGTTCAAACCCTTAATTGAGTATTATCATCATCATCATTATCATCAGTCACATGGTAGTCCTAAGGAGAGTAGAAACAGATAACTTCCTCTACAATGGTCTGTTGACGGTGGCTCTCAAGATTTCTGGCATTGTCATATCCGTCAACTCTTTGTTGTTGCCTGACCAGCGCTTGCGTTGTCCTCTCCGTTCAAACGCCCCTCCAAAAGTCAGTTGCATGATGTTCTTGGTGAATCGGTCAAACAATGCGATCGCTTAATCGCGACGAGTATAGATCCCTGTTGGTTCAACAGACTTTTCACCTTGCTCGGTACATTGTTGTTGGTCTTCTGCTCCCAGTGGAAAATGCGGATAAGCCTCCTCAAGCATTTTTTCTCGAATGCGTGGATCCTTTTTTTCCGATATCAAGGAGAGTCTAAGTTTCAATATCCGTAGAGGGGAATGGATACGACCTGCGATTTGTAGAGCTCAGTCATAATTATATACCTACATGATGTTGTTAATGAGAGGCATGTCTGTGGTATTGAGATTGACGTCAGTATTTTTCGTTTACTTTTTTTTCTGTTATTCGTTAGTGTATTGAAGACACCACAACCTTCAGAAGGTTACCCAAACATAACGATTGGTAAGAGAGTTAACGCTCCAAACGGAATAAGAATCTCACCTACGTCGATTAATCAAGAAGGTGATTTGTTCATAAGTGCGACCCTGGAAGGGAAATTCTTGCTTGTGACCGCATTGGCATATATTTGAAAATTATATCATGGCTTGACCCAAGCATTTTGTGTAAATGTGTCTAGATAAAACTGTTCAGCATCCGACTGATTCGGTTTTTACGGTTTTCTAACCCAATGCAGCTTATTTAAATCCAGAAAACAATTTCAGATTGTAAGATTTTTATTTTTATTTTGGGGGTTTGGGGAATAATATCGGTTTTAGTAATAAAATTCTGACTAATTAACAAATAGATGAGGTAGTGAAAAGATGGATTCATGCCTTTCCCAAAGGTATTTGCTCGTAAGTGAATATGACAAACACAACTAGAATTGGAACTCGTTTCTTCGTTTAACAATTCCGTGCCAGTAAACATTACTCCACTCGTATATCAAAGCTTAATGCTCCTGGTACCAAGCGGTCACTCATATAGGTACTAACAAGGTTGACGTTCTTGCTTAAAGGATCCTTGACGTCACTCTTAACCTGAATAACAATACATACGAAACGTAAACAAAGACAATGACACCCCAACGTACGTACACACTTCCTCCAACCACCCACCTTCAATCATCAAACAAATACCCATATCAATCAGCCGCAGACTATCTGATAACTCATCTAACATACACATTTTAAATAACAAAAAAGCACCATACAACGAAGCACTAAAAGCAAGTGGATACACACAACAACTACAATATATATATCCACAGCCAAAACGCAAAAACTAAAAAAATATTATCTGGTTTAATCCACCATACAACACATCTGTCAAAACGAACATAGGCAAGACATTCGTAAACTTAATAGAAAAGCACTTCACTGAAACAAACCGATTAGCAAAAATATTCAACAAAAATAACGTTAAAATCAGTTACAGCTGTATAAAAAGTATAACAGAAATAATCAAAAGCCACAACAAAAAATGACAACCTAATAAATGAAACCAAGGATCCAAAATGCAACTGCAAAAATAGAACAACATGTCCGCACCAGGGAAATTGCCAACATACGAATACAATATATAAAGCCAAGGTAAGTGCAAACAACAGCACAATGTACTACATCAGTGTGTCTGACGATTGCAAAAGCGTGAAACGCAGGGTCACAAACTCACATCAATCAAACCAAATATGTTAGCTCTATATCTGATATTGAGCGCTTACTAATAAGTACCGAGCATATAATATATTAATAATAATAATAATAATAATAATAATAATAATATATATATATTTATATATATATATATTCACTATTCACGTATATACACTATTCACGTATATATACATATACATATATATATATATATATATATATACATATAATATAATATAAAAGTCTCAATATATATATATATATATGTATATATATATATATATATATATATATATAATTACATGAATCATACATACAAAAAGCAAATATAGAGGTTAATGATTCAAATGGCGAGAATATTTGTTTTTTTATGAATGATTCATGCAATTATAAATTGAACTTCAGCTATAATCGAATATATATATATATATATATATATATATATATATATATATATATATATAAGATTCAAACACTAATATTCCATGGTTATAATTTATAGGTCTGATGAATTGGATCGTGATTACGATTCAATGCAGTAAATTATAACCTTGGTATACTAGTGTTTGAGCCTTTTATATTATATTCTTGTTGTCTTGTACATAAAGTTCTAACTGTATGTTATCCTCTTGGAGGAAAAAAAACAATATATATATATATATATATATATATATATATATATATATATATATATATATATATATATTGACTACTAATATAATCAATATATATATATATATATATATATATATATATATATATATTATTCTTATTATTATTAATTAATGTATATCAAACACTTAAAATCCCAATAATTTTTTATTTCATGAGAGCTTTAAAAAAGATGCACTCAATTTTTAAGCCCTACAAACAAAAAAGAGCTCCCATGAAATAAAACCTATTAACTATGGGATTTTATGTGTTTGAGATTCTTTAATTAATAAAAATTTGTCTCTGTCTTTTGACATCGCGCTCTCCTTGGACCTATGCATATATCGCGTTCGCTTACCACTGCATATGTCGGTCAGCGGTGAATGCTTTGACTCATCTGGCTTCTCCTGTTATATATCACTAAACAGAAATGTGAAGATCATCACTTCTCATTAATTTCATTTATCGGTTTCACGTCAAACACAGTAACGGTCGGACATATTGTAACGCTCAAAACGACAATGCGATATACGGTACTATTCACTTGAAACAATTTTAGACAATATTTCCAAATATCATGTTGACCAGTGCTTGTCAGATGATCTCTCTTTTGAGATGTCATCTCACAGCGTGAATGGGAAACGACTGACTGGTATCATTCAATCCATCTAAACCAAATCTGTAGCCAAATTTAATGAGCACCGAACAGGATCACCACCCGTCATGTAATGGTTCTCAAACATGACTCGTTAGATCAATTACAACTGAGTACTGAAACCGATTCACACTTGGAACTTTATACATTCGGCTTTGCGCCACATCTAAACCATTGATAGAAAATCATTAAGAAACCTCGACGTGCCATAATCTTATCTAGCTAGATCAATTATGAATGACAAGTGAGTTCGATCCTCACTGGGTGCTTATACTTTCGGGCTTAGTCTATATCTACGCAAAGCTTATAAAAATCATTGGGTCACTTCGATATGGTATAATGTTAACAAGTTTGTTTCTCTAGATCACTTACAACGGATTAGTCGGTTCGATCCACACAGGGTTCCCTATACATTCGGCCTTGTGTCACATCTAAGCTACGATTACAAAATCATTAGAGCATCTTGTCGTCGTATAATGTTTAGCAGATTTGTATCGCTAGATCGATTACAACTGACAAATGATTTCGATGCTCACTGAGTGACCCATATTTTGGGCCTTGTGCGATAACTAATCTACGATAAGAAAATAATCAAAGCATCTCGATGTGGTATAAGGTTTATCAGTCTTATATCGCTAGATCAATTACGACTGACAAGTAAATTCGATCCTCATTGGGTGCCCCATGTTTTTGCCTTGTGCCATAAGGAATCTACAATTAAAAAAAATAATCAAATCTATCTCGATGTGGTATAACGTTTAGCAGGCTTGTAGCCCTAGATAAGTTACGACTGAGCAGTGAGTTCGATCTTCACTGGGGTTCCTACATACATTCGGCCTTGTGCCATATCTCTCTCTATATATATAGCTTATGAAAAAATAGGTAATCCGTATGGGTAGACCCAAGGAGGATAAAATCCAGAGAGCTCAATGTAAATCCAGAGCAAATAATTTAAATAAAAACAGACCACTTTAAGGTTCCATGTAATAAATTAGTTCACCACAGCCCTTTTAAAGGATTTTACTTCCAAAGGTTCCGCAGTCCTTTAAAAGGGCTGTGGTGAAATAATTTATTATATAGAACCTTAAAGTGGTCTGTTTATATATATATACATATATATATATATATATATATATATATATATATATATATATATATATATATATATATATATATAATGTCATCCACAGACAGACTGTTTCGCTGTATCACAGCTCATCCGTGCGGCTAGACATCCGGTTGCCTCGACTGAATTGGTATCAGGCGGATATTCTACCACTAAGCTGTCGGCGCACGGTCGGGACGAAGGTGGATTTTTAGCGTATTTATTTTTGGAAACACGCCCAGTGACCGACAGTGACTCAATTCGGCTTGCGAAGAGTCTCGCTATATAGCTATAATAGTCACTGTTTACAATATATATATATATATATATATATATATATATATATATATATATATATATATATATATATATATATGACCCGCTGCCTGATAACGTAACTGTCCGGGTTTCAATTCTCCATAGTGGATGCGTACTACTGATGAGTCCCAAATATAGGACGGAACGGCCCTCCAGTGCTTTCCGAATTCTGTTGAGGTTTCTCCTTGACTCGATGAAGTACTTAATTAGAATTATCTCAAATCCTCCTTATTTCTATCGCATATATATATATATATATATATATATATATATATATATATATATATATATATATATATATGTATATATATATATATATATATATATATATATATATATATATATATATAGCACATGCTTTCAGGTACCACATCTAAGTTACGATTAGAAAACCATCAGGGTACATCGACGTGGTATAAGTTTTAGCAATCTTGTCTCGCCAGATCAATTACGATTGACAAGTGACATCGATCTTCACTGGGTGCCCTATACTTCCAACGTTGCTCCGCATCTAAGCTACGATTAGAAGATCATCAGTGTAACGCGACGTTGTATAATGTTTAGTAAGGTTGTCTAGCTATATCACTTATGACTGATTAGTGTGTTAGGCCTTCATTGTGTGCTACATACTTTCCGACTTATGTCATATCTAAGCTACGATTAGATAATAATTAGAGTTCATCGATTTGGTATTTATTTAGCTATCTTGTCACTTTAGATTAATTAAAACTGGCAAAATAGTTCCATCCTCATTGGCTGCTTTCGACATTATGCCACATCTAAGCAAAGCTTAGAAAATCTTTAGGGCACATCAACGTGGTAGAATATTTAGCAAACTGGTCGCGCTAGATAAATTACGACTTTGTGACCTCGATCTTTACTGGGTGTCTCATACTTTCGGCCTTGCGTCATATCTAATCTGGGATTAGAAAATCATTAATGTACCTCGACATATCATAATATTTAGCAACCTTGTCTCACTTGATCCGTTACGACTGACATCTGAGATCTATCCACACCATTCACCCAATATTTTTGGCCTTCTACCATGTACATATTACGATTAAAAATGATCAGGGCACCTCGACGTAGTATGATGTTGAGCAGTCTTGTCTCTTGTTAGATCAATTAAGCCTGAGTAGTGATTTCAATCCTCAATGGGTGCTCCACACAATGGGCCTTGTGCCACATCTACGCGACACTTAGAAAATAATAGGGAACATTGACGTGAGATAATGTTTAGCAAGCCTGTTCCGGTAGATCAATTACAACTGAAAAGTTAATTCGTTCCTCATTGGGTGCCCCACACGTTCAGCTTGTGCCACATCTAATCTACGCCTTGAATATCACCATAACCACCAAGTAGACTCTAAATCTGTACGAAATCTGGCGAATGACCATACTATCAAAGTGGGTTCTTGCCTCGATCGACTATCAGGGCAAAAGATCACTCCCGACCTGAAATGGAGTGTCTATATACGTACCATCGCAAAAGATGCTTGAAGAGTTGAACGCCTATTGTATCGCTCTAGAATATACTTAACTCCCGAAGTCATGGTCTGTTATTGCAAGTTATATCAAACCAAGAATGGAGTATCATTGCCTTATCTAGGCTGTTATTACCCGGTTTTCCGTACCCGACTTCGACAGAGATTAAAACGTTTACAGGGTCTTGTAGCTGATTTTTCACTCTGCTACGCTTATACCCAAAACGAAACATCGCCAACCTTTCTCTTATATACCCTTATTACTACGGCAGATGTTCAGATGACTTACGTTCCTTAGTCCCACCAGGACGGACGAACATAGCTAGGGCCCACAAAGCCCTGTTCAAGGTAAAAAAAAACTATTCCTATCCCTTTCGCGTTCTTTTAATAAAATAACAAGTTCCACTGAAGACTGTTTCTTCACTAGAACTGTTAATTTGTGGAGAAATCTCTCGAGAGAGAATATTTCCCCGACAAATAAATACTGGTCTCTTAAAGTCAAACCCTGTCTATCCTACCCGTTCTCATAATACAATCACCCTTCCTTAAAATCTCACTCAGTAATCCTTTACTTTGAGGGGACCCTAGGCCTTCTATTAGATGATTTATCAGTAAAAATAAATACATCTAACAAGGAATACACATTAACAACTGATTCACTTATTTGAGACATTTAATGCAGAAATTGAATGATTTTGGGGCCATGTTATTCTGCCTTCACAGTTGTATACATGGCAGGTGATACTCAGCTTTTCTGTGTATACATGTTTGTGTAGACATAATTAATAGATGCAGTGATATGTCTGTTAGATGTTATACTTTTTTTTCAACTTATATATTGAGATAGAGTTTGATTTAAGAAACTGTAGGATATTTAGATTAATGAAGATTGGAATACTTTCATGTTGGTTGGACGATTAGGACTATTTTGCTATAAAATGTATCTTTGGTTATTTTGCTATAAAATGTATTGTTGGTCATTTTGCTGTAAGATGTATTGTTGGTCATTTTGCTGTAAAATGTGTGGTTGGTCATTTTGCTATAAAATGTATCGTTAGACATTTTGCTATAAAATATATTGTTGGTCATTTTGCTATAAAATATATCGTTCGTCATTTTGCTATAAAATGTATTGCTTGACATTTTGCTATAAAATATAACGTTAGTCATTTTGCTATAAAATTTATTGTTGGTCATTAGCTTTAAAAATGTATCGTTGGTCATTTTTCTATAAAATGTATTGTTGGTCATTTTGCTATTGTTGGTCATTTTGCTATAAACATGTCTTCTTATACATTCATAACGTTTTGTTTTTGTTTAGGTGTTTACTATTTGTCTGTAGCTAGGACCCTAACTGTTTATGATGAACCTGGGAACAGTAGTAATTAAATGGTGGTCCCAATGTTCCTCAAAATATTCAGATGTCTTGCTGCCGGATGTAGTTTATCGTCATACCCAGGACTACAGACAGAATTGTTTGTAGACCAATTGTAATAAATGCTGTATTATTACACTTAAAATAAAATAAAACATACACTATACATAGCTTCAAATGAAGATGATTCAATTTCACGTTGTCGTTTTAGTCTCCTGGTAGGAATAAACAAGAAGCCAGCTGTGTTAAGAAAGAAGAAACAATGACCAAAGAAGATGCTGTAGCTTTGAAAGCATAGCGTTGACAAAGGTGTTTGATAGCACCAACACCTTGACTGGCATAAAAGACGGTATCACACTTCACACGATGCCTCCTCAACTTCTAACACTTTGCTTCTTATTTTTAACATTTTTCAACTTGATACAAATCTAAAACGAGGCTATAATTATGGCTTTTCATGTGGTGACTTCAGTGTGCGCTCAACTGAGGAAAAATAATAAAAGAAAATTATAAGAGGGATAAAAAAAATTATAGCAATTTATTGATCATATTTCCTGTGTCAGAGTCGACATATTTTTCTTTCTTTCGTCAGTTTTTCAATGATTCTAACAGGAAAAAGTGTATGTGATAATTTAATAAGGATTATTTGTTAATTAGATATTAATATTTTAAATCTACTTATATTATGTTATAAGCTTTAAAAACACATTAATTCATATTTCCTAAGTAGTTATTCATGTAAAACATTCTCCCTTCTCTCTCTTACGATATATATATATATATATATATATATGAGTGTGTGAAAAGTGTGCGTATATAAATATATATATATATATATACATATATCTATATCTATATATATATATATATATATATCCAACCAAATATATATCCAACCAAATATATATACATATATATATATATATATATATATATATATATATATATATATATATATATATATATATATATGTAAACTTAAAAAATTAGGAGGTCAGATAGAATACGCGACCATGGTTTCGACCTAACGGTAGCATCAGGCTAATTATGTCAACCGACCATCCAACGCTTTATTAAAAAAAATACCAAAGAACCACATATCTGATGAGATCGTGACGTCGAAAGCAAGGTCGCGTAATCTATCTGACAAACTAATTTTTAAAATTTAAATTCCTACATGTCATTTTTACCTTTATTTTTTTCACACTTGTACTGAGCACTTTTCATGCTACTGTTTTCTGGTCTATATATATATATATATAATGGACTCTCCAGTCGGTTTCGACGTCTGAGGATCTGCCAGCTTATTGATTCATTTATGAAAGTTTATGCGATAATCTTAAGTGGCATTTAAAACCCGCTAGGGATTTACAAAGGAGGCCACATATGGTGCAGGGGTGAGAATTGTGAGATGAGATCACTGTTAGATTGGTTGACCTTTTAGATCTTGCTCTCGCTTCTTGAAAATGATTCCGACAAGCAGACTGAAAATTTCTGAGGCCACTAAAACACGTTGATCCCCATTCTACCCGATCCAAAGCTAAGCGCTCAAAGCTGTTATGTGGTATATTAACTGCTGACAAGTTGCTTTTCAGCTTGACTTTATATATATATATATATATATATATATATATATATATATATATATATATATATATATATATATATATATATATATATATACATATATATATACATATATATATATATATATATATATTCAAAGTCAAGCTGAAAAGCAACTTTTCAAGCTGAAAAGCAACTTGTCCTATATATATATATATATATATATATATATATATATATATATATATATATATATATATATATATTCGGACAAGGAAGATAGCATCAAACGGCAACAGTCTTGTCAACACTGTGTGACGGCAGGCTATTTCTCTCTCTCGCTATGTCCCCTCTCTCTCTCACACACACACATGCAACCCCCATACAGATATATGATAAAATATAGCTGTAAGTTATGCTGTATTTATGTGTAGATGTGTTCAATAACAGCGATAGAGCGTATGTAAATATAAAAGTTGACATTACATAATACAATTTAGAAAACTCTTATGTCATCTGATCAATCACCGTCATATGAAAAACGAAATTTATTTTGATCGGCATTGCTGATACAGAACAGGTAGTATTATGAACATTTTTTTTCTTTTTTTATCTTTCTTTTTACAGTATTGTTTACGAAATAAGATTTTTCTAATTTCAACTAATTTTTTTTCAATATATTTTTTTAAGTAGAAATATTAGGTTGTTGCAAAAATAATGTCGTTCTCTCACATAGTAACACATGTGAGAAAACGACATTATTTTTGCACCAATCTAATAGATTGGGAGCCTACCACAATCCTCCTTAATCTTTTGAACAGGAACACTGGTCTATCACTTGTTTTCGGTTTTGTATTGAGTTTTCGGTTTTTACTAAAGTTTACTTCAACTCTATACTTCTAATATATTTGTTTAAAGTCTAAAATTTTATTTCCTATTTATTTATTTTTCTCTTCAACATGATTACGTAGGTTCACCTATCGTTTCAGTCAAGAAATGGAATTACTTGAAACTGAGATATGCAGAAAAGTCATGGCACGTGGAACTAGTACAATCTACCCCTGTGAACTAAATAATGGTTTCGCTTCGAAATTCCAATGTATATAACCTGAAGAATTGCGGAGCACACAACGGCCGAAACGTTGTGAATATGACAATAAAGATGGAGACAACAGTCCGAACAATGTAAATAGTGTAAATAGTTGCAATACTTCATCTCAGAATTATAGACACTAGTTCATATATTTACCAGTGATTTATAGGCTCAAATTATTTATTTAGTTATTAATTTATTATTATTATTATTATTATTATTATTATTATTATTATTATTATTATTCAATT
>OZ010605.1:5893156-5930656 GCA_963932145.1 Acanthosepion lycidas
GATTGGTTGTTAGGAGCTCTGGGCATCAGTCACATAATATCGGGATATTTGCAAAGTCATGTCGCGCATGGGTAGGTGTCTCTTCATGTATTTCCGGTGGCCAAGCCTGAGGCTACAATATGCTCTGTTTTCAGCCATTTTCTGGCTCGTTTTTATTACCATTGACAACAGATAATAACAATTATGGCGATCTTTTCTCTCTCCCCCCTCTAAAATCGAATTTCATGGAAAACACAACCAAAGAAATACAATTAAACCAATAAACAAAAAAATACACTTACCCATCCCGTCTTTCTTTCACTAATATTGGTGGTATCCATTCCAACTTCTGCTGCGTCGAATCTTTATTCTTGAAACGGACGGCAGAAATATTTGCCCTCTGTGAAACAAACTTTCTTTTATTGCTACCAATTAATTCTTGGTTCCAGGATATCTTATTCTTTGCCTAAAAGATTCTAGCATTCACATTGGCTTATTGTTTAGATCCGGGATAATCTTCCGATGGCCAGGGAATTCTGTCTCAAGGCCCCAGACTACTTCTTTAGGTGCTTCTGTCTTTCGTTACTAAAATCTGATAGCTATCTCTTCCTTTATTGTCCATCTCTCCCCAGCACTGCAATGTATTAAACATAATTGTTGATAGTATAGAAAAGGCATTTTTTCCCCATCCGTCTGCGAACTTTGTCTTCGCTGACTTTAATTCTCATTACAAAAATCGACTTAACATTCGAAAGGTACTGATATTGCCGGTGTTCAGATATTAAACTATTCCATTACCTAATCTCTTACTTCCATAATCATTTCCCTAGCAAAACCGAGCATTATTTATTTCTCACCTTCCCTTCACGCTCTTGGCGAGCTTCGCAACGCTGCCTTATTTATCAAAGAGGAACCCCCGATCAACGTGACCTCTTTTAGCTGATTGGAACTCACTCAGTGGTTTTCTTCGTGATGTCCCTTGGACTGACATTTTTAACCTCCCATTTGAAAATGGCGTCACTGAGTTTTATTCTTGTGTCAAGGCCAGCATAAACGCATTCATCCCTTCTCAGAAATACCAAGTGAAACTTCAGTCCTCTCCATGATCGTTCGATATAGGACACAGGAATAACTATTTTCGGCTATACCAGCATGACGGCTCTCGTCACAAGAGACGCCTATTCGTTGCTGCTCGCAATAAATCTAAGCGAGTCCTAGAAGGAGCAACGTCACTTTTAGCTGAGTGAATGAGGAACTGAATGAGGAACCGCATAGCCTCTAACAACTTTTTTTCTCCAGCGATTACTGGTGGCTTTGTAATAGAGCATTAAATAAATGTAAGATCTCTATTTTTCCCCTCTTCAATCAATATGACTTGTTATCATCCTGTACTAATAAGGCTCTATGCTTTGCCCGTAAATACTCCTCAAACTCTACTCGTGACTAATCTGGAACTTCCCTAACTTCCACTCTAGAACTGGATCTGTTGAATGATATGCATGTAAGCCCTTTCTGGTTTCTGCTATCACCTCTCCATAAAGCATATGGACCCGATGGTATCCCTGTAATAGTCATTAAAAATTGTGCTCTCGAACTTTTTCTCTCTAAACTATATAATACATGCCTCGCCCCTTTATGCTTTCCTGTCTGCTGGAAGTGATCATCTGTTGTTACAGTTTTTAAGAACTCTGGTGAGCCGTCCGAGGATTCCAACTCACGGGCTAATAGCCTTCTACCTCTTTTGGGGAAACTCCTAGTGGCCCTAATCAATGATTAATTATTTCATATATTCCTCAGGACCTTTTTTTCAAACAAGCGATATGTCTTTTCTTTCTGCAAGTAAACTGCTAACGTACTAACGATTATTACGAAAAAAAAAACAAAAAAAAACCTCTATCATGCTATAGAAAAAAACAGTGAAGCCTGGGCTGTAGAATTGAACGTCTTTTATGTCTTTGATAGGATCTGATAATCAGGTGTTCCCCACATAGCTGAAAGGCTATGGTGTCGCTAGAGACTTTTTTGAACTGATCTAGTCTTTCCTGTCAAATTGTGAAAATAGAGTAATTCCGAACGACCACTCGTCTAGATCCTTGGTCATACTGTTTTTAATTTTCATTAATGATCTTGCTGATGACATCAACTCTCAACTTGGTATCTACGCTGATGACAGAACAATTTACTTCTGCCTCCGTAGTAAGCCTTATCAGTCCGATATGGCCAAAATGGCAGCCGATGTCGTTAACTTGGACAAAAGATGGCTTGTTAAACTTAACTCCATTAATCATCTGAGGGACATCTCTGACTTCTATCTACATGGATGATGTTAATCCCCAGGAAAGTGACTCGTTGCGCCTTCTAGGGCCCGCGTTCTCCGCAGACATGAAGTGGATAGACTATATTGAATTCATTGCTAGGTCAGCTGCAGAATCTATCCTACATATATATAT
Organism: Acanthosepion lycidas; assembly: GCA_963932145.1. NCBI lineage: Eukaryota > Metazoa > Mollusca > Cephalopoda > Sepiida > Sepiidae > Acanthosepion > Acanthosepion lycidas. The sequence goes on from OZ010605.1 coordinate 5,895,586, forward strand.
ATATATATATATATATATATATATATATATATATATATATATATATATTTCGATATCGGCGTAGTTCAATTTATAATTACATGAATCATTCATACAAAAAATAAATATAGAGGTTAATGATTTAAATGCCGAGAATACATTGTCGCAAACTATATAAATAAGATACATCAACCACGAACCTGTATATGAATGATATGATCCCTGTTTATAAATTCCATTTTCATAAGGTCTTTTTAGTTTTTACAAGCTTTTGTCTGTTCCTACAGACATCCTCAGGTATGGAAATAGATTTGTTCTTGTTTTTTTTACTTCTCGGTAATAAGAGGACAACGAAAATATAGATGTAATCCGAAAAATTCAGATTTTAATAAGTGTGGCATTCCTGTAATTATTGAACAATATAGTTCATGCCACACTGACGGAAAACCTACCAGTACAAAAGAATTCTCCTATTACTATATTTGTAAAAAAACGCACAACCTTAAAATTTAAAATTCAAACTCAGCGTTGCGACCGCACGTTCCAAAATAATAACCCATTTCTCATAGCATTTTCAGGTTCGAGGTTAGTGTACTTTATTGAAGTTGTTTGCGAGATGTATTCTCGCCATTTAAATCATTAACCTCTATATTTGTTTTTTGTATGAATGATTCATGTAATATATATATATATATATATATATATATATATATATATATATATATATATATATATATCATATATATCATATATATCTATATATATCTATATATCATATATATATATATATCTTATATATATATATATATGTGTGTGTGTGTGTGTGTATATATGTGTATATATATATATATATATATATATATATATATATATATATATATATATATTGGATTGGATTGAGGAATCGGAGAGCCGAGTTCGAATTCCAGTCGAATCCATTACATTCACTTACGTGCTAATACCCTTGGGAAAGGTATGAATCCTCTTCTTCTCCCTCCAGCTATGGGTAAATAGCAGGACAGACTGGGTTCTATAGCCTTGGATGGCAACTGGTCTAGGAGAAGGACAACTCTGAATTCAAAACCTGCGGAGGGTCGTTTGGGAACCTTGTGGCATTCGGTGCACCAGGTCTCTGTATTCGTCCCTCCAAAAAGTGTGGATGGTCCTGCACGAGGCCATCACCACTATAATCAAATGTCATGTGCCGGTGTCCTGGAAACCGATCTGCTTGACCCTCATACGTCGAATCTCGACTTGAGATTCGCTCATATATATATATATATATATATATATATGTATATATATATATATATATATATATATATATAAGTCTACTATTCGTTCATGCTTGGAATATTGCTGCCACATATGTCCCAGTGACCCTGCTATTTACCTTGAGCTCCTTGAAAAGATACAAAGAAGAATCAGCAATATTATTGGTCCTCATATGCCGGATTGGTTCAGCCACTTTTCCCACCGCCGTAAGCTGGCCTGTCTATGTCTTTTCTATAAATACTTTGATGGTAATTGTTCGTATGAGCTCTTTGCTATGATACGTCGACATTTTTTAATCTAAACGCAGTATTAGACTGGCGTCGAGGTCTCGTCAATTTACATTTCAGCTGGCTAGATGTAACCGTAAATTTTATGTTAACAGTTACTTCTGTCGCACTTCACGCTTGTGAAACTCCCTTCCGGCTCCATGCTTTCCAGTCAACATTAATCTGCAAAAATTTAAATGCTGTGTCAATCGCTGTCTACCGTCCTCCTGAATACTCTCTTTTCTTTCTGCTCATCATTAATGTCTTCGTTCCTAATTCTTCCTGACCCTTTGTGATTTTTTGGCATTACTGCCTTGCATGGGTTGATACCGGTGAAAAAACTATTGGATTTGTGGGTCAATCCTCTTTTATATTCAACTCTTTCTGGATCACAACGTTAGTATAATTTACGGCGTTCCGAAAACAAGGAGAGAGGATGCCTCAATTTGAATTTCCAAGAAATAGTAGGAATCGTGATAGGAAAAATTTGATATACCAATCTTCCAAGGTGGGAAAGACTCTCTTTCTTCTTCCTTCATTTTCTCCCTTACTCTCCAGCATTCTCTCTTGCCCCTCTCTCTTTCAGATTCTTTCTTTATGTGTATCTACATCGATACCATATTTTCTTCGCTCTCACCAATTAGATACGTTTAGAGCGAATAGTTGTTTTGCATTCAATTTCATTATTGAGGGACGTCTAAAGATTATGCAGGTCGCTCCGGTGAGGAAAATGCTAGCGGCTTGAGTAAGAAATAGGAAAGCTGTGTTCGAATTCCAGTAGGGATCCTTACATTCACTTACACGTAAACTTGGGAAAGCTATAAATCCATATCATCCCTGGAACTTTCGATTATATGATTTTCCAAGCGTACTTTAGATGCGGCATAAGGCCGAACGTATGGGGCACCCAGTAAGAATCGAACTCACTACTCAGTCGTAATTGTTCTAGCGAGACAACTTGATAAGTGTTAACTTTGTGCCCTTAATTTTCGATTATATAATAAAACTTGTAGCTGGAATATTGTCGTTCACAGAAAAGTATTAATTCAATATTCACACGAGAAAACTAATTATTGTTACAATTAAAAAATATTGGCTTTAAATAGCAAAGGGTTGATAATCTGTAAAATTTAAATCAATAAAAAAAACTATAGCTTATGCTCATCTATAGTCATTAATATTTTCATATTTTTCCTGATTTTATGTTTGCTACAAACATTTAACAAGTTTTACATGTGACAATATTTAAAGAAATAATTCTTTTTTTTTTATTAGAAGCTTAGTGATTATACATTGGGATATTCATTTTAATATGAAAGCATTGCTGGTGGACACATACTTCTGCATATTAGCTAAATTGGGCGTCGTGTAATGGTTAGCAACCTTGTCTGGCTGAAGCAGTGATGACTGAGTAATGAGTTCGATATTCAATGTGTGTTCCATGCTTTCGGCTTTGTGTCCCATCTAAGCTACGCTTCGATAATCAATATATTAGGTAAGTTGCTTACAAAATGTCGTCTTATTGAAATTCTACGAATAAAACGTGGTATTAGTGTTTTCAAATTATTTATAATTTACTATGCATTAAGGAGTTTATGGATACTACCGAATTAAGCAGTTGTACAGTGTTTTGAACGCACCCTTCCTGTGCAGCTTCAGAGTAATTTTGGATTCGGTCCATGTTTTGTTCATGTCGTAAATATTCTTCTTCTGCTGTGGACTGAAATAAATCATTGAGTCTAATTCAGGCACGTATTTCACTGTAAAAAAGAAATTTTAATGAAAATGAGATCCCTAGAAAACACAAGATACCTCTATGTCCAGTGTTTAAAAATCCTCTCTTTATTTATCTTCATATCTGAAAGAGAATGAGGTAAAAGAAATAAAAGAGTTTTTACGTATTTCAAAATTTGAATAGTAAAAAATGTTACTTTTTTTTTTATTCAAATTGCGTGACCATTTCCATCAATGCAGCTTAACGTCATCTTTATCCATTATCAAATATATCAGCCTTTAGGAAAGTGCCGTTTCTGAAAGGTTTTCCTGTGCTAATGCCAAAATGTTTTACTAGTTTTATTTATATATTACTTCAAAACACAATCCATCCGCATCAACGCTTCAGGGCATATAACATCCTTGGTCCGATCATATACTATGCCTCATGTGTTCATTTAGCTACATCTTATTAGTAAACTTGATCAAATGAGTTTTTGGGACGGCCAACAAAGCTGAATATATATACAATTTGAATCAAAAATAATTTAAAAAAATTGGAGGTCGGGTTCCTCACACTAAAATAAGGACAAAAGTCCATGTAAACATATTTCCCCAAATCCTTCGTTTTTTTAGTTATGAGTTATTAGGTTGGTGCAAAAATAATGTCGTTTTCTCACATATGTGAGAAAACGACATTATCTTAGCACCAACCTAATATTAATCCTAAAGTTAACGTTAGACACTGTTAAAAACACAATGTACGATACAATCGATAAACAATTTTACATTTATTGGGGTTTGATCCTCGGACCAAAATATGTAAAATTTCCATATAAAAATATGTCCAAAAGGCCATCGTTGTACCTCAACACAGCAACACATAACAAATGTCCAAAATGTCCTCCGCTTGCTTCTACACACGCATGCACTCGTCGGATCATTGACTCGCAGACTTTTAAAATACTACCCTACGGTGACGAATAGTTTTGCAGGACCCATGACACGTTTATGAAGCGTTTCTGTATTATTAATGTCTGCTGCATAAAACAATTGTTTTAGGTGACCCCACATATAAGAATAAAAAGGATTGAGGACGGAGGGACGTGCAGGCATGAAACCGGTCCTCCCCTAATTATCCATCTTTCATGGTAGATGTCAGCCTGTGCATCGCAAACAATGTGATTAAATGTGCTGGAGCCCCATTATGCATAAATCACACGTCTTCGTATTAGCAGGAGTGCATCCTCTAGCAGGTCTGAAAGTGTGTTCGAAATAAAGTCCATGTAGACAGCTTCTGTATGAAGTCCTGGGAGAAAATATCTACAATTCCATCCCTCTGATTAATCGTAAACTTATGCTGGTACCTAGCCTGTATTGCACCATGGGGGTTCCGATCCACCTTCAAATGTTGATTGTGTAAATTTGCTATTCCATCTCGTCCAAACGTTGTCTCATTTTGTAAACAAGACTGAAGAGACAAACAACATTTAGGCAGTTTGTGCCATAAACCATTGTTATCCAGTGGTGAGTGAACTGAAGGCGAAAGACTCTGCCCACTTTTCACATGATAAGTATACAGGAGCTGCGCATGAATTACCCACCATTCGGCAATATCAGATACACGATATGCTCGTGCCTCTTGACCTGTGTTGACTCATGGACTGTCTCCGATGACCTGTAGTATTTTCAGTTACAGATAAGACCTTCGTCAGGTTGTCAACATTTGTCGTAAGAATCACTAAAAAAAAAACCTTTGAGATATTCAGCTAAAACGTGAACAGTTTAAAATCGTTTTGTGTCACAACCAGTGTCTTCCCGACTGAACAATGGTGAGACGAAAAGTATCGTTCGTGACTTCAATGATTGTACCAACATTCATACTCTGGTTTCCATATTCAAAGTTCATACAAAAACCATCAATAGATCGATGAATAAGTTTTAAATAGAGGGAACATTACAGAGGAAAACTGGATCAGGAGGTCACAACTGGAAGAGGATCATCAATTCGACGTAGAGCGAAACAGATCAATTGTAAAAATTCAACCCAATTCATAAGACCTTTGGCACGCGAGAGAGGAATTTCCGCCATGGCAGTCCAAACGTTAGTGAGAAAAGACGTGAAAATAAAATCGAACGTGAAACGTGCGAGACATCTTGTTACTCCAGGACAGAGTTATAAGGTTATAAGTTTAGAGAGGGCAGACATCATACCGAATATGTTTGAAAATGATCCTATATATATATATATATATATATATATATATATATAATTATTTATTTAAAAATATGATTCCAACGCTACGTAAGAGTTCTCATGTTTCAAAACAAGAGCCGAAAAGTTCAATATAATTATTTGAATTAAAGTGTATTAAAGTACTAAGCTCTGTTCCATCTTCAAGTGAATTTTTTTTCAATAACTAATATCTGAAATTTACGCGTTTTATAAGCATATTCATTATTAAAATGAAAATTACTATGGTAACGGCTAGAGCAATAATTTAAAGAAACGGGCGTAAGGGTTAATAATTTGTATCAATATTTCAGTTACATTCAAAGACGTCAAGTCAGGGTAAGTTTGGGTTGCCTAAATTCAAAGCGGAAGATGACATCGTCTAGTCTTGTTAAGTGTCTATGGAGATTTCTTTATTTCTTTATTTTTTTATTATATTTTTTTTATTATTCTGAAAGGATTTTGTGTATATAAAAGTCGCTAACATTTGTTTTTTGACGACTTCATAAAGGGTTATATTTTTTGTAGGGCATTTAAACAATTTATTTAGACCATGAAATTTAAAAATTATTTTACTGTGTGTTTGTTTTTATGCTAATTATTCAGTGCGAAAATTTGATGATGTCGGGAAAAAACCGTTAACTCATGACTATTGTTTAATAGATTTTTATTATTTAGAAACTTAATAATGTGTAGTTTTTCATGTAGGTATAAAGGGCATGGGTCATCCCAAGTTTTACAAGTTCTAGTTTTGTTTATAATTTTCTAATTTACTTTTCGTATTTTATTCATTTCCTTCAAATGCCAAAAATATTTAGATAGAGATGTTGAAGGAGCACTTATGGTGCCTCCATCTGGTTTTAAATTCATTCTTCGTAGACCCAATGTATATCATATTAGTATTAGGACTCTCAATGGATGAGATAGTACACTGGTGTACCACAGATTTTACGCAGCATTTATTTTCCAATGGACAGTTTCTGGGTTTCTACAATCACATAATTTTTCACTATTTTTGTCTTATTTAAGTGTAGGGTTTTTGTTAATACTATTCTGGCATGTGAGTTTATTGAAAGTCTAAAAATGCGCTGAAAATCTTGAAAGTATGATAAAAAACACAATATTAAAATCCTGAATAAACCCCCATGCCTTATAAGACGCGTAAATTTCAGGTATTAGTTATTGCCCAAAAAATTTCCCTTGAAGATGGTACAGAGATTAGTACTTTAATTCAGTTTAATTCAAATAATTACATTGAACATTTCGGCTCTTGTTTTGAAACATGAGAACTCTTATGTAGCGTTGGAATCATATTTTTAAATAAATAATTATATATATGCTTTACTTTTGTATCGAGCACTATTTTTTTATTTTAAATAATAACAAAAATACTAAAGAACTTTGGATTGTTTACCTAACCAGTTCTTTCCTATTTTCTATATATTTTTACACACACACACACACACACACACACACACATACATATATATATATATATATATATATATATATATATATATATTACATTCAAGAATTTAAGTTAGCTCTACAAAACTGCATATTTGTTTCGGTGTCCAATTCAGACATTTCATCAGGTGGTGAACAAAGATGATCATAAATGATTTTTTTTAAATGCTATTTATGAAACAAAATAATTATGCTTGTTTGCAGTGGTAACTTAAATGTTCAGTGTAATAATCTATAATAAATATTTATTGCTCTTCTTTTGTATTGAGTTCTCTTTTAAAAACATGTTATGAACGTTTGAATTTATATTCGTTTCGTTCTCTTTACGTTTGGGTATATAGAAACATATATATATATATATATATATATATATATATATATATATATATATATATATATATATATATATATACACACACACGAAAATTTTATTTTTTATAACCGGAGAAATATTTTCCGATATTTTAATTTATATATATATATATAGTATATTACATTTACTAAAGTTATGGTAATTTCAATTGTAAAGTATATATATATATATATATATATATATATATATATATATATATATATATATATATATCTTTGAACTTGACTTCAATCCTTCATTAGCTATGATTAATTAATGATGAACATGTCATTTTTGTTTAGAATTGCTTTCATCAGGATACTTCCGTTAAACTTGGAGAGTAATTACACATTATTGTTACTGAAATTAGAGACCAATATATTATAAAAACCTGGGAGAATTCCAGTGAGACAATGCAAATTTGGGCTGTATTATATATATATATATATATATATATATATATATATATATATATATATATATATATATATATATATATATATATATATATATATATATATATATGTGTGTGTGTGTGTGTGTGTGTGTGTGTGTGTGTAAATTGTAGGTTATCTCCCTTGCATTTTTTCTCTATTACATTCCTTGATTTTCTTTTTTCCCATTTTTTTTGTTTAGTCTTTAGCATTTTTACTTGGATAAGTAAAATTATTCCTCATCAACTAATTTACCAGCATATACGTTGAATTCATTGGAATGTACCTTCCATCAGCGAATGATATGATTGCCATACCTTTCCTCCGTTTGTTTAATCATTAGCAGGTCTTGAGATCAAATATTACCCAATATTAAGAAAAATATTTTAATCCTTATTACCCCCCTGAATATAAACATATATTTTATATATATTTTATGTAGCTGTGGGGATTTGAACTCTTCTATATATGCTTATTCCTACGTATATTCCTGTTTGCATTATTTTAGTGTGTCGATGAGTATGCCTGTTCGTGCGATATATGGAATCTTTTGATAGATTCCAAAAATAAAATAGCGTACATTCTCTGGTTTCTTCGAAATTCGCAAACAAAATATCGATAGACGAACTGAAAATAAACCAAAAAAATCTTGACAAAGAACATGATGATATTTGCTGGACTAAACAAATAGAAAGTTTTCGTTATTATTTTTTGTTTTATTTTAAAGAGATAAACAAATACCAGCCAAAGAATCGACTTTAGTTCGGTTGATCGTTGTTATTGGGGCCTGAACAAATAAGACCTGACCATGAATAAGGGTACGTTTGACAGTGATTGCACTGCAGTGGAAAGGATTTCTATTAGTGAGTCAGGAGTTTTTGGGGAAGGTAGTGGATGGGAGAATTTGTTTCTTGAAAGAATGTGTGATATAAAGATATTTTGTATTATTATTTTTTTTTTTTTTACCTTTGCATATCGTTTTTTTTTTAAACTATAGTATTTCAGTTATACACGTTACTTCTTTTTTCGATTCCTTCTACGTTCTATAATGTCTTGCTCTTTGTTTTGCTTTCCATTCATCTTTTCTTTCATTATATTATTTCTTTCTTTCTGAAACATTCTCTCTCTTTTCCTTCTTTCTGTTCTCATTCTTCTTTTCTTTTCCTTCTCTTTTTTCCTTTTCCTAGTTATCTTTATTTTAATATTTTTTTATCAAATTTTTCGTTTTTTTATCTTCTTTATATTTTCCGTTCTTTCTTTCTTTCTTTCTTTCTTTCTTTCTTTCTTCATCTTCTTCCTCCTTCTTCGATATCTCTATTTTCTTTTTCATCTATGTCATATATATCATCTTTTTTTTGTTCTTTTACTTTCACCGCATATCCTATTCCTCATCTTTTCTTTCCTATTCCCTTAAATCCCGCTTCTTTCTTTCATTTGGATGATTTTTATCATTTATTATCCATTTCTCCATTATTTTTATCTTTTATTTCCGTTATATTTTCTATCATCCCATTCTTCTTCTTCTTCTTCTTCTTTCTTTCTTTCTTTCTTTCTTTTTTCTATCTTTCTTTTCTCATCCCCTCGCCTCCTGTTTCTTCCTATTCTTATTTATACTTTCTTTCTTTCTTTTTTCTATCTTTCTTTTCTCATCCCCTCGCCTCCTGTTCCTTCCTATTCTTATTTACTCTTTCTTTCTTTCTTTCTTTCTTTCTTTCTTATTCTTCTTCGCTCTTTTGTTTCTTTCTCCTCTCCATTCTTCCCCCTGCTCTTCTTCAGTCTAATTTTCTACTTCTTTTTTGACGTTTCTTTGCTTTTTTCTCTCTTTTCTAATCCGTCCTTGCCTCCTCTTCCTTCCTCTTCTTCTTTGCTATTTTCTTTCTTTTTTTCTTTCTTTCATCTTCTTCTTGTCTCTGTCATACTTATTTTCTTTTTTCTTCTACTTTCCCCCCATATCACATCCTTTCTCTCTGTCTTCTTTCTTTAAATCATGATTCCTTCCTTCTACAGTGTCACCACACACACACACTCGTACACACACACACTCGCACACACACACACTCGTACACACACACACTCTCGTACACACACACTTTATCGTCTTTAGTCGCGTATTCTTCTCTTTATTTTCTATATTCTTTGCCTTTTTCCTTTTCATTAATTCTTTCTTACATTTGCCGTCTCCTCTTAATGTTTTCTGCCGTCAGTTAATTTATTTCCTATTCTTGTATACCTCCTCCATTTTTTTTCCTTTCCTACGGCGTTTCTTTCTTTCGCTTACATTTTGAAAAGAATTATTATTTTCATTCACTCCTCTTGGTACTTATTCCTGCTCAGTTCGACAAAATCTCACCCTGTCATCCTGAGAAAACAAGAAATTCAATAGAAATATCCGTTAAACACAAGCGGACATTATGAATGCGCCCTCTGTAGACGTGTCTCCGGAACTAAGTTTTGTCCCGCTTCTCTTATACCAACACCATAAACCGATTCCATCCTGCATAGGGACACATCAACTTAAATACCTAAAAAAAAAAAAAAATAATTGACTTTTATAAGCCAGTAGTCAATGGCATCTCAGTGTTAAACAGTTTTGTTTATTATTCAATAACTTTGAATGTTTCCAAAAGTCTCTTTCCTTACTAAAGAAAATGCGATTGTTTTGTTTACAAGACAGATGTATAAACAGATAGAGACAGATAACTGAATACGTGCTGAGATAAACCGAAACAAAACACAAATCCATGAAATTATTCTCTAATCTTTGAGAAAACGATACAGGATTTGAACCTATTTACTAATGTATACTGGAAGTTGGCACAATATCCCACTGTTGTTATGCTTCTCAACATGTTGTCTCGTTGACCAAAATATCGATTCATCTTCACTTCCGGCATTTGAATCAAGATGTTTTATAAATCCCAGCTTTATTTTCCTAAATCCTCTTTCTTAATTATTTGTTTATTCTTATGGATTAACGTTTTAGAATTAAATTTGTAATTGCTTTTTTTTTTAATTTTATATTAGTAGAACAAGACCAGGAATGGGTCACATTAAAATTAAAGAAGCCTTTAGGATTTTCTAGACGATTATTTTGTCTGTTTATAGAATATATTTATTAGGCTGAAACATAAATAATTCACGTTTGGCTTTATGAATAATACTCACAATTTAAATATATTTTATTCAGTCACGTATTAACCATTATTTTCAGTGCCATCTTGCTACTTATCAAGCAGATTTCTGACACTATTCGAATAATATTCTGCAGGATTTGATGCCCCAATGCTTTCAACAATTCCGATCTGGTTTTCATCCGAGAAAGTATTTTCCATCAAAGCGTTTTGCAGCAACTGAAACTACTACTACTACTACTAATAATAATAATAATAATAATAATAATAATCGGTTAATTCCATATCATTTGGATATGGAGGGTGTGACAGGACAGACTGAGTAGCAGCGTTTTTTATTATGGTATTATTGAAAATTGAAAACAACCAAATTTTAGCCACTGCATACGCTGCCAGAGCATTGCTGATACTGAGATGTGTTTTTGTATAATACAAATTTAATTTTATGTATTCAAAATACAAAGTTATTTGATACGCATGATTATTAATTAAGATGATACAATCGTTATTAGAAGTGAGCTTCAAATACGGGACACACTTATAATAAAGTCTCATATTTACTTTATTTTATAACCATTTTTTGCATTGCTCTTTGTTTATATCACGATGCTAGATAAGATATTTTAATTTTCCCACTTGTATGATTTTGGCATCTAAGATTTGCATTTCGCATCTTAATATATGCCTCTTCTGGACACATTATATTGAATTGCGAGGATTGTGGGATTGTGGTCGCTAATAATCAAACCTGGAAGGATTTCTAGTTCTCTCAGAATCACTTCGCTGTAAACTTTGAAGAATTCCGGTGAGAAGTCATGTCCCTGTATTCTGCCAATTTTCTATTCGTATGCTGGCAGTGAGCTCTCAATATAAGTTTTGGAATATTTTAATAAATTTCATAAATGAATAAATTTTCCAAGCACATTAGCCTACCTGAAACTCTTGGTTTTAGTCGTCAGTAGATGCAAGAATAACAATCGGGCGAAGTATGGTATTCGCCAACGGTAGATATTATGTTAGTATGGAATCTTGGCACGGCTGTTTAACAGCTTATTTAATCTATTCGTAGATTTGTGCTCCACATATATCTATGAAGCAGGAATATATACAAATATTAGCAAAAACAAATAGACTACTCACAAGCACAAACACGAACCATGAACAACATAGGAAGTGTGTGTATATATATATATATATATATATATATATATATATATATATATATATATATATATATATATATATACTAAAAAGAAAGAAAAGTAACATATGTAATCCGGGGTTCTTATTGATATTTTTATTTTTTACAAAATGGTGCTCAGTGTAAATTTACAGAGCATTAATATTATAAGTTAACTGATTTAAAATATGTTTATGTTAATTACAAAATTAAATTTTAAGTTTTTAGCTTCTATCTTTGAAACATGGTTATTACTGTGTAGCGAAAAAACATATTTTAAATCAGTTAATTTATTATATATTTATTACATTTTTTTGTCACTACCACATAAAATAGAGAGATTTTGACATCGACAAACATAAGAAAACTTAATTAATTTTGATAATATGTGGAAATATCCAGTTGCCTGAAGAAGGTCACGAGACCCGAAACGCGTGTTGCAAAATTATATATATTGTTTTAAAAATAACCACATTACAAACAAAAACTTTTGCGATCTCTCCCTTCTTTTTAACACACACACACACACACACACACACAGACATATATATATATATATATATATATATATATATATATATATATATATATATATATATATATATATATATAGTTATTATAATATTAATATTATGATAAATTACAACAAATATATTTACATCGCTACACAAAAACTTCCATGTTTCAATACTACGATGGTAATTCTGGCGATGGTAGATAACTAATGAAAAAACTGATTTATTAGGAAAATTTATAGAACAAATATTTACCTTTTACGAAAAGATTAACATTCTTTATTTAGTGTCAAAATCAACTAGTGACAAATCCGATGTTAAGACTTGGTCTCTTCGAAAGTACTTTTCCATTTATCTGTCAAATTCCATTTCACATATTCCTTTAGCAGGTTATTCGAGGGTACTTTTAATTCGTGCATATTTGGTATATATATATATATATATATATATATATATATATATATATATATATATATATATATATATATATATATAATAACAAACTTTATTTTCATCATTCGAATGCGAACTATCCCTTTTGATGATCCCTTCGTATTTTCTATAATAAGCTGGAAAAGTTATCCCTTCATCTGGATTGTACAGACATTCGCTGATTGAATTAGCAACAACATCTGGAGTGAATGAATCTGAAGATTTCTTTCATCGTTTTGGAAATGAACCCAGACAACTTCTGCTGTTGTAGTTGTAAGTGTAATTGCTGTTCATGTTGTCGTTTTTTGTTGCTGTAGTTGTTGATCGTGTTGTAATTTTTGTTGCTACAACTGTAATTCTTGTTGTTTTTGTTGCGCCAACATTTGAACCATGATTGCTTCCATTTCGCTGAAAACCGCTGCACCATTCCTCGTGTAAGTTGAACGAATTCTCGTAAATCCTTGAGAATCCTCGTCGCCACTTTTGTAATGTCAACGAACACTCGTTGTCTCGTATGTAATGCTCGTCGTAGTAGAGACTTTGTAATTGCAGACACGACTATAGTACGCCGTTGAACAATACTGGTGTCAGAGGCCTTCGAATAACATTCACACTAATATCACTTGCTAGATAATCCGCGCTCGAATAGTAATCCGTATAGTAATCCGTGGAGTGGTCAAGTAGACGTCACGCTACATTCTATTTATAAGTTTCCTCTATGGTCACATGATCTACTTAATTCAATAATGGCGATATGTGTTTAAACACAAGTGTCAGTAGCGACACTTCATTCCTATATAACATATATATAAAGGGAGCGAGAGAAAAACAAACGGAGAAGGAAAGAGTCATTAACTAACATACATATTATTTTTAAATATTAGTTATATAATTATATATTCAAAATTTAGCAATAATATATATTATATATTACACAAGTCAGATTGGTTTATTTAGTTTCATGGGTAACAAGTCTGACAGCATGTCGTGGGTCAGAGTAGCCATACCAGACCAATTACTCTCGATTTCTCACTGACTTTTCTGAAAACGTGATTTCTTCAATGGATTAAGGGCATGAGCGATATAAATAAATAAAAGTATATAAATCGAAACATGATTAGATATCTGATATACACGAATATATGTATATCAGCTAAATCCTAGTCTATATCCGCATATATCTTCACTCTAATACTCACCATCATATATATATATATATATATATATATATATATATATATATATATATATAGAGAGAGAGAGAGAGAGAGAGATTAATGCTATGTATTCGAAATATATTGTCGATGACCTCATCAAAGAAACATGGAAAGAATTTTCGTTTTTACGTTCCTTGTACTTTATTTAATGCTTTACTTGAAATGTGTTTCACGCTGGGATTATTTCGCGAATTCAGGAAAGTGAAATGCATTTTGTCATCCTTCGGGCTTGAGCGGATATCAAAATTGATCAATTTCTTAAATATGGACAAACACGTTTGCACTCATATCACACACACACACACACACACACATATATATATATATATATATATATATATATATATATATATATATATATATATATATATATATAATATATATATATATATATATATATGTACTGTTCTCACTTCTTTTATTTTTTACTCGAAGAAATATATATTTTTTCACAGGTTCTTATCATTTCTTCTCATGAAAATTATTTGGCAGAAATTCGGGTCCTGCTACAAATCTCGTCTCAAACCGAATAACAGATTCTGGTTTCACCTCTTTTTTTTATATATTTATTGATTTAAATGTTTTCCTTCATTCTAGTTAACTATTACCATTTACCATACCGCCAAATACCATGCAACCACAGACGCATATCAAACTTGTCAATATATATATATATATATATATATATATATATATATATATATATATATATATATATATATATATATATAATTGTGTGTGTGAGCGTTATAATAATAAATAAAATGAAAAGTTAACTCCCTTATATTGAGGAAAGAAATCATGTCAATTTTGAATTTTGATATCTAGAAAGTTGCATAACGCACTAAAACGAGCAGTTGAATTGTTTTGAATTTACAGAAATGCTTATACACATTCACAGACAATTTAACCCCCTGAAGATGGTCTCATATGAGATTGAATGTAGCAGGTTTTGAATCTAAGACTATAGAACCCAGTCTGGAGGGAGAAAAAGAGGATTCCTAACTTTCCCTAGGTTATTTGCACGTAGCTGAATGTAATTGATTTGTTTGGAATTCGAACTAGGCTCTCCGATTCGACAATCCAAGACTTTTATATACATACATATATATATATATATATATATATATGTGTGTGTGTGTGTGTGTGTGTGTGTGCGTGTGTGTGTGTGTGTGTAGGAAATGCATTACGAGCGGTGACGTAATTCTGAAAATAAAGATTATTTTAAGAAAATCTTTGTATTAATCTAAATCAGTCTTTTTGGGTGGCTACCATAAATGCATTAAAGTCTTCGATATCAGGGAGACATAATATGAAAATATAAAAGTTGACACTGAAGTCAACAACGAGAAATGATACTCAGCTTCATGTCAAACCCAATCGTCAAGACCTGACTATTACCTTTTTATCCATAGCTGGAGGTAGAAGAAGAGGGTTCATACCTTTCCCAAAGATATTAGCTCATAAAAGATTGTGGCATTTAGAAAAAAACATATTTCGATTCGTATTATATCCTACCTGAACTTTACGAAAAACCAATTAATTTCCATGCCTGAAGATGACTGTATGTACAGTTGAAAGTACTTGCGTATTGAAGAAAGACTATATACAGCTTATCATTTTTAAAAACTAGTAGGATAACATTCATCGAGTTATTTGTAGGTTAATGCACCTTTAAAATTTTTGCCATTTTTTATTAACTTTACTAATCTACTACTTCACATATTTGATATATATATATATATATAAAAGTGAACATAGAAGTCAACACTTAGAGGCGACAGTCTGTTTCATGCTATATGCAATCGTCAGCATGAAACAGACTGTCGCCTCTTAGTGTTGACTTCTATGTTCACTTTTATATTTACACACGCTCTATCTCTGATATTGAGCACTTTATTCCATAAATATAGCACACCTTAAGACTATATTTCTTTATATATATATATATATATATATATATATATATATATATATATATATATATATTAAAGATGTAGTGAATTTTTTCACATCTACCATTTTTATTAATTCAAACAGTATTTTTACTGGATACAGACACGTCATTTATTTTTTAAACAGTGTGTATTACATCTATCTATTTCTAGGCTTAATAGAAAATAATTCATCGCCTACCAGGCTGCGTAAACTCTTTTGAACTCTGTCAAAGCTGGAAATGTCGAATCGTAAAAAGCAACAGAAATGTCCTAAATCTTCGTCCACCATTCTAAGTCTAAGCATGAGAAAAATATATCTCAGAAAATAAAAAAAAATTCCCGCGAAAACCAGCTTATTCGACACGAGGCAATTAGTTATCAGTCGTACAATATGGTGTCTTGCATAAAGTAAATCGAAAAAGGACTAGCGAACATTAATCATTCACCAAGCTACAAAATATATTTTGTTTTCTTTCAATTTAGTTACGGCGTCGGTTGTCTCTCTCTCTCTCTCTCTCTCTCTCTCTCTCTCTCTCTCTCTCTCTCTCTCTCTCTCTCTCTCTCTGTCTTTCTTTCTCATATTTTGTTGTTCTCTTCATATTTTTTCGTCTCCCAAGCTTCGTCTTCGTAAATAAACTTTTCAGCTATGTACAGTTAGTCTGTATTCTAATAAAACCAACAATGTTATTTTTGTTTTTTTTTTACTATACGGTAAATATTTATAAAAACGGTCTCTTTCCTTAATAAGCACTAAAATTATATGTGAATATTTATCATATAAAGTGGATATTATACATTGAGAATTTAAGATCAATACCCAGATATCTCATTAAGAATCGGGTCCGTTCTTATTAGGTTGGTGCAAAAATAATGACGTAAAAATGTCGTTTTTTGACGTTACAAAATTCGTCAAAAAACGACATTATTACGTCATTATTTTTGCACCATCCTAATATTATGTTTTCTTTTTTTTTTCTTTTTTTGCTTTCACCTTTCTTCGTCTGCCATCTCTACATAAAAACAAACATTTTGATTAACATACTCTCTTTTTTTATTAACTTCACTAGCCTTTACTATGACCAATGGGTGTTCAATTCTCCAGACACTCTCTTCTCTCTTTAAAATAAAATTCTAAAATATGAAGTAATATTTCAGCCGCTTCCACATGCTTTCCTGCCTTCCCTCTGTCCTGCGCGTGTTGAAATCTCCAGGTTCTCTTTCTTCTTTTTGTCTTAGTCTGCTTTCTTTTCATATAAAGCTATTAAATAACATTCTAAACGTTTCTACATGCTTCCGTTGAATTCACTATGTATTGCGGGTATTCATTTCACTAGGCTCTTTTTTCTCTCTTTGTCCTTATCGGCCACCTATTCATAAAAACCTGTTAAGCAACATATTAGCTGTTTCCCACAGGTTTCCTATGACTTTAATATATCCTGTGAGTGTTGAAATCTCCAGTCACTCTTTCCTCTCTTTGTCTTTATCCGATATCTATACACAAAA
Source organism: Acanthosepion lycidas (assembly GCA_963932145.1). Classification (NCBI taxonomy): domain Eukaryota; kingdom Metazoa; phylum Mollusca; class Cephalopoda; order Sepiida; family Sepiidae; genus Acanthosepion; species Acanthosepion lycidas. The sequence goes on from OZ010605.1 coordinate 5,913,220, forward strand.
ACCTGTTAAGTACCATATTAGCCGTTCCAAATTATTCACTTGCCTTCACTATGTCCTGCGGACACGCAATGCTTTATGGCCTTCTTTCTGCTCTAGGAGTCCCAGAAATAGCTATTATCACTTCTGAATCATCCGAGCGTAGCATAGCAAGCCTATCTCAACACCATCAATATTACAATGGATCTAGCTTAGAAATTTACACCTGATGATCGACATTCATTCATTCCGATAGTTCAGACATTTAGAGCTAAAACTCTCCACGTTAGTTTCACTGGCCATTGACTTTACTTGTTCCTTTCGTTATTCATTAATAAGAAGTAATTTCCATTCGTACAGTTTTCTTCCCAACAATGTACGCATAACAGCTGGTTCGAAATATAAGTGTACTTTGGCTTCAATTTTCCTTTAAAATCCTTCATTGTTCCATAGACAGCATCCCTGTGTTGAAGCACATAGCTTTTTTCCTCAAGTTTCCTCCTCGTCTCTGAGAAAACTGCCGAGCATTCACTGCAATATTGGAGTAATGATGGTAGATAGCAGTTGAACAATATTGTCTTTGCTTTAAAAATAATTTTTTTCGATATTTTAATACTTTAGATTTTGAAAAAGAAAAGTTTCATATTCCAATGATTCTTCAGATTTCGGAGTCACATTTTTCGTTTTTCTGTTAAAATATTCAAACTTTTCAAACTTGCTTGATTTTAACAGCTCGAATCTATGTCTGTTCCTCTTGTGTGCAAGCATAGATTCTGTTTTCTTACAATCGATAATTAGTCCTTTAATCTGGTTAATTTAACGTCAATTAGGGCAATGGGGAGGCCCTATCTTCACGACAAGGTCCATTTTTGTGTCACAGTCTAACAAAAACATGGTACTCTGATATCAATTCTAGTATTTCTTTTTAATCATTTCACCCAAAGCAATTCAATAAGGTCACAAGAACTCAATAGGCTCTTGAATGTTAAATGTTATAATAAAAAAGAAATCGATTAAGGGGGTAGGACAATAAAAGAATAAGAATTAAGGAAACAGAAGATAACGTTTTTGAGGTTTCATTTACCGTTAATTAGGCAATGGATAAGCGCTGAGAGCAGATCTTCAGGACAATGTTATTTTGTGTCTCAGTCTACAAAAAAAAAAAATGGTTCTCTGATATAAATTCAAGTAATTATTTTTAATCATTTCCTCCACTGAATGAAGTGCAATTAAGCTACAAGAACTCAACAGGCTGCTGAAATGTTAGAGGACATATTAAAAAAAATAAGTGGGTAAAACAATAAATGAATGAGAATTAAGAAGAAAGAAAATAACGCTTTACATTGCATTAAACTTTTTGAACATCAAAGTTGAAGGGGAAGTAAGAAGCCGGAAGAGATTTGACGAAGGGAGAATTGCGATAGAAGAAACTGTTAACATAGAACATACGGTCAAATCTAGCAATTTGTAGTATTAAATGATGCAAACTTGCCGTCAATCTAGTTCTGCGCGTTATTTCATAAGGGTCTAGTTACCATAAAGTTATGTTCATCAATAAAATTACCATGAAATTATTTCTAGAAAATGCAAAGCGTAGCGAAGTTAGTTCGGTGGGAAAGTGGCTGAAACCGAAAATATTAAATAAAGATATTTATACCCGCCATCTTGAAAAAATATCTTAAATTATATATATATATATATATATATATATATAATCCTCCACAAGAAAAATCAAAGGCATATACTTTAGTCTTTTTCGTGATTCCCTCAAGTTAATATATGCAATTATTCTTCCTAATATCAGAACGATCAAAACGGAAAAGTTTCTGTGCTTTGACGAGAAATGAACTAGATTTTTATCGATATAAAAACCGCGACATTTTAGCGTACATTTAAATTCATCATCGACCCGGAAAATATCTGCTTCGTTTTTAATAGAAGGGAACCTTCATGAATATTTATAACGTATTCACCGCGCACACATATTGCTGGAATACCAAATACAAACATATATATATATATATATATATATATATATATATATATATATATATATATATATATATATATATATATATAATCTTAAAATGTGCTATATTTATGGGTTAAAGTGCTCAATATCAGAGATAGAGCTTGTATATATATATATATATATATATATATATATATATATATATATATGAGGAAATATAGTTTTAAGTTGTGCTATATTTATGGGATGAAGTGCTCAATATCTGCGATAGAGCGTATGCAAATATAAATGTATATAAGTGAACATTGAACTGAACACTCAGAGGTCACATGCTGTTTCATGCTAGACGCAATCGTCATGCCCCTATATATAATATATATATATATATATATATATATATATATATATATATATATATATATATCATGCATGTGTATATATATATATATATATATATGTGTGTGTGTGTCTCTCTCTCTCTCTCTCTCTCTCTCTCTATATATATATATATATATGTATGTGCGTGTGTGTCTCTGTGTCTCTGTGTCTCTGTGTGTGTGTGTCAATTGATATCACCCCAAGAAAGGCAATACAGCCACTAACACGCAAAGGCTTACAGGGTGTTGAGGAATTAAGAACTGAAACATTAATAATGAGCGGGCAGGGAAAAAGATAATCAGGAGGACAGTAGATAGCGATTGACATTGCATTTAAATTCTTGCTGATTAATCTTGGCTGGAAAGCGTGTAGCTGGAAGGGAGTTCCACAATCGATAAGCGCGAGAAAATAAAGAGTTACCATTGAAGTTACGTTTACATCTAGCCAGCATAACTGTTAACTGATGTGATCACTCCGCCAGTCAAGTAGTGCGCTTACATTCCTACAGTCTAGACAGCATAGCAAAGAGTTCAACCGAAAAATAAAAAATGCACTGAGAGGCAACATTACGGCGGTGGAAAATTGACTGAAGGCGAGCCGCCAGATCAGGACCAGTAATATTGTTAAATCTTGTTTGGATCTTATCAAAGACATCCCGCTAAATAGCAGGGTACCGGACCATATATGACAGCAAACATTCTAAGCATGGAAGAATGGTAGAATTATATAAGACAGATTCTAACAAAAAAAAAATAGCCTCACATAACACAGTCGGCCGAGTTTCTTAGCAGCTGATCTTGCAATGGACAAACAATGAGAAATGAGCGCTTCGGAAATATAACCCTCACAGGTCACATTGAGTCAAGAGACATAGGGGAAGACATCCAGAGTCTTACCTGATGAAATTTTATGAATGGATGGATGAAGTGTGCGGTAGATTTAGTAAAGAGAGAAAAACTATCAAGAGCTACACGAATAGGAAATTTACGAGGGCCATGATCAGGTATGTCCTGACGGTATGCGGAACTTAGAAGAACTAACTTTTACTATCCGTCTTGATATTTACAGATTCCATCGACAAAAATAGCCTCACATGACACAGTCGGCCGACTTTCTTAGCAGCTGATCTAGCAATGGATTCAATATAGTCTTTTAGATAATATGGATAAGTTGTGTTTTTTTATGAAATCTTTCAAAGTTTCTGAATATTGAAAATAGTAAATAAAGATTTACTTTCTTTCTCTCAACAGAGACGTACACACAAACACACACACATACACATCTAGTAAAATTTGTAATTTGACGTGTTAACTGCCTGTCCTTTTGATAACATTTACCAAATAAATCACATAAGCTAGATTTTACGTCATTATATATTATTTATTATATTTTTGTCGTCATACTTATTGTTAAGGGGTCCCACCACTTTTTCATACAAGTGGACTCGCCCAGTGTGTACTTGTTCTGCTGCCGATGAATACCCGGCAGTCAGAGAGCGTCAGAGAGTGACAGTGATACATTGAGAGAGTGAGGGTGTGAGTTAAACGTTTTGTAGGAGTCACAGTTGCAAGCACGTAGACTCAGAAGGAAGTCTTACTTCGATACTGAATTTCCCAGATTATATATATATATATTATTATTGCTACTAACCGCATTTCTGGATTTATTACCGTATTACCAATTGTATTATTACGTCAATACATTTATTTGCTATATTTCATTCCAGCCTTTGTCGTTCTTTTGAGACCGAATTTCATCCCGGAATCCACAACAAATTGGCGACGAAGATTCGAACTCACACGGCAAGAAAAAACAACAAAACATTTTCCCTCGTCGTCCGCAGCGAATTGGCGACGAGCGATTCGAACTCGCACGAGAAGAAATAGAAAAATCCTCCCCTCGTCTACAACAAATTGACGACGTGCGATTTGAACTCACACAGGAAGAACAAACAACAACAAAAATTTTCCCTCGTCGTCCACAACAAATTGACTAAAAAGAGTTATGAGGAGTAAAAATATGTAAAATTGAGTTATCATGGAAGATTTTTAAAATATTAGGTTGGTTCAAAAATAATTTCGTTTTCTCACATAGTAACATAGGTTAGAAAACGAAATTATTTTTGCACCAACCTAATATTTTGGTAGAACTGATAAAATACGAAAATGATCAACAACTACAACTACAAGAAAGAATGGAAGAAAAATAATAAAAGCAATTACTACCATCGCAGAAGGGAAATCAAGAAAGACAAATAGAGCTCTAGAAACTAATATTGAAAGTAGCGGGAAACAAGCGATTAGATATTGAAAAAGAGGCAACGTTTTCGCAAGACTCGGTGTGGAATACCATAGAGATTTTCAAATATTCTCGAGATGATGATAAACATTTCGGAGATTACTTCAGAAGATATGAAGACATCTTTAACATCGACTGACAAAGCTGGACAGAAGCAAAAAAGCTACGTCTGTTGCTTAGAAAATTAGGAACTGAAGAATATACAAAGTTCATGGATAACAAATAAACTTCTGCGGTATGAAATCTTTCCTCACTGCAAACTGCCCGGATATACTGGCTTTCTGTGAGACTAACCTTGTCTCGTCTATCGCCTGATCTCTCAATCCCAGGCTACCTTCCTCTCCTCAGAAAAGATTCTCTAACCCACATGCACGGCCTTGGTGTAAACGTCAAGGACCATCTCCCTATAGCCAGAGAGTTGTCTCTCGAATCGCCAGACCAGTCATACATGTGTCTCCGACTATCTCTTCTCAATGCGGTAAGCTATCTCTTCTTCCTTTACCGCTCTCCATCCTCTCAAGACTGTGGGATACTCGATAGCATTTCTGACAGCATAGGCAAGGCTCTCTCCCTCCATCAGTTTGCTCACATATTTGTGTTTAGCGACTTTAACGCCCATCATACCTTGAGGCTTAAGAATACTACTACTGACCACGCAGGCATTCAAACAATTAACTTTTCAGTTTCTCAATCCCTCACGCAAATAGTTAACTTCCCCACTCGTTTTACCTTCAACCGGGAAGGTAAGGCCTCTCTTCTCGATCTGTGATTTACCTCCATCCCAGAGTCTTGTAGGGCCACGAAACTCTGTCCTCTTGGTAACTCCAATCATGCTGTAGTATCTGTTAACTCCACCCCCTGAAAAGAAACTCCTACCACTAGAAATTCGTTCTACTATCAACGAGCTGACTGGGATGCGTTCCGTGATTTCCTCCGCGATGTCCCCTGGTATCGTGTTTTACGCTCCCCGTCCAAGAATGTGCTTCTGATGTCTCATCCTGGGTTAAAGCTGGAATCGACGCTTTCATCGCCTCAAGGAAATATAGGCTCAAGTCGCGCTGGTTCTCCGCTGCTTGCTCAGCCGCTATCGCCCATGGGAACCACTTCTTTCGCCTATTCCGTAGTGACATGTCTGACTACAATAGACGTCTCTTTGCCTCTGCCCGTAATGAGTGTAAACGTATCCTCAACGATGCTAAGTCACTATTTGGTGCTCGGATGAAGGAGCGTATTGCAACTCGCAAATTTGGCTCCAAAGATTATTGGCGTCTCTGAAAATTGCAAACCCTCTATACCTCCATTGTTCAACCAGTTCGAAGTCCTGACCTCTTCTGCCGACAAGGCTGAATGCTTTGCTAGGAAATTTTCAGTCAACTCTGCGGTCGACTCTTCCGGGGAACCCATACCGAACTTCCCTCTTAGAACTGAAGCCCTATTGAGTGAGTTATACATAACCCCATCATTGGTATTGGGCGTTATCTCCAATTTAGACCCCAACAAGGTTAGTGGTGGAGATGGGATACCAGCCATTGTCTTAAAGAAATGCGCGCCTGATCTGGCGTCCGCCCTTTCTAAACTATATAACTACTGCCTCAAGGAATCTTGTTTTCCTGACTGCTGGAAATCCTCTTCGATTGTTCCTGTCTTCAAGAAATCTGGCGACCCCTCTGACCCTTCCAACTACCGTCCTATCAGTCTCCTACCCCTCTTCGGTAAAGACTTCGAAGCCCTAATCAATAGCGAGGTGGTTAACCACCTCACATCCCATGATCTGAATCTCAGACAAGCAATATGGCTTCCGCTTTGCCCGATCTACAGCTGATGTGCTTACGCCCATCAATGGAACTCTACCGAGCTCTTCAAAATAAAGGGTAAGCTCGTGCCATGGCCCTAGACATCTCCAAAGCATTTGATAGGGTTTGGCATGTCGGCCTTCTTCGCAAGCTCCAGGGTTATGGCATTACGGGCCGATTGATTGACCTAATACAATCATTCCTGTTAAACCGTGAATTGAAGGTTGTTCATAACGGATTCTCCTCCAGTTCCTATCCCACGAACGCAGGTGTTCCTCAAGGCTCCATCCTAGGCCCCAATATTTTCCTTATCTACATAAATGACCTTCCTGACGCCATAAATTCCCAAGTTGGGATCTACGCGGATGGCACCACAATTTATTCCTGCCTCAAAAACAAATCTAGTGTCACTGACAAAACTAACCTAGCCGTGCGTCTCGAAAAAGACCTCCAATCGTTTGTGGACTGGGACCAGAATTGGCTGGTCAACTTTAATGCCTCAAAAACAAAACTGCTCTCTATTAATCAACACAGTGATCTTTCCTTGCCCTCCATTAGAATGTCTGACGCTCAACTTCTCGAGAGCAACTCTCTGCGGCTGCTCGGTCTCACGTTGTCGGCTGACCTGAGATGGAACAAATTCATTGAGTCAATTGCTTCGTTCACCGCAAGGAAAGTTGGCTCCCTGTGCCGCGCCAGGAAATTTTTCTCCCTGGAATCGATCTTCCACATCTACAAATCAACAATTCGCCCTTGCATGGAGTATTACTGCAATATATGGTTTGGAGCCCCTTCTGTTTGCCTTGGGTTCTTGATAGGCTCCAGAGGCGGATATGCAATATAATTGGCCCTGATCTGGCATCTCGTCTACAGTCACTTTCTCAGAGACGCGCCGTCACCTCCCTCTGTCTGTTTTACAAATACTTTCATGGCAATTGCTGCGAGGAGCTGCATTCGCTGGTTCCAAAACTTCATGAGCTCAAGCGCCCTACAAGGCTGGCATCCCGCTCTCACCCCTTCACTGTGAAAACTCGTAAATGTAGCCGTCTGTTCTACTCCAATAGGTTCATGTTTCGCACCTCTCGCCTGTGGAATTCCCTTCCCTATTCCAGTTTCACTGAGAGCTATAATCTCCAGCTATTCAAATGTAATGTCAATCGACATCTCCAGTTGCCTTGATCTATCCACTACCCTTCTCCTCATCCTTTCTTCTACTCGTATTAGCAATTGTATTATTACGGCAATACATTTATTTGCTATATTTCATTTCTGCATTTGTCATTCTTTTGAGACCGGATTTCATCCCGGAATCCACAACACTTATATTCATTAAATTAAATAAATTACAAAGTTTACTAAGTATATATATATATATATATATATATATATATATATATATATATATATATATATATATATATGTATATATATATATATATATATATATATATATATATATATGTATGTATGTATATATATATATATATATGTATGTATATATATGTATATATATATATATATATATATATGTATATATATATATATATATATATATATATATATATATATATATATATATATATACGTGTGTGTCTGTGAGAGTGTGTGTGTGTGTAAAAAGAAATAAAAACTAAATATTTACTTTTTCTTTTTCATATTCGGAAATAAATACATACAAAGTGCAATGGATAAATTATCGTATAAATTGCGTAAAAACGATAATAAAACTGATAATAACTTTTTAACGGATATATTTACCAACATTACCAAAAAATATCTTGAAATGATAAAGAATCCATTTATTCAATAAAATCGCATTTGGCTTCAACCACAGCCTCCAGAAGACTTCGAAATCTCTGGCATCTCTTCTGTATGGTTTCCTTGTTTAAGATGGTGAATGCTGCGATAATCCTTAACTTCAGTTCATTTTCCGTGTTACAAGGAGGTTTGTCTGTCTGTCTGTCTGTCTGTCTCTCTCTCTCTCTCTCTCTCTCAACTGCACCCCACACATAATAATCAAGTCGGATGCAGTCTGTAGAGTTAGGTGGCTATATGTAAGGGATGATGTGGTCGCAAAAATTGTCTGACAGTCACGAAAGAGTTTTCCTGCTAGTGTGCCATGATGAAGAATCCTGTTACCAGTCATAGGATCTTACAGGGCAAGAGTATTTCCTGAATGCATTTGACAGTCCTCCGTGTTGATTCTCTGGGAAGATTAATGGAGGTATTCCGTCGCCGTCACAATTGATAACTCCAAACACCATGATGTTGACTGGATATATCAGCCAACACTTTCTGAATCGTTCTGCATTGTCTTTAGATTGATACGCAAACAAACGGAAATTTTCGTATAGGAACATCTGAAATTTCTGATGGAAAGAATTGCATCATTGTGCATTTTTCGCAAACCTGGTGCATAACTGGCAAAAATAAAAAAAAACGCGCATGCGCGGAATTAAAATTTGAAATAGCGACAATTTGACCACCACACACACACACACACTCTCTCTCTCTCTCTCTCTCTCTCTCTATATATATATATATATATATATATATATATATATATATATATATATGATAAAAATATACACACGACGCACGCACTCTTAAACTGAAAAAAATAAATAAAACCATCCTTGATAATGAGTAAAAGTATAGCCGAAAGCACTCGGAATTATAGAACATTGTTATGGTCCAAGGTTAGGACCATGGAAGAACAACACGGAACACAAGAGTAGAAATAACAAAGAATATATTACACGAAAAATAATACAAGAAGTGGAAGGTGTTAGTATGACTGTCAGACTGGTTGGGAGTGAACTACTATCAGCTCGACTTGATTCAATACCAATATTTAACAGTCCCCTCACGAGGAATGTATGTGGCACAAGACCGAATTTAACGTGGGTTTCTCCTAGCCCGTAGTCTCGGCCAAATATATATCATTTCAACCCGCCTAGACGGGTTCAGGGCCTGTCTACCTGCCGGACGAAACTTTGCCCTTCGAGCGTTCGACAGAAGTCGCACACAGTCAGAGACTGCGGGTGACTCGATTCAATACCGTCCGTCTCTCTTGAGAAACATGGTATATATAGGGTTAGGAAGAGTTCATTCTGTCAAACTAGGTAAGGACTCATGACAAACATTTGGACAGATTCTACACACTCTCTGTCCCAAAAAGAAGCACTTGTTCGAACACCAGAAACATTAAATAAAAAGCTTACTCGTAGTACCTTGTCCGTCGTTTTTAATGAAACATGAATAAATGAAGAATTGCTGCCTAAATACACAATATATATATGCATTTATATATATATACATATACATCTGCACACACACACAGACACATGCACCCCCCACACACATATATATATATATATATATATATATACGCACACACACACATATGTATGTGTATGTATATATTATTAGGTATCACATGTGAAATAACAAACTTAAAGAAAATGATTAAAACTCTTTTGAACACTTAAATAAATAATTAAGTTAGTTAGTTGAATTAAGCACTATGTTGATGAATGGCTGTTCTGCAATGTAGCACTAAATATTTTATCCCATTTAAAAAAAAATTCTCATTGTTTGATTTGATAAACAGTTCAAAACCTTCGATTACTTCTTCCTTATTGGTGAATGTTTCATTGCGTATAAAAAGTTCTAAATAGGTGATAATCACGAGGAGAGATATTACGAGAATATGGAGGGTGAGTCATAATTTCATAATTCAGCCAATTCAGCTTTTGGACATTGGATTGAAAACCGTGTGACCGTGCGTGGTCATGCAGTAAAATTGGGCCTTCTCTATTCACAATTCTAACATATTTCTTTTTCATTTTTTCGTGCATAAACTCAATTTCAATCCAATACGGGTTTGCTGTTGTTGTTTTCCTTCGAGGCAAGATTGAATGAATAACCCTTTTGAAAGAACACCATACAGTAACCATTAACCCTTTAGGGGTGCAGTGGAGTTTTTGGATATTGCTTTGGTGATTCACTTGCACCTAACCCCTCACCCACTCTCTTAAATTTGTCAAAGATTATCCATTTCTCATCGCATGTAATGATTCGATGCAAAAATGTTTTACTTTTCCCACTTTGTACTTACAGAGTAAAATTACTCGACATTGGGCTTATGAATAACAATATCTGGAAAGAAAAAAGCCAGAAATAAGTCCAGTTTATATATATATATATATATATATATATATATATATATATATATATACACTAGGGAGGTAAATTCTTTCTACGTCCGGATCAGCAACAAACAAAAAAATGCGTGATTTCATGCGTGACAAGCTAACAGAATACCCAACTGCGCTTGGATATATAGAAAATTTGGATAGTATAAACAAACATATGCACATAATTACATACTTACATCCACACATGCATACACACACAGATACATACAAAAAACAGAAAGTAAAATTTGAAATTTAATTATAGAATTAAATTAAAATGCCTAGTACTGTTTCATTTTCAAGCAAAATTAGGATTCTAAAGTTCGCTTGAAAATGAAATAGGACTATGGATTTAAATTTACTTCTATAATTAAATTTTAAGTTTTACTTTTTCTTTTGAAACATGGTAATTCCTGTGTAACGATGAACCCTATTTTTAAATTTGTATATATATATATATATATATATATATATATATATATATATATATATATATATATATATATATATACTATATATATATATATATATATATATATATATATATATATATATATATATATATGATAGGGTCAGTTCGTTAAACAAAACGCCGGCTGAAAATAACGAAATAACTGATGGAATAAATTCTATCATACACTGTTTACACCAAATCGTTCACAAAAATGAAACACTCAAAATTATCATATCAATTTTGAAATTTTGACGTCGTATATATATATATATATATATATATATATATATATATATATATATATATAAATTTACAACTTGCCTTTCACTGTATAGAGAATTGAATCCAAATGTAAAATTTATAACATGAACTGACAAGGCGCGTCAGAAGAATTCAAGCAAATATTCTGGAACAGTTTGAAGAATATACACAAGAAATACGGCAAAATCGATTCCTAGCCGGCTCTTTGTGCAAAGCAGATTCGGGGTGTCAGACAACCTCCATCATTTCATCAATTCCCAAATAAATACAGGTTGATAGTAAGTATGTGAAATCATTCACATATTTAGGAATTAATAATACTAATAGCTAGCCACTTGAATTCGAGGATACCCGTCCCTCTAGGGCGGCTAGTCAATCCCTATTACAGACGTTCGCTCAGGCACATATGTGTTTGTTCAACACCCGCAGAGCCCACTTGTGGTTTATACTGCAACTATGCTGAGCTGACCTTAGTTAAAATTTCTGGGAAAGAGCGTGTTATCTGACAAGATCACCAATCCGAACTAGAGCAGTATGCTCAAGCCGTCGGCTACGTTGACTTGTGGCTTCGTGCTAGCACAGCTATACACGACCCCTAAGAGTTCCATCTACCCAATTTCACTCACAAGGCTAGGGTCAACTCGTGGTATAGTTTTCAGGCACTTTCCAATGGTGCCGCATTTTGGAATCGGCCTCGATACAGTCCGATAACATCAGAAAGTCTCCTTCCTGACAAGTTGACCATGGTGAGATTCGAACGCGCTATACATATTTAGGAAGTAAGATAAACGAAAATGTATCCCTTGGTGAAGAAATAAAATATCGGATGGTCAAAACTAGAAATGCATTTTAGAAGTATCACAAGCCACTTTGATATGAGAGAGGTATCAAAGTTGCCACCAAAATACGGCTTTATAGACTGCCATTTTGACCACACTGTTGTATGGATCGGAATCGTTGAATATAGTTCCCATATAAATTAGCAGGACGTCTTCCGCAAAAGTTGTCTCCGCGCAATCTCTGGCTATAATTTTGACGATAGGGTTTCCAATGCTTATCATCCTGCAAAATGCAACATTTGTGGAATTGTGTACTAACAGTGGACTCGTAACGTTGCAAGTATAAGTGGTGACAGAGTAACTAAGGTCTTCATGTATAGCCAGCTTGACAGGGGCCAAAAGAGCGTTGGGCAGACGTGGCTCAGGGAGAGTGACAAGCTAAAGAGTAACCTCGCAGCGTTCAATGTGTCTCATACTAACTTTGAGCGAGTTTCGATGGGTAGAAATATGAATAGTTATTTGTGCCAGGGTGGTAAGATATATTTCGAAATCTGTCGGGTTGACCGGTTAAGAGGCGAAAGACGACGGCGAAAAACATCAGCAATTATTCCTCTTTCTATGTACCGATATACTCGAGGTGTCCATAAATGATTTTCTAAGAGAAGCTTAGATGCGGCAAAAGGGCGAAAGTATAGGGCAGCCAATGAGGATCGAATTCACTATTCAGTCGTAAATGTTCTAGCGAGACAAGATTGCTAACCACTACACCGCCTCGAAGTAACCAATTATTGTGGTTGTATGCAGCTCACTAGCGGGACGGACGTGTCACATAACACACAAACATGACAACTGAATGTGATTGTCAGATTCTCGTACGTTGAAATCGACGGAAGAGTCCATCACACACACACACACACACACATACACACACACACACATATATATATATATATATATATATATATAGAGAGAGAGAGAGAGAGAGACAGATGAATTCATAGGCATCATCTGTTTTATTTGATTTTATTGAATATAATTGCAAAGATAAGATAATTGCGCCTTAAATATTTTTTTCGAGAAGAGATGCGTTTAAATGTACAAATTTAGTAAATATATTAACCTACAGATGATTTTTAATAACACTTATACTACTAGGAGCCAGAGTGGAGTAATGGATAACGGTTCGGATTGAGGAATTGCAGAACATAATTCGAATTCCAGTCGAATCCATTACATTCAATTACGTGCTAATACATTTGGGAAATGTATGAAGCCTCTTCTTCTGGGTAAATAGCAGGACAGACCGTGTTCTATGGACTTGGATGGCAACTTATCTAGCGCAGAATAAAAAAATATCTGCCTCGTCAGTCATGTATCGAATAATACTTGATCGCCTAAGCGTGTATCACGCACGAAACATAACTGACTGACTACTACAGCTTCTAATGATAATAATTTATTATCTATTCACTCGATATAGCGCGGACACTCCCGAGTCTATCACAACCATCACGGTCCTGTATCTATGTATGATGGTCATTAGCGAGGCATTCTGTTTCATAACATAGCTGATCAATGTAGGTGGTTGCTGGCAGACCAGCCCGATTTGCTCCATGGCTAGGTGTCTAGAGCAGTGGCTCACTGCCAAGCTCGCGTTTTGCTCTCCACCTGTGTCCTGCAAAGCCCATTCTACCGTAAAAAATATAATAGTAAGTTCAAAATTTATGACAGTAAAAATAAGAGCGAATTCTAGATGCTTTCTGCTCTACAAATCATTTTTTTTTAAATCTTTTACTAAATTAGCACAAACGTCTGGAAGCTTATTTTGCCGTATTGCATGTGCATGTCAAGTTGTTCCAGAATATTGGCTTAAATTCTTCTGAAGCGCCTTGTCAGTTCATGTTATAAATTGTACAATTGGATTCAATTCTTGATACAGTGAAAGCTAAGTTGAAATTTTAAATATATTCGACATCAAAATTTCAAAACTTATACGATAATACTGAGCCTTTCATTTTTGTGAATGATTTGCCGCAAATGTTGTTTGATGTGTTTTTCCTATTTTTAAGCATAGAATTTATTCCATCAGTAAATTCGTTATTTTCCGACGGAGTTCTTTTTGACGCATTGCCGCAATATACATATATATATATATATATATATATATATATATATATATATATATATATATATATGTGTGTGTGTGTTTGTGTGTGTGTGTGTGCTATTAGTTACTTTTATTATATACTGAGCAAGTTCAATAAATAACATTTTGCACTTCTATTCAAATATTAGACATAAAGTGAAAACCTTACATTTGCCATGATAATGTCCCAAAGAGGACGAAAAGCGATAAGTTTTAACTTTAGTCTTTAGCCATCCTGTGCGTTTACATATATACACTTTCTGAGATGTTTAAATACACATACACACGCAGTCACAGGCAGACACACAAGTACACGGAAACACGCACACGCACGCATTCACGCGCTTGCGCGTGTGTGTCCGTGTGTCTGTGTATGTATGTCAGTGGAAGACATAGGTATGTATGTGAGAGAAAGAAAGAAAGAGTGTTTGCCAGGTGTGGGGGAAATTTTTAATATGAATAGTCAAGTTCACCGCAATCTCACTGTTAATTCGAAAGCCAATTTTCAATTCAACTCTTCCGGAATATTTGAATTCTTGACGCAATACAATCTATCTTATGTCATGCCAACCTGCGCAGCCTTTGTACATATACATTTTTCAGGGACAAAAAATTTTGCATATATATATATATATATATATATATATATATATGTGTGTGTGTGTGTGTGTGTTTGTTTACGTGTAATTTACCTCTGGTTGAGTTATTCTTTCTTGCCACATTTATAATAAAAATGGCGTCGACAATTTCTTCCCGCATTGATAGATCAATGAACAAGTATGTAAGGCGGGCTTAAAATCAACGTCATAATTTGATAAAAATATCTTCTGCCTTAAGCCGGATGATTTTATTTGGATATTACTGTCACACATCGCCTCACTGTCCCTGTGTTTTTAAACTCTTGGTGTCAGTGGTAATGGAGATATTAGCATTACATCTTTTCTTTCTACACTCGATATATATATATATATATATATATATATATATATATATATATATATATATATATATATATATATATATTTAAATAAGCAAATGTTCTTCTGGCTTCAACGGACATCTCTTAATTTGGATTCGAAATTAATTCAGTTTTACAGAATTTTGCACTTGTGCTTATAGAATGTGGCTATTCTGGAACTTTGAATCAATTTTCGAGATTTCTTTTCAAGAAAATGCTTGAAAGGAATGAAAGAAAGAAAGAATGAAAGGAAAAAGAAAGAAAGAAAGAAAAAATGAAAGAAAGAAAGAATGTAAAAATGAAGAAAGAAAGCACGATCAAAAGGAAAAGTGTTGAGGAATAAACGAATGAAGGAGAGTGGGTGAATTATTCTCTCGGGAAGGACAATATCAATAAACAAATAAAACTATAATGAAACGTACGAAAGAATATCTGAATATTATCAAATTTGTAAAAGATTGGAAAGAAAAAAGGGAAAATCCATGACGAAAAAAATAACTTGATTTAAGAGATGTATATAAAAAAAAAAAAAAAGAATTAGTTGTATTTTTAAAAAATTACAAAAATATAGTATAAATACATTGAAGATGGTGGCAGTGAAATGAATATAAAAAAAACTAATCATGAAAGGACAATAAGTAGAAGTTGTATGCGGTGGAAGAGAAAAAAAAATCCGGGAAATATATTACTTGGAAATAAAGCATCGTATACAGATAATTAAACACAGTGAACGAAGAACGCAAACATGAACTGACGTAATACAAGTTTCTCGACGAAAGTTTCAGGGATATATATTTTGTGTAGAAGGACAAGTTGATCACGAACGGGAATAGAGCAGGGATAAACATTAAAGTAAAAAAATGTAAATTTAAGAGGAAAGAAAATTAAACAAATGAGAGATATGCCCCAACATACATACGTGCATACATATATACATTTTTTATCCAGTTCGCACAATGCAAGTAAAGTCACAAAGACACAAGCGGTTACTGAGCGCGAAAGAATTAGAAAAGAGAAACATATTTAAGAAGCGACTACAGCAGAAAAAGGATTAAAAAAAATAACGGTTGAAACTACATTTGTTAAATAATACTTTAAGAAACTATTATTTTTAGAGGAACTGTATCTTGACTTAACCGAAGGTTGACAGCTTGGGTCAGATGTGAACCATAACAGGGAAACGATTTTATTAGGTTGGTGCAAAAATAATTTCCTTTTCTCACATAGTAACATATGTTAGAAAACGAAATTATTTTTGCACCAACCTAATAATTGCTTGAGATAGGAGAAAAGTTTTCAGTGAGTTTTTTTTTTCTTTCCCGTCAAGCGATGTAGACGTGTTCTTTTTCGTGTCCGAAACGGCTCCCCAGTGGTGGGGGCGAGCTACTCTTGATAGTTAGATAATGTACATGTCAACATGATTAATAAAATTAGTTAGCTGCGTTTCGAGTCTTTCATTGCTGCACAAAAATGATTGGTGGTCGCCGGCCAAGTGAAAAAGCTGAGCTGAGTTCATTCACTGCTGTCAATATCGAACATTTAAATTGTTGAAGATCAAAGTTAGTTCGGAAGCATTGAAGCTGAAATGTGATCCACTAGCCAGAAGTGTAATAAAAGAAAATCTTAGCACAGAACATACAGTTGCATCTAGTCAATTCACCTGAAAATTGAATGAGACCTTGTTGCTAATCTAGTACTGCGCTTAAATTCATAGTTTAGGTAACGTACTAAAGAGTTCATCTAAACAATTATCATTAAAATATTTATAGAAAAGTTGACTGAAGCTGAGATAACAGGACAAATAATATCGATGGTACTTCTATGGATGTTATCAAGATATACCAGGGGTACCGGGGCCATATTTAGCAGCAATATTCAAAGCATGGACGTATGGTAGACATAGATATATATAAGATAGATTCTGCAGAGAAAAATGCCTCGTATACGTAGTGAACCAACTTTCGTAGGAGTAGACTTAGCAATGCATTCAATATAGTCTTTCCACTTCATTTTATCTGAGAATATTCGCTCGAGAAGTCGCAACAAGACTTTCTCCTGGAGGTTAGCATCAGCCATGCCCAGAGAAAGTGGTCTCTCAGATGATTAATAGAGAGCAGTTTTGTTTTGGTGGTGTTAAAATTAACAAGCCATTCTTTGCCCCAGATTATAAAAGACTGTAGGCATATTTTCCGATCAGTTGTTAATTTGATCATATCAGATTGA
>OZ010605.1:5935656-5965656 GCA_963932145.1 Acanthosepion lycidas
TGTTACTAAAAGTATAAACATTTGAGAAATAAATAACAAAGGAAGAAATTCACTACTGGCCCCCACGTCACCGCTCGTAATGCATTTCCTACACACACACACACACACACACACACATATATATATATATATATATATATATATATATATATATATATATATATATATATATATATATATATATAAAAGTCTTGGATTGTCGAATCGGAGAGCCTAGTTCGAATTCCAAACAAATCCATTACATTCAGCTACGTGCAAATAACCTAGGGAAAGTTAGGAATACTCTTTTTCTCCCTCTAGACTGGGTTCTATAGCCTTAGATTCAAAACCTGCTAAGGGTCGTTTGGGGACATTGTGGTTCGCAGTGCACCAACTCTCTGTATTCAGACCTTCAAAAAGTGGTGTTGCATAAAGCCTTCAGCATTATAATCAAATCATATGTGCTGGTGTCTGGCTGTCGGTTCCTAGGAACTCAGCTGCTTGACGCTCATAAGTCGAATACGACGGGAGAGTGCCCTATATATATATATATATATATATATATATATATATATATATATATATATATATATATATAGTTGGATTGATGTGAGTTTGTGACCCTGGATTTCACGCTTTTGAGACCCTCAAACAAAGTGATTAATATTTAATCAGTTTGCATGACGATCGCAAATGGCGCCAAATCCAGGGTCACAAACTCACATCAATCCAACTAAATATGTTTGCTCTATAACTGTTATTGAGCGCTTTTCAATAAGTACCGCGCATATATAATAGTGATTTTGTGTATATATATATATATATATATATATATATGTATATATATATATATGTATATATATATATATATATATATGTATATATATAAAGATATATATATATATATATATGTATATATATATATATGTATATATATATATATATGTATATATATATGTATCTATATATATGTATATATATATGTATATATATATATATATATATATATATATATATATATATATATATATATGACTTTTAATGTCAAAAAACGACATTATTACGTCATTATTTTTGCACCAACCTAATATATATATATGTATATGTATGTATTTAGGTATGTGTATACATATATTTGTGTGTATGTGTGTATGTGTATATATGTATATATGTGTGACTGTACACTTATATCTGTAGGTAGTCCTTATTATCTTCTTTTCTTTCTCCTAATGTATAATAAAGCATATATCGAGATATATGATAAAAATATATATATTTTATAGATCTTTGTGTATTTGGAATTTTCGTTTTATATATTGTAGGTAATGTTTTTTAAACATATATATCTGTTTTAATGTCCTTTCTTTCCCTATTCTTTGTTTCTCTGTTCTATTTGACCATTTTTATCTGCGTATATTTGCCCGTATAACGTATATTTTAATAAGTGTCTAGCATTCGTTTAATAACACTTTCAGTCTTGAATATTTCTTGGTTCTTGTATCAGATTGTCTAGGTCAATGGATGTGGATCTGTGTATCTGTGTATTATAATCTGAGTGTGTTTGTATTATTTTACGCGAGATGATAGCACCCCGCGCACACACTTGGAATTAAAATGAATACATTTTGTCAGGAAGGCCAGCCGATATTGACGTCCTTTTCTAATGCAATTTCAATGAAAAGATAAATTGAATAACATATGTATTTTTTATTTCTCCTCAGTAATAATTTAATTTTAAACTTAATATGGATTAAATTTAGATTTTAAAATTGCTTTTAATTTTAATATCAAATTTTATCATATAATTTAATACTTATTGGTTAAAATAAATTCTATTTTAGTACAACCACAACCTTAAAGCTCTTTAAAGCTATTATAACCTTACTTCGTTGTCAACTTTTTTGAATTCTCCTATACTTGTGTTTTGATTGGTCATACTAGCTTATGTAACAGCGTTTTCCCCTTTCGAAAAATCGTTGATTAATTTAAAACTTTTAAAACCATTTATTCTACATTCAACATCATCACTTGATAAGACACCAGAGGTGTTGAAACAAAATGGCTATTTTGTAGTGATTTTATATCATATTTATGTTATAATTTTTAAATAAATAATTATATCTGATCTACTCTGTATTGAGTACTCTTATCATCCTATAGTCCGATGAATCTGAGTTTCCACTAACAGGCTATTTTAACTACCGAGCGGGGCTCTTCAGGCCAAGTGTTTGCGCTTCTCCATCGCGCAGAGTTTTCCACCAAAATCGAATTCACACGAATGGTCTCGTCAAGCGCTTTTTAATTCACCGTTACTAGAGGAGAGAAAGTGAATACAGGGAAATGCTCGGATGCAAGTGACGACGAAATATATTTAATGCCGAAATCTAAATATTTTGAACACAATTTTATGGCTTCAACTAAATATTTTTTGAACGTAATTGTCTGCCTTGAACTACAGATAAAAATATATCGTTGGTCATTTTCCTATAAAATGTATTGTTGGTCATTTTGCTATAAAATGTACCCTTGGTCATTTGGCTATAAAATATATTGTTGGTAATCTTACTATAATATATATTACATATCATTTTCCTTTAAAATTCTATTGTTGGTAATTTTACTGTAATATGTATAGTTGGTTGATTGATTTTGTTTAGCGGCATATCAAAGTCTATGGGTTATTTAATTCTAAATATTTTGAACAGAATTGTATGGGTTCCACTCAATATATTTTGAAGGCAATTGTATGCCTTCAGCTACCGATAAAATGTTATGTTGGTCGTTTTGCTATGAAATATATTGTTCGCAATTCTACTATAAAATGAATTGCTGGCCAGTTTGTTTTAAAATATATATTTTTGCTAATTTTAATATAAATATGTATTATTGATATATTTTATATATAAAATTGTATTAAGAGGTTGTTCCACACTCCTTTAAACCTCCAAATTCCGATCAGAGTCCTTGCTGTCGGATGTAGTTTATCGTCATTCACAGGAATACATGAATTGTATTTTAACACAATATCGAAGCCTATATTGAAATTTAGTTATTTCTGTGTATATCAACGATAGAAGAATCAAAGTCAAATTCATTTGATATTAAAAATATAACTTAAAATATGCTCCACTAGTGAAACAAGAGGAAGTGAAAAGTTAAAATAATGACGGTATGGTTTCTCCCTGGATGGTCCATACTTCCGATATAGTGCAAGACAAACTTACTAGATAGACTGGTTGTTACAGTTATTTGCATGCACATTGGAATCGTAGTCAAATTACAGCCAAGTCTGCTTCATTCACTCTCGCACAAACGCCCTTGAAATGTTGGTTTTGTGAATACACGTATTTGAATAGACGTTTCGTCTTTTTAACTGTGTCTATTAAATCTGCCGGTTGCGCAGTTAAACTTATGAAAGAGAAATTGGACTCCGGCAAGGTAAAAGCTATTTAAAAAATATCGGATTAAATATATATCGATTAATTCTTTGGAAATTGCTTTATTCACATTTTGGATAGGAAACCCAGCAGATTTGGATGCGTGTGCCCAGATGTAATAAAAAAAAACTGTTTCAAAAACAGGGCGTCTGCACAAATACGGCTAACTTTTCTAAAAAAAAAAAGCGTTGAAGTATAATAAAAGTGTCAGTTGTATGGATCCGTTTTCTCAAATCAATGATTAAAATGGCCTCGAGCGAATGAAACCTGTATGTTTGCCTTCGAACCTTGTGAACTGTCGTTGCAATATCAGAAAGAACTGTGTCAGATAACAGTTTTCACGTCACTTAAGAACTTTTAAAAACAGCAAGGATTACAGAAGCTCGAAAAGAAAATAATGATATAATAAAGATATTGACAGACAACGGAATTTCAAAGAAAGTTAGAAAGGAAGCCTCCATTATTACTAGAAATAGCATTAACATTTAGCGGACTTGAGAGATTTACTTATTTCTTTAAAGAAGCAGGACGCACGCTATTGCAGAAAAGGACGCACGTTACTCTTGCATAGAATTAAAGGCCTCACGCAACACTTGCAGAAAATTAAAGGACACATGCTAAACATACAGGGAATTAAAGGGTGCACGTTACTCTTGCATATAATTAAAGGTCGCACGCAACACTTGCAGAAAATTAAAGGACACATGCTAAACATACAGGGAATTAAAGGGTGCAAGTTACTCTTTCATAGAATTTAAAGACACACGTTACTCATGCAGAAAATTAAAGAACGCATCCTCATCTTGCATATAATTAAAGGAAGCACTGTAATTTTTGCAGAAGATTAGAGGACGCAAGTTGCTCTTGCAGAGAACTAAATGTCACAATACTTTTGCAGAAAATTAAAGTTTACACGCTACACTTGCAGAGAGTTAAAGGACTCGAGTTTCTTTTGAAGAAAATTAAAGGTCGCTCACTAGTTTTGCTGTAAATTAACAGAAGTAAGTTACTCGTGCAGAAAATGAAAAAACGTACGCAACTCTTGTAAAGAATTAAAAGGCTGCCGCAAATGTTACCGAGAATTAATGGATGCACCCTATTCTTTCCGAAAATTAAATATGTACTCTACTATTAAAGAAAGCTTAAATGACACATGCTACTTTTGCCGCAAATTAATGGACGTACGCTACTCTTGCAGACAATTAAAGGACTTTTGCCGGTACTTTTGCAGAAGATTAAACGACGTACGCTTCTCTCGCAAAGAATTAAATGACGCACGCTACACTTGAAGATAATTAAAATACATTTGCTGCTATTTTTTCAGAAGATTAAACGACGTACGCTACTCTTACAGACAATTAAAGGACTTTTGACGGTATTTTTGCAGTAGATTATAGGACGTACGCTTCTCTTGCAGAGAATTAAATGACGCACGCTACGCTTGCAGACAATTAAATTATGCACGCTATGCTTGCAGACAATTAAAGGAGGCATTGTTCTGAAGTTTAAAAGACGTATGTTACCCTTGCAGATAATTAAAGGA
This sequence comes from Acanthosepion lycidas, assembly GCA_963932145.1. Classification (NCBI taxonomy): domain Eukaryota; kingdom Metazoa; phylum Mollusca; class Cephalopoda; order Sepiida; family Sepiidae; genus Acanthosepion; species Acanthosepion lycidas. Next base: position 5,940,616 of record OZ010605.1, read on the forward strand.
TGCACACTACTCTTGCCGAAAGATATTGATGTACTCTACACTTGCAGTAGATTAAAGGAAGCACCATACGCTTGCAGACAATTAAAGCAGGTAACCTATACTAGCATACAATTAAAGGACGCGCTCTACGCTTGCAGACAATTAAAGAAGGCACGCTACGCTTGCTGACAAAGGATGCACCCTACGCTTGCAGACAATTAAAGGACGCACTCTCCACTTGCAGACAATTAAAGGAAGTAGGATACTTTGGCAGAAGAGTAAATGACGCAAGTTACTCTTGCAGTAGATTAAAAGGCGCACGCTAGGCTTGCAGATAATTAAAAGGGGCACGCTACGTTGACAGATATAGGAGACCACCATACGCTTGCAGACAATTAAAGAAGGCATGCTACGCTTGCAGACAATTAAAGGACGCTACGCTTGCATAATATTAAAAGATGCACGCAACGCTTGCAGACAAAGGATTCATCATACACTTGCAGACAATTACAGAAGCCTATTTAAGCTTGCAGACAAAGGAAGAACACGACATTAGCAGACAATGAAAGGATGCACGTTACGTTTGCAGACAATTAAAGGAGGTACTCTACAGTAGCAGACAATTAAAAGGCGCACGCTACGTTTGCGTAAAATTAAGGGGATGTACGCAACGCTTGCAGACAAAGAACGCACCATACACTTACAGACAATTGCAGAAGGCTCGTTACGCTTGCAGACAATTAAAGGAGCTACGCTACACTAGGAGATAATGAAAGTTCGCACGTTACGCTTGAAGACAATTAAAGGAGACACGCTACGCCTGCAGACTATTAAAGGATGTACACTACATTAACAGACAATTAATTGGCTTGCAGACAAAGGGCGCACAATACGCTTGCAGACAATTAAAGGAGGCACGTTACGATTGCAGACAATTGAAGGGGGCACGTTACGCTTGCAGACAATTAAAGGGGGCACGTTACGCTTGCAGACAATTAAAGGAGGCACGTTACGCTTGCAGACAATTAAAGGGGGCACGTTACGCTTGCAGACAATTAAAGGAGGCACGTTACACTTGCAGACAATTAAAGGATGTACTCTACGCTACTCTACTTAAAAGATGAAATCTACTTTTGCAGAAGTTTAAATGATTCATGCTACTCTGGCCGCAAATTAAATGACGAACACTACTTTTCCAGAAAATTAAAGGACTTACACTACTTTTGATGATAATTAAAAGTACATGCCTACTCTTACAGACAACGGATGTCCGCTGTTCTCGCAGAAAAGTAAATATTAGAAAGAAAAGTAGACAAAAATCCGAGCTACGAAGTGGATCTCTCATAAATCAAATGTAGTAATTTAAACATCAAGTTACGGTTTTAACAGATGATGAAAAATATGACAGGAAAATAAGAAGAAGCATTCCAAGAGCGAAAGACGTCCTCCAAAATTTAAGAAAAGTATTAAAAAAATTCATTAGGAACAATGTTATGTTTGCTAAACTGTCAATTACAATCCTACAATATGTTAGGGAATGCTATTCAGCATCCTTAGAATTAAGAGGAAGCTTGAGGCGACATAGATATGGTTACGCTGAGAATACCATGGAAAGAGAAGAGGAGCAACGAAAAAGTTTTATGTCAACTGGAAATATAAAAGTGATGGATACTTAGAAGCAAAATGAGAAAGTTGATATTTCGTGACAATATTATGAAGAAAATGAGCTTGGAATAATTTTGAAACTCAGTGGGCATCCTGACGACAAAAGACCCAGAGGGGAAAAACTGCCTACGGAGATTGTGTAAATGGACGGCAGAATAAGGATTGGAAGGGATACTGAAAGAGAAATATTATTTAGAGTTACAAAGGATAAGAAATTGTGGAGACACATGACTGGACACGTCTCAAAGGGGAACAAGATATAGATGAAGAATTCTGGCCCTGGAGGAAAGGAAAAAAAGAAAGAAATGAGATCGTTTTAAAAGATAAGAACGACAAGATTAAATAACATAGTGTTCGGAAACTAATAACGTATTTAATCACTATGTATGATGAGTCATACGCACAAAGAAAGGTTAAGATTGTATGTTATAAAACTGCGTCTATAAATAGTTTATTATCTCTTCTATCAGACAGTGCGTTCAGAGTTTATTTAGGAAAACTTGTAAACAGAGACATCGCTCCCACCCAAAACCCTACTTTTGTGTCAAATGGAATATAAATTGTGACGTTCACTACGATCCAGTGGAACATGGAAGGATCATCACTGAAGACATCAATTGCCAGTAACCTGATCGGGTAAGCGAAGCATTATGTTAAAGTGTTCTCATTTGATAAACTGAAAAAGTCCGATATACACATTCTGGCAAAATGAAATCATTTTGCGATCAAATAAATATTAAGTAATATTTAGATAACACTTGTAATCGCATCACCGTATGCAAGACAGTAATGTCACTAAAACACAAGGGGTTACTAAATGTGAAAGAATAAGAAAAAAAGAGAAACATTATTAAGGAGCGAGAATACTAAAAGATTAATAAAGAAGACAGTGAATAACAATTGACATTGCATTTGTATTTTTGAAGATCAAAGTCGGTTGAAAACATGGAGCCGGAATAAAGTTCCACAAAGTGAGAAGTGAAAGAAAAGAAAATGTTACCATACAACTTACGATTACATCTAGCGAATTCAACCGTAAATTGATGAGACCTAGCCGCCAATCTAGTTTAAATTCATCAAGTCAAGATACAATAGCGAATAACAATTACCATGAAAGTATTTATAGAAAAGTCTGATGAAAGCTACATTACGCCTGGGGAAAAGTGGCTAAAACTGAGGCGCCATGTCAGGACCAATAATATTGTTGATGCTTCTTCGGATTTTACATATATTAAGTTTTATACGTATATTGCATTTTAACATGTTGCATTTAAGACTTCTGGGTATGGCGATAGACTATATCTGGCAAGACTTCACATCGGTTGATTGGAGCTTTTGAGTGGCGTAGAATCAACTGCTTCTGTTCTCAGGTCCACTACGACCGAGGATGATAGCACCTCTTAGGTTCCCAGCTATGGGAAAACAGTGAACCAGCAAACAAAAATTCAACTCTACATTTTTATAATAAAATGATCAGCAATATATTTTTGTAGCAAAATGACAATCCATAGAAAATTACCAAGAAAAAGATCTACAAAAAATATATTTGAAAAACATACCTTTTACCCTGAGAGCATAAAATTATTTATAAGGCATTTGAAGCATCAGGTGGCGAAATGGTTAGCAAGCTTGTCTTACTAAAACAATTAAGAATGAGTAGTGGGTTCAATCCCCACTAGGTGACATTTACATTCGGCCTTGTGCCACATCCAAGCTACGCTTGGAAAATCATTAGAATCTATTTGTACCTGAAAGCATAAAATTGCGTACAGGACATGTAGATTTTGGTTACTTCTACTATTTACATTGTTCGCACTGTTATTCTCATCTCTACTGAGATATTCACGGCGGTTATACGCTCCGACATTCTTCAGGTGATTAGAATTTCGAACCGAAATTTTTATGTCGTCCATCGGGGATTATTCTAGTTCCACGTTCCGTGCCTCTTCCAGTTGTCTCAGTTATTTCCCTTTAATTCTGCATGTTTCGGTTTACCACTGCTGTGGCTTGGTATTCAACTCAACTCTTAGGGTATAGTAACTGGATCTAAGCTGGTTCGAAATTCCAATCATCTGAAGAAGACCGAGACGTAAAACGACCGAAACTTTGTGAATATGGCAATGAAGATAAGGATAACAGTCAGAATAATGTCAATATTGCAAGTATTAGGTTGGTGCAAAAATAATGTCGTTTTCTCACATATGTTACTATGTGAGAAAACATTATGAGACATTATTTTTGCACCAACCGAATAGTTATTAGGTTGGTGCAAAAATAATGGCGTAATAATGTCGTTTTTTAACGTTAAAAATACGTCAAAAAACGACATTATTACGTCATTATTTTTGCACCAACCTAATATAATATCTCAACTCAGAGATATAGAAAGATATTAGGTTGGTGTAAAAATAATATCGGTTTTTGACGTATTTTTTAACGTCAAAAACCGACATTATTTTTGCACCAACCTAATATTAGATTTCGGCATTAAATAATCCATATAGTTTCATATAGCGCTGAACAAATTCAAATAATCAAACTACATTTAATATGCATTTGAATTTTAGATCCTTTTTGGGGGGAAAACGTCATTAATTTCGGAAGACACTAATAAATAAAATGTAAGATTAGTGAGAAAAATATAAAAAGAAAATGTAAAATTGAGAAATTCGGAATCGAAAGATTTGTAGCCTGTTATAAAGAACGATCAAAAAACGGTGGAAAGGGGGTAATTAGAAAACTGGGGCGGGGGGATGGAAATGAAAGCCGGATTCAAGGAAGAAATATTTTAGAGGAAAATATAAAAAGAAAAATAATCTTTAGAACAGCGCGGTGTTTGTATAAATCGCTCATTCCGTGGATGTAATCCCCGACAAATCTGCTAATTCCCGAACTATACTTCACCAAAATTCTATCATTTTTCATTAGAATTTTCTTTTATAAATTCTATATTAATGGCTACGGTTGTTTTCTGTTTCTTTTCAAAGATTATACGACGCTTCATTTGTTTGTTTTTTTTCAGTGGGTGGCTGGGTGGGGGGGGGAACCAAGTGGCGAAATTTCCGCGGAATTCAGTATTCAGTGCAAGACCCCGTCCAATCAGAACATGTAGCAACAAAGACAAATTGGCAAAGAATTTGCGCACGCAAACAGACAACATTGCTGTGACAGGAGCAGGAATGAGTGGTGAAAATACAGCTGATTACTGAAAAACTATCAGGACACCACCTCACAAAATTTGACCCACCAACCAATGACAAGATTCACTATATTTTTTGGTGTATAAGACGCAATTTATATCTTAAAATTCTATGTCAAAATTTATTTGCGTACTATTGCCATATTTCTGTCTCTTCTAAACATTGATCTATCAACCGTTTTCAAAATTTGTAAGATATGCGTTAATTTTCTCCGTTCCACTTGCCTTCAATATCCTGTGAATTGTCAAATTTACTTAGATAAACGCACACGCATCTATCTATCTATCTATCTATCTATCTATCTATCTATCTATGTCTGTCTATCTATTAGGTTGGTGCAAAAATAATGTCATTTTCTCACATAGTAATATATGTGAGAAAATAACATTATTTTTGCACCAACCTAATATCTCTCTATCTATCTATCTATCTATCTATCTCTCTATCTATCTATCTATCTATCTATCTATCTCCTTCTGCTCATTATCTATCTATCTATCTAGCTAGCTAGCTAGCTAGCTCCTTCTGCTCATTATCTAGCTAGCTATCTAGCTAGATAGCTACCTATTTGAGTAGTTATCAAATTTTTGCCCCAAGCAACCCTTTTACAATATGGGAAAATATATTTTCCTCTTTCCAAGATTGTCTGCCTCAAAAGGTGTATTTTAGATGATATGCACATAATATTGAAAATCCTTTATATATCTTTATAGAGAATATTTTTATAGTGCAATATTACACATTTAATAGCACTTGAAAAATGCTAATGTTTGTTAATACTTGAATAAATGTAGATATTTTTAATATATTTATAATTATTTAACAGACCAAACTGAAGCATACTGCAATAGATTTTACTGTGCTAGGATATTGCAATTCAGTATACAAAATTTCAGTCATATTCTAGGATATTATAAATTTGTAATTCATTTTATTTTGATAAGATCATTATATATATGAAGCAGTGACGTAATCTTATTTATTAATGTGACAGATTTTATAACTTAAAAGTTATTTTCAGTAGTTACCCATATTTGAGTATACGCTCCGTTTATTTATTAAACAGCATATTTATTTATTGTCATCTACCAACCTGAATATACGAGAAATTTACTAAAAAAAAAAAAAAAAAAAATGTGCTCTGCGGCAAGATTCGATTCTGCTTCCCACTTGGTAGGATTGTCAATGAAAAATTTGCGTTTATAAGCCATTATTCAACTTTGCTATATCAACGTCGGACTCCATGCCGGATCGGATTTAACATCATTTTCTTCTAAAAAACGGGGACGCATGTTCGAAACCTAACGAAGAGCATATATTTTTCTTTATTATAATTGAAAATTCAGGCCAGTAGACATAAATAAATATACTTTTTATAATGAAAGGAAGAAGAGTCTACAAAAGTATGGGTATCCACTAAAAATTTGTGTCTATATATATATTAGGTTGGTGCAAAAAAATGACGTAATAATGTCGTTTTTTACGTTAAAATGACGTCAAAAACCGACATTATTATGTCATTATTTTTGCACCAACCTAATATATATATATATATATATATATATATATATATATATATATATATATATATATATATATATATATATATATATATATATATATGGGGGGTGCGAATAAACACAAGATATTTATATATGTATTTCACTAGGAATCGTTTAGTTCATTTGAATGCGTTACAGACAACAATAGTATGGATTTCAAATGTAAAATACATGTCACCAATCAGATTTTATAATGAAGTTAACGTCGATAATCACATAATAGATATTTCAATTTTTATTGGATAGACAATTAAATCGTGTTAAGAATAAGGATGCGTCTTATACAACAGTGATCTTATATTTCGAAAAAATACGTTAATTCGAAAAGGTTTCTAAGTCAGACAGAGAATTTTCATTCTTCCTAGTGTGTGTGTATATGTATATATATATATATATATATATATATATATATATATATATATATATATATATATATATATATAATACTAATTTTCATATCAATAATAGTTGCATTGGAAAATATATAACTTTAACCGAAAGGAAACAATTTGATTGGACTTCATAATACATACAGAAAGAATACATAGTTCATACAAAAAGAACAATGAAAACTAATCGCCCAAACATCGTGATTAGAGACAACAAAAAAGAAGCCTTCTTATTGATATGGTAGTCCCCGCATACTGTAATGTATCTATACAGATAAAACCATTATCAAAGTACAGGAACCTTGAAATGGAAAACTCGGAAATGGGGCACGTGAAGACATCAATAATTCCAGTTATGCTTTGATTGGGAAAATATTACGATAGACTCATTGAAGGGATCCCTCGTAGGCCAGGTCTTAAAGACATACAAAAAATATTACTTACAAGCAAAGCTCACACATTACGAAGGGCTTTATCTATGCAAAATGTGTGTGATCTTAGGCTGTTCTTTTTTTTTAAATACTCAGTAGAAAAATCATGATGACATTTCTGACCTTATGTCTCTGGTTGGGACCCGGAAAGAAATGAGTACACACCAGAAATCAAAGGAAATAAAAGTAATAATAATAATAATAATAATAATAATAATAATAATAATAATAATAATAATAATAAAGCACAGTATACCGGCTGAAGCTGCAAAATTCTTAAAAAAGAAAGCAAAGACAAATGCTATGATTGGTAGGAAAAGATTCCAGTAGACTAATTGAAGAGATTCCTAGAAGTCCATGCTTCAAAGAGATACAAAAAATTGTTCTGACAAGTACAGCCCACACGTTACTAAGGTCTTTATCTATGTAATATATATATATATATATATATATATATATATATATATATATAGATAGATAGATAGATAGATAGATAGATAGATAGATAGATAGATAGATAGATATAGATATAGATATAGATATTTGTCAGTGGAAAGTGTCATGATGAAATTTCTAACCTTAGGTCCTTGGGTGGGACCCAGAAAGAAATGTGTAAACGCCCGAAATCAAAGGAAATAATAATAATAATAATAATAATAATAATAATAATAATAATAATAATGATGATAATAATAATAATGTATGAGTTAAAACGAAAGATGGAATTTTCTGAAAACAAAAAATCACTGAAAAAAATGGAAATAATTTTATTGAAGCATCGAAGTTATATAAAATATGTACTTATAAAAATGATGAATAGCACCTACAAAATTTATGAATCAATGGGAGGAGAAAAAAACAGAGGAGTCTAAAAAGTTCCTTTCGAAATATTCTCAGCGTGACAATTACAAATCTATATTGTGTGTGTATGTGTGTTTTCTTCTCTCCAAGAAACAAAGAGAAAAACGCGTAACAGATCAAACAAAGATAGGAAATGAATTGTGCGTTGAAGCCTGTTCTTTCTTTGCCATATTTCATGATTTTTCATATTTTTCCCAATTCTCAAATAGAATTTCTATTTGATGGCTTATTTCATTGCATCTTCCATGTTCATATTGTGGATAAACGAATTGCCAAAGCCAACAATCATTCAGTAATGGATTTATCTCGCTAAATTTATATATTTCGTAAACGCCTTCACTTGTATCTTATTTGCAACTAACAATTGTTATACATGTATAAATGTACAGCTATAGATACACCCATGCTTTCTCTCTCTGACATACATACGCTCTCTCTCTCTCTCCATCAAACATACACATACATAATCTCTCTCCCTCAAAAACACACTATCTCTCTCACTCTCTCTTTCTCACACACACGCACACACACAAATATTATATATATATATATATATATATATATATATATATATATATATATATATATACACTACTTTTCAAAAGTTTGAAGGGACCCCTATTAATTTTTAAAATTGACCTCAAAAGTAGTTTTGTGTTTTAAATAAGAGTAAATTATTATTCATTGTTTAAAAAGGGAGGCATGATTATTTTTATTATAAATTTTATTATGATAAAAAAACAAAAAGAAGCATTTTATAATTGAATTTTGTTTTCCCTAAAATATCCTCCTTTAGCCTCGTTTACTGCAGCAAAAAAAAATGGCATTCGTTGCAAAAGTTTCTCAAATAATAAGTTTGATAATTGATTCTATTCTTTATTCGATGACTTCAAGAGCTATATTCATTTTTTTTTTCACTCTTCATCATGTTTATCCGATACTAATTCTGGGTATAGCTTCAAAATTCTGAACAAGTGTGCATGCATATATATATATATATATATATATATATATATATATATATATATATATATATATATATATATATATATATATATATTCGAAAATTCTAACATAAATGTATTATAAAATCACTTCAAAATAGCCATTTTGTTTCTTCACTTCTGGTGTCTTATCAAGTGATGGTGCCAAATGTATAATAAAGTGTTTTAAAAGGAACGAATCAATCAAACACCCCTCGCTAGGGGAAACGCCGTTACATAAGCTGGAATGACCAATCAAAATACAGGGATATGAGAGTTCAAAAAACTTGACAACGAACTTTGGTTATAATAATGATTTAATGCTTTAATGTTAGGCTTAGACTAAAATAGAATTCATTCTATCTAATAAATATTAAATTATACTATAAAATTCAAAATAACTTATTTTAAATTATAAATGCAATCTTTATAAAGTTTAAAATTAGAAAATTATTTAAAGAAACTGAGGAAGAAAACACTTATGTTTTTCTATTTATTTTGTTTTTATTGATATATATATATAATGTCATCCACAGACAGACTGTTTCGCTGTATCACAGCTCATCAGTGCGGCTAGACATCCGGTTGCCTCTAGCTAGGATCGAAACCCGACTGAATTGGTATCAGGCGGATATTCTACCACTATGCTGTTGGCGCACGGTCGGGACGAAGGTGGATTTTTAGCGTATTTTTTTGGAAACACGCCCAGTGACCGACAGTGACTCAATTCGGCTTGCGAAGAGTCTCGCTATATAGCTATAATAGTCACTGTTTACAAACCCATACCTCAGCCCGAGAGTGCTCAACTAGAATTAAATTTAATTCAGGAGCTAATATAATGTCATCCACAGACAGACTGTTTCGCTGTATCACAGCACATCAGTGCGGCTAGACATCCGGTTGCCTCTAGCTAGGATCGAAACCCGACTGAACTGGTATCAGGCGGATATTCTACCACTAAGCACGGTCGGGATGAAGGTGGATTTTTAGCGTATTTATTTTTGGAAACACGCCCAGTGACCGACAGTGACTCAATTCGGCTTGCAAAGAGTCTCGCTATATATATATATATATATATATATATATATATATATATATATATATATATATATATATATATATATATATATATATATATATATATATATATATATATATATATATATATATATGCAAATATCTGGTGCAGTTCCATTTATATTACAATGAATCATTCATACAAAAAGTACATTAGTAAAGTTAATGATATAAAATGCAAACAAAATTTTAAAGTTACATTAACTTGCGATCCTTGCTTTAAATAACTACAAGTTGTATAAGGTCTTTTTTTTAATCTGCAAGTACTTTCAACTGTAGATACAGTCATCCTCAGGCATGGAAATTATTTTGTTTTTAGTAAATCCTGGTAGCATCAGAGACTAAAGATTAAATGCGAATAGAAATATGTTTCTTTTAGAAATGTGTTATTGTTAACGGATAAAACTATTTGGAGTGTGCAGTCGCAACGCTAAGGTTGATTTTTTTTAATTTATGAAAGTGCTTTTTTTACCAATATGATAATTTGAGAATTTTTTGTTCTTGTTTATCAGTGAATGTGGGATGAACTAAATTGTTCAATAAATAGAGTAATGTCTCAGTTGTTATCCACAAAAATTGCACTTCAGATGAGTTTTTTTTTTCAAATCAAATATGTGGTGCACTTCAATTTATATTACAGTGAATCATTCATGCAAAAAGTACATTAGTAAGGTTAATGATATAATGTAAATGTAAGTCAAGTTAATGATATGCTGACAAAACACAGCATATTTGGTCAGCACATTTTCATTCAAACATGTTTGCTTAAATAACTTAGACTTATTACGTCTATTTAGTTTAGTTTTAACCCTCTCAAGTCCACGAATTAATTTATTGCTGGCTGAAGAAAAGTTCCGAAATTTTCTTTTAAATAATGTTTATTTTTCCAAGTAAGTACTTTCAATCTCATCTGAGACCATCTTCAGCGGTTAGAATATCTGTGCCTGTGAAATTAAGTAAAATAAATAGACATAATACATCTAAGTTTTTTAACCAAATATTCTTGAATATATATAGATATAGATATATATTATTATTATTATTATTATTAATTTTAATTACAGGATATCAAACAATTAAATGTGCCCCGATGTGTGCATATATAACATTAGTGAATGATTTCATTTATTATATTTATATGTGCTATATATATGCGTGTTTTTTGTTTTTTTAATATGTTATTGTTAACGGATACAAACTTTTGGAGCGTGCAGTCGCAACGGTAAGGATGAATTTTTCTTTCTTTTCTTTTTTTTGAAAATTTAAGAGAGTGCGTTTTTTACTAATATGGCATTTTTTTTTTTTTTTTTTTGCAGGTTTTATCAGTAACCTACCGATGGAGATTCACTGTGGAATACACTTGACTCACTTTTAACAGTTGGCTACTTCTACGCGCCGCTGGCGAATCTTATATGTGTTGTTCTTTTCCTCGGTATTATATTCATTACATACCTATATTCAGTAACCTTTCCTAGGTTACAACACAAATGCCGACAAAATAATTGTCGCTGTTTATATGAGTCCATTAAATATATAAACAAATCTTTTGAATATTTCATTATACATATATGCAAAGAAAAATAAATGTTTATGTGTAAGAATTAAGGTCACGAGAAAATTGCGAGTTTTACCGATTTTTTTAATATAAATATTTTTTTTTTTTTGGTAAACAACTATCTCTAGTGACGTCACATTCATGGTTATAATCTTTTTTGTTTTTGCAGATTAATTATTTTAGTTTGATTTGTTGCTCTTACACGGCTCTAACTTTTCTGCAACGTTTATTTCGGGTGTCTCCAAATATCAAGGTAAAACATTTAAATTATTATATTGACGAAATCATCATTGACATGTGTAAATCGCCAAGCATAGTTTAGTTTCAGATTTATAACGTTTTTAAATTGGCATCGTATTCTTTATTTGTTTTAGTTTTATACTAGCTATGTTTTTTGATTGCGTAGAGAAACTCCCACAAAGCATGATATACCGTCATTTCATATTTCATTATGGAAATGTGTTTTATTATTTGAAAGTCAGAATTTAACAAAACAAAATTTCGTTGTTATGCCCGCAAACGCTTCTGACCAGAAAATGTTCCCCAGAAAATGATAGGATTATCAATATCCTCCCAGAATAAGATAGAATTATCAATATCCGCCAAGAATAAAATAGAATTATCATCTAACACAATAAAATAGGATTAACAATATTATAATAGAATAAAAAAGTAATTATCAATACCCTCCCAGAATAAGATCAAATTATCAATATTCTAACAGAATGTGATACGATTATCAATATTCTAACGGAATAAAATCGGATCATCAATATTCTCTCTGAATAAATAAGATTATCAATATCCTCCCAAGATAAGATAGGATTATCTATATCTGCCAAAACTAGTGAGATTTATCATTACATTAATTCAGTTTCGTAATTATTTGTCAGGTTCTTAATTGGAATTGTGTTTTATTTTCATCATTGTATCTAAAGAGAAGTACATATATAACCTATATTTCCCGTATCCTAAGAGCTTTTTTCCATGAAAAATAACCAAAAAACTGTATTTTAGCCCTGAAAGATCCCGATTTATATATATATATATATATATATATATATATATATATATATATATATATATATCAGTAAATGGTGTGTGGTTACCCGACTTAACTTTATTTAAAAAAAAACTTAGTTAAGTTTATGAATAGAAAAGGACATTCTCAGTCACTCTCTTTTTCCGTTTATTTCTCTGGGACAAGATTTAGTTCGTACGTGGTAAAAATGTATTCTCCACTGGGGAATGCACCATCATTTCACTTTCAATTACTTTTCTCTCGGAATTTTCCTGCACAAATTTCATACGCAAGAAAACATTCGCGAGTTTAAATGCTACTTTCATATTCATTGTTTTATCACGCGCAACGACCTTTTATTGTCTATGTATAGATTAGTTTGGTTAACGCCTACATACTCGTTTGCTTATATATAGTTTTGTTGTTATGTTATTTGTTTATTATCCGGACTCACATTCGAAAAAAATATGCAGGAGATACGTGTTTTACACCCAAACACACCCAGCATTCTCGCTACGATATTATGTTTATAGATATCTGCATTACATAGCACACTTCTACTAAGAATACAGGGAATTATATGTATATATATATATATATATATATATATATATATACATATATATATATATATATTTACAGGGTATATCAAACATACTTTTACAAACTTTGCGGGCGGGTCCCTTACACCAAACCAAGAACAAAAGTCCATATAAACATATTTTGATAAACATGTTTTGAGTTATTAAGTTTACAGTTTACGGTAAATGCTGTTCAATGTACAATCAAAGATACAATCCCAAAATACTTTTACAAACGTTTGGAGCGGATTCCTGATTCTACTGTAAACTTTCTTTAAACTTAATAACTCAAAAACGTAGGATTTGCGGAAATAAGTTATATGGACTTTTGTTCTTGTTTTGGTGTGTGGAACAAGCTCCTAGTGTTTGTAAAAAGAAAAAAAACTTTTGATGCACTTTCTACAAGTAGGTTAGGAAACAAAATGATAAAGAAGAAAAAAATTCTTGTGATTAATTTAGTACTTGAACCCTATGAGGACAGCGTTCCTGGACAATATTAATCTTTCTGCCGGAGCTCCTGAGTCAAAAATCACAAATAATTGGTATGTGAGGTTTTACGGCCGATATAAAAAAAAGTTACAAGTGTTTAAACATCGTTCAACCGGTAGCTGGGCATTAAGCCATTTTTCTCTTCCACTGTTCAACCGGCGGCAGCATATTACGTCATTTTTCTCTACCACCGGTAAAGCGGTGGCTGGGCATTGTCATTTTTCTCTACCGCTGTTCAACCGGTGGCGGCACATTACGTCATTGTCCTCTACCACCGGTAAAACGGTGGCTGAGCATTGTTATTTTTCTGTACTGCTGTTCAACCGGTGGCGGCAATTACGTCGTATTTCTCTACCACCGGTAAAGCGATGGCTGAGCATTTTCATTTTTTTTACCGCTGTTCAACCGGTGGCAGCACATTACGTCATTTTTCTCTACCACCGGTAAATTGGTGATTGGGAATTGTCATTTTTCTGTACCGCTGTTCAACCGGTGGCGGCACATTACGTCATTTTTTTCTACCACCGGTAAAGCGGTGGCTGGGCATAAATCGTTTTCTCTACCACTGTTCAACCAGTGGTGAAGCATTATGCCATTTCTTTCTACCAACGGTAAATCGGTGGTCAGTAAAGCTGAAAGGGTTAAAACAAAAGAGAAGACGAGGCTGAAATTTTAAAGTTTTGGCTAAACAATCTACCCAATTTCATTAACTTTCTTATGTTCTTATCAGCTTTGATGTTAAGTATCCCGCATTGTGTTAATCGATATGTTAAGAAAGGTAAGAAGATAAAACCTAGACGCAAAAATAATGTAGATGATCTAAAGATCAAAGCGCTTTCTCTACACTTTCAGTTTTTTTCTTCTTTAACTGAAGCAGTCATTTTTTTTAAATCGAAATTATGGTCACCTTCATTATGGTAAGAAACTAATGCCTTGAGACTGTTGCTTTGTAAAAATTCTATAATCTTTTATTTAAATTCCCCGAAGTTTCTCCTATATATTTTTAGCGGCAATTATTACAGTTGATAGAGTAAATTCCACCTTCATGCATCAATTGCTGAATATTTAGTTTTATATTAATTAGTATTTCAAAAGTAAATGAAAAACATTAAATGTGTTATACGTAGTTGTAGAATTAGGAAATAGCTTAACTAAACAAAACAAAATAAGTCAAATCGTTAAAGGAAATCACCTGCCACAAGAAAACTTTTTCATTTGCTGTTATAATAGCGTTGGTAGGTAAAGATATATATATTAGGTTGGTGCAAAAGTAATGTCTTTTTCTCACATATGTTACTATGCGAGAAAACGACATTATTTTTGCACCAACCTAATATTTTGATTCGTTAGAATGTTTCATTCTTCTATTTGAAATATGTTACGACCATTTTATTTCGTGCTGAGTCTGAAATAATTAGCCTATTCGAGGAAATTACAAGTGCTTTCAATGTTTTTCCCTTCTTCATATAAATATTAATGGACATAACTTCTTCGTGTTCTTAAATCAATCCGATAATTTTAATAATTTATTAATAAATCTAGGTTTTATTTTGTGCTTATGGTGGGAATATAAAATGAAGAGATCATTTTATTAGATTATTTGCGATGGACACTTATTTTGTGAACATTGTCGGAGGTCATTCCGTCATATAAAATTATATCTTTATTATATATATATATATATATATATATATATATATATATATATATATTGTCATCCACAAACAGACTCTTTCACTATCACAGCTCATGTGTGGCTAGACGTCCGGTTGCCTCTAGCTAGCATCGAAACCCGGCTGAATTGGCGTCAGTCACAGATTTTACACCTAAGTATTTGGCGCACGTCAGGGAAGGTGAATTTAAGAGTATTTATTTTTAGATAAACTCAGTGACTGAAAGAACTCGATTCGGTTTACCGTAAAGTCATATATATATATATATATATATATATATATATATATATATATATATATATATATATTAAGCGTTTCACCCCAAGCAAGGCGGGAAGCCACTAGGACGCAGGTTGGATTGTATCTTTTGAGTAAGAAATTCGTAGAATGTGGTGGGGTGTTAAATTCAGACATCACCATAATTTATAAAATCCAGGTTGTGTGTATGTGTGTCAGTACGTTTATAAATCAGATCGGATTTCCTACATTTATCAATTTTAACAAAACTTCACAGGACTAC
Source organism: Acanthosepion lycidas (assembly GCA_963932145.1). Classification (NCBI taxonomy): domain Eukaryota; kingdom Metazoa; phylum Mollusca; class Cephalopoda; order Sepiida; family Sepiidae; genus Acanthosepion; species Acanthosepion lycidas. The sequence goes on from OZ010605.1 coordinate 5,956,602, forward strand.
GTAAAATTACCTTGCTGTAGTTCTGACAGCGCCCAAAATTGGAAAAACACAATTGTTTTTGCACGAAATCAATTTGAAAACACGAGTAAGAAGCATCGCTAGAATGAAAGGGGGACAACTCATATCGAGTTATACTTATTATAAAACCCAGGTTGTTTGGGTGTGTGTGTTCGTTTATATATGGGATCGGATTTCCTACATTTTTCAACCGATTTCAACAAAACTTCAATTTTTTATTTTTTTTTTATTTTTTTGCAGGTAGTGTGACACTATTTACGTTGCTAGAAGAAAGAAGAAAAAAAAGAAAGGCGAGAATTAAATTTAGGTGATAAGAAGCCATCACGAAAAGGACACTAAGCGGTGTTATTTTTCTGACAAGGAAAAGTGGTAAGATTTTTATTTCCATTGTCGAGAAAGTAAAACACATAATTTAATCTGATTTATGTTACGGGGCGGAGAGTAAGATATGTCCAATCTGCCCATGGAAATGGTAAAGGGAATTTTCAAGTTGGACAAGTTACCTCCTGCAGAATTCTAAAGAGATAAAAATAAAAATTAATTAAGGACGCACTGTCCGAGAAAAACAAAAGTGTCCGCTGACCACCATGAAGGAAAGGTTAAGCCTTTGTCTATATGCAGAATATCATTGAGAGGAGCATCTGTTTATCGTCAGGGTTGGCTATGATAGCGAAACTATTTTATCGGATCAGTAATTGGCACCAAGAATGCAAATACGCCTAAATGGCAACCCACTTGATGCTGGCGAAAATCTTATTGACGAATTCTAGGTCATTCGGTTAAGATAAGAGTCTAGGGAGTGAGGTCTCCTCGAAGAAAAGAAAGAAACGAAGAAAAAAAAAGGGAAGATAATTTTTTTTTTCTTTGAGCAAAATTTTTTAAACCGAGGCTAGTCTGGCCACACCCACGTTGCTGACCGCCCATTGGCTGAATGGTGGCATGAGCGTTAGGCGGAGGTAATCATGTGAAGAAGGAGGGGAGGCCTGTTGAGCACCCCCTGAAGGGATAGGTGTGCGATGCCACTGTGAAAGAGAGGGGAAACCCGTTGACACCCTCTGAGGGAAAGGTGAGATACCAATATGAGAACAGAAGGTGGGAAGACGAAAGACTTCGAAAAATGGAAAATAATGAAATTTTTCTGACCGAAAACAAAGAAGTGGATTGTGGGTTTAGAATTATCAAGGAACCGCAAACCTCGACAAGCCCACCCCAGTTTTGGTTGGGGTTGGAGACAGACAGGCAAGCAGTTGCAAGAGCTGAGTGCTCTGAAGACCCGCCTCGCAGAAGCTGACTAAGATTCACGCAATTCCGAACTCAACAATGTATTTTTGAAGAACGACTTAGACTCACACCACCAAAACAAGTTTTACGAATATCGCCTGAAGATACACCAAGAACCAGTTTCTTAAAGAACAAACAACTTAAGATGTTAAGACTCGCCTAACAAACACAAAGTATCACAAATCCATATAGCGGGTTGGGAAGAAGACGCAGTCCTGTTATCAGCAACCATATATAAAATATTGTTATCCTTTTTTAACACATTTGAACTTTTCGAGTTATTATTTTATTTTCTTTTACATATTTTACATATACTTGTGCGGTGTTGCCCTTTATCGAAATCGGCTTGCATTACGGCCCAGCGACTGATTGATTTCGTCTTCCTAAGATTAGACTGGAAATCAAAACAGTTACTTCGGTAACCAGACGTTGGAGGCGAGCTGGGAACGACAAGGCTGATACCGAATCTAACTAGATTCCCATCCGAATCACCAAAAGGTTAGAACGTCACATTTGGTGCCGCGACCAATACCAAGCCAGTTGGTCGTCACAGGACAGGATAGCACGACGGACGCGGCTAGGCAGACGTCACATTTGGCGCAGCGACACCGGGGGGACGTCACAGTAGTGTTTCTTATTGTCTTGCACACTTTTTTCTTTATTTTTACATTCAGAATGCTTTAAAAATTCCATTTACAAGACAATTGTTTATAATAAAATTCTATTCAATCGGTAGACTCATAACGATTGAAAACAATGCTTTTTTTTGAGTTTGGGTTGACCAATTCGTAAAAAAAAAAAAACTGATTAAGACATGCGTGTCCGTCAACCTTAAACAATAATCTTTGTCAATTTTATTTTTCAGTCTTTATGATGGTCGATACTTGATCTATCTCTTACTGTTACTTCCCCGGGCAACGCCGGGCTCTACTGCTAGTATGCTAATAAAAGGCATTGGTCAAATGGGATTTAGAAACACTAATCTAAAGCTAAATATCATAAATATTGTCTAATATAATCCACCAAATATAAATTAAGTTAGCCACTGAAAATTGAGGTTTATAGTTAATATTGTAATGCTGAAGGTTATGTGGGTAATGAATGAAGCAAGAATACGGAGTGAATGTTATGAGAAGGAGGAGGGGGATTGATAAAGACTGAACCTGACTTCAAGGTTCAAGTTTAGCGCTCAGGAAACAACAACACGAGAATCTATTGCATGATGTAGCAGTTCCTGGATGGGCCGGCGTAAGGTGTGTACGTGTCTCATAACCTTCGACTACGAAGGAAATGAGTCTGATTCGTTTTCATGGCGTGTCCTACAAGTAGCCAACTAGTAGAATCTAAGAACGAAGCCCATCTGAACATTTGCCGCTGAAATAGCGATAGATTTTCAACGTTTGAAACTTCAGGTATGTGGCTGCAGAATGCAGAATATGTGTTCCCAAAACGTCGACGATTAGGAAATCTAGCAATCTGTGTCAGGTGACGTCTTGTTAAATTGAAAACAGCGGGACCTGTCGCAAAACTCGATACGGAACATTTACTTTCGATCGATGGTTTCCACTAAGTCAAGTCATTCTGAAAGTACAGAGCACTAGGCTTAGACAAAGCGAAAATCATGGAAGGAAAATAAGAAAATAATTCACTTATACATACATATATATATATATATATGTATGTGTGTGTGTGTGAGTGTGTGCTTGCGTCTGTTTATGTAGATAGATAGATAGATAGATAGATAGATAGATAGATAGATAGATAGATAGAGTACTTGATGTAAGTACAGTTTTTATCACCTCATCGCTTTGAGATAAAAGTTAAAAAGGAACCTAAATCCAAGCACTAATCCTACCAGATTATATGCTCTTTCCCTTTCCTAGAAACTGTAATTAAGGTCAGCCCAACAAAAAGGGCAAGAAGGCTACGTAAGCAGTTAGTCTAGCTAGTAGTCAACTTTGGAAACACCGCTTCTCTTATAATTACCGAAGTTAAACAACATCAAGCCCCGTAAGTGCATAGATCGGTGACCGCTTGAGAATACCAGGTGTTGTAAACGTGGATGTGCGGATGATGTAATGGCTGGGACAGGAAATCTTTGAGCCGAGTTCCAATTTCATTCGCCCTCCTTATATTCACTTACACACAAATATATCCATGGGAAAAGTATAACTCCACCTCTACTCTCCCAATGCTATGGGTAAATTATTATTGCTGTAACAATAAATCATTTTTTTTTAAATTCTTATAATCTAAAAATATTTTCTGGCTTTAAATAACCTGCAATGGGTTGATAATCAGTCAATCAAACAATAAAAAAGTCACGAAACGTAACTTCTCAAATTTTCAGAAATTTTTCCAGAAAATATAGATAATGAATCATTGATAATTGTGAAAATATTTTTGGTCAGTTTAATCCAAATGTGAACTGTTACCTTATAATCGATGTCAATAGAAAAGATAAGTATGCGAAAGAGATATTATCCATAACGCGTTATCACGATTATTAATCCTGGTGTAAATATTGCTAGGGCTGCTTCGCTGTTGAATATGTAGGAGATATCTGCTTGACAAGTAGTATAATGCACAGTAGAAAAGAATAAGTTTCACATTAAGCATGAGGTATCACGTGAGATATTGTACATCGCCTTTCATTATATGAACATAGAAATCAAAATTAGAGAATGCTTTCCGATCAATTCAATCTTATAACTTTGAAGTCTAAGTTCAACTGTTATCTTCCCCACATAATCCCATAAAATGTATATCATTTTAGTGAACACTCTACACTGAGCCTTGCACAGGTTGGAGATCATTGTAAGAAAAATAATGTACAAGCCATATTTTCAAGCAAAAAATAAATATAACCAGTCCCTAAAATCGTATCTAAACAATAATTATAGAAACAAATCGAAATTTTCTGGCAAACTTTTGGGTTAAAATTGCAAAAGGATCTAAAGCAGGGGATGGTGGGGATTCTAAAAATCTTTTACGTCTCTGGAGTAAAAAAAAACAACTAAAAACGGTTAGTTTTTTTTTTTTTCATTTACTGTAATCATCATAAGAATAAAATCGATTTAAGTACCGTTATAGAGTATGTAGTAACCCTTCATCATTCTACTAGATGACCTAATTCATAGCCATAAATAGTCTACGATTAAGGACTGTAACAGTTGATTAATAAGTTGATACTAAGCTGGTTAATATTCGGACACATCTTACTTCATTTAGCTATACAGCATTTGAACCTCCTCTATTCCTTGTAAGTTGTCTTGTTAATTGTTTTGAAATATATTGTTTCGTGTTTTTTGGGGGGTTTTTTTTGCAACTGTTAGCGCCGAATTCTGGTACTGAATAAATATATTAAGCATTAATGCTTCCCTTGCTATCATTCATCGCGACGATGCACAAAGTACCCTGACCTTTTTTGAACTTTTGGCTTGTTGAATTACAATATCCTGGCATTCGATTGAACTGTTTGTTTATTGAAGTATACTTCACTTTATTTATTTCATAATTAGTTATGAATTAAAACAAATTACTGTACATTTATTCAAGTTTAAAAATCTGCCATCATTTTCTATTGCTATTAAATTTGTAAAACTTCTTTATACAAAATAATCTATGTAAATGTATATATATACTAATATGCCAAAAAAGGAGTTTCAATAATACATGCATATTATTTGGAATGAATCTTTTGAGTCAGAAATTCTTGGAATGTGGGGGAGGGGGCTAAATTCAGACATATGGTGAAAAGAAGGCATTGGGAATAATGGTTTAGAATCACTAAAGCTTAATAGTAAGCGATGTAAATATTGTCTAATATAGTCTACCAAATATAAATCACGATAGTCACTAAAAATAGAGGCTTATTCTTAATATTGTAATGCCGAAGGATGTGTAGGTAATAAATAAAGGAAGAATATGTAGGAAGTGAAGGTTATGAGGAGGAGGAGGAGGATAGATAAAGAGTGAACCTGACTTCAATGCTCAGAAAACAACAACACGAGAATCTGTTGCAAAATGTAGCAGTCCGTGAGTCGGGGAGCTGATTGTACGTGTGTCAAAAATTTGAACTACGAAGGAAATGAGTCTGATTGTTCGTCCCTAAGGTGGTGGCGTGACTTACCAGTAGTCAACTGGTGGAACTTAAGAACGAAGCTCATCTGAACATTTGCCGCTAGCGATAGATTTGTGACATGCTTTCAACGTTGCAATTTCAGAAGAGTGGTTGAAGAATGCAGAATATGTTTCCAAAATGTCAACGGTTAGGAAATCTAGCAATCTGAGTCGAATGACGTCTTGTTAAATTTAAAACATGGGAACCTGTTGCAAAACTCGATACGGAATATTCAAATTTTGACCGATGGTTTTTTCACAAAGTAAAGTCAACTTGAAAGTACAATGTAAACAATATAAATAACTACAATACCTCATCTCAAAAATATTGACATATTTTGAAAGACTTGGATTACATTATTATCTACGAAAACATTCTTGCAATCTAAAATTAATTTATGGCTTTAAATATACTGCATTTATGGTTTTAAATAACCTGCAAAATTTGATAAACTGTAAAGTAATGAAATCACTTTAAAAAAATTGCAAGCACAGCAAGAATTATATTAATGTTAGTTCTTTTGTAATAATATAGCTTCTACATAGTGTTTCACTTAAGTTCATGAGAAATTTAAATTCTTCACAAATTCCTATCATTTGTAATTCTTAGTAAGTTTTGTCTTTTGCCCATGATTCCGAGTCTCTGTCTAACCATGCATTTCCATTTGTTTGTCAAGTAGGTTCTCACATTTTTCCTGTTTCTCTTGCTTTCATTATCTCCTGTGAGTGTCAAATTTTACAAGCACTTTTTCCTGATTATATGCCCTGGAAATTGAAACTATATTTCCGATTCTAAGTACAAGATTTTTTTTCTTTCCATCTTCCTTAAACCTTCGTCGTTGCGGACATATTCAATCCATAGTATCCTTAACGTCCTTCTGTAGAAGTACCTGATCTCTCTTCTTCATCTGTTGTCCATTATTCAGTGCCATATAGAAACACCAAGAGTACATAATATTTCAACACTCTTTTTTTTTCCCCTAAAGAAATTTACTTTTATCTTAATACTTTATCTCTATCTATAAAAGGCAGAATGTGTGTCTGTGTGTGTGTGTAACGAATGCACGGTCGCAATTTTCGACGGATTTGATCCAAAATTTATATGCACATGTTCCAAGTTAGCGGGAAGGCCAATACCGACTTTGCATTTCCCAACTCCCATCGATAGTGGAAATAATCGATTTTTTCATGCTTCTACGGCAGTTTTCATGTAGTTTGCGGCCATTTTCTACTGGCCAGAGTGAGAGCCTATAGCTGGCTGCCACGAATAGGCAGGAAGATTCTATTGGCCAGCATGAGAGCCAACAGCTGACTGACACGAATGTTAACTAACATGCTAGCATGCAAAAAAAAAAAATCGATAGCTGCATTCGTCATAAGTGGGGAAAATTTAAATCTGCATGGCATTTTACTCCAGTTGGCTCATTCGCTTGCTTAAACTCAGCGTTGATTCTGATTCCGCAGAACTGGGTTGGGTGTGAAAAAGTTTTTGTTCTTAACATTCTTTTTTCATTCATTTTTTCCAGTTACGAGTCCTTTTTTAAAGCTGATCGTTTTGTGTTCATTTTGTTTAGTTCTCTTTTCGTAACAGATTTAATGTTTAGTATAGAGTTTAGAAAAAATTTGCTGTGTTATATAAGCAAGAAGTAAGGCATTTAGCAACATCAGCACGGAAAAGGGTACTCCTTTAAAGGCAAGGAAGGGCAAAAATATTTTAAGTCAAGTGATAGCGATTGCTGTATGAGTCGTACGATTTTTGAATCAAGTCCGGGCAACGACGGGTCATGCTGCTAGTGCGGTAATAAAATAGGCACATCCTGCCTCTCTTTTCGCTTCTCCATCACAATAAAATGAACGTTTTTAAGCGCTGAAAATGAATCGATAAATATACAGTAAATTGGTTAGGCATTAGGATATTAAAAATTCTGCAGCGAACATTGGCAACCCCGACCGAAATAGGGCAGTTAAAACTTACTTTTTTTTCCTTTTAGTTTCTTTCCGTTAAAGTTAACATGCTCATTGGTCCCTTTTATTTTTGTTCTAACTTTCTTTAGTTGAATCTTTCTCCCGTTGGGTGACCAGAAATGTTAATTCTCTTGTGGATCGAGGTTCTGGACAAAATCCAGAGACGGATATGCAACGTGGTTTGTCACTCATCTGGCACCCCCTCTGCAGTCGCTATCTCACAGATGTGCTGTGGCTCCCCACTGTCTTTTCTACAAGTACTTTCATGGGAACTGCACCGACTGGTTTCCAAACTGCATGAATTTTAGCGTGCCGCTAGGATGGCATCTCGATTCCACGCTTTCACTGTCGAAACGACTAAATGTAGCCATCTCTACTCCAACAGCTTCTTATCTCGCACCACCCGTCAGTGAAATTCCCTTCCTATCACTTGCATTCCTGATAGCTATAATCTTCAAACATTCAAGTGTAATGTCAATCGGGGTGGGGGGGCACGGTGGAGTGATGGATAATGGCTCAGACAGGAATCGGAAAGCCTAGTTCGAATTCCATCGAATACATTGCATTCACTTACGTGCTAATACCATTGGGAAAGGTATTAATTTTCTTCTTCCCTCAACTATGGGTAAATAGCAGGACAGGTGTCTGACATGAAGAGTTATGGTCTCTGCCAGGTGTACATACCAAAGACATTGAATAAATGGGACATCACTTAAAATTGTTACTGGAAGGGCCTTGACAGGGACCCAAACATTAGCGCGCAACTGAGACGTGTGGGGGGAAATGCTTATGTACGCTAATGCACAGTGACCCTACGACCACATTTGAGCGTGCTACTAGGTTTGCATCTCGGTTCCACCCTTTCACTGTCGAAACGACTAAATGCATCCATCTCTTTTACTCCAACAGATCCTTATCTCGCACCTACCGTCTGCGGAACTCCTTTCCTATTACTTGCTTCCCTGATAGGTATAATCTTCAAATATGCAAATGTAATGTCAATCGACATATTCTGATGCATTGATCTTGATCCCTGTCCGTCTCTTTATCATTTTCCCAAACACTCCTTTTTAATTTTACTCTCACTCTCTAGGGTGATTTGCTTAAAAAAAATGCGGGACGCCTATTTTTGAGTGCGTGTTGTTTTGTTTTGTTTTTTTTTGTTTTGTTTTGTTTTTGTTTTTTTGTTTGTTTTTTTTTGTGTTTTTTTTTTTTTTTTTTTCGTATATGTCGCTGTGTTTGGATAAGTGTCTATTTGAGTTTGTGTTTGGCCGAATGGTTGTTTGAAGTTTGAAGTCGCGCATTAATTTCGTACTGATGTTTCTGACACATTTAATGATTGTTGCAGGGCGGGCTTATTACTAAAATTATATTGTTTTGTTTCTTGGAAATAAATCTTGTTTCCATTGTAAATATTCATTAAGCATTTTTTTTTAATATGTTGTTTTAAATATGCTGTTTTCCTCACTCCACACACAGAAAGATTGTACATATTGGGTTTGTTAGAACATCAAAGAATCTTTATTGTCGTTGTAGTAAGAATGGCAAATATAATTGTGTTGTTTTTCGTATAAGAATTACTGTGGTATATTTGGGTCAGTGATTGTGGCTAGCTAAGTTTAGATATAAGACAGATGAAGACGAGCCCCCCCCACCACCACTCTCCATC
>OZ010605.1:5968156-6000656 GCA_963932145.1 Acanthosepion lycidas
TACACACACATATGCATATCTGAAGTTGGTTCTCTCAATCTATCTATCTATCTATCTATCTATCTATCTATCTATCTATCTATCTAACCCTCCTCTCTCACTTTCCATCTTAGATTCGTGCTATCGTACAGCCAAGTAAGAAGCTATGTGTAAAATTATTTAAAATTAAAGGCACATATTCGTGGTGAGCGTATTTCACGTAGAAACTATCCAGATGCTAAGAGAAATAACCAAACCCAGTAGTAGAGCTTGCTGATGTTTTTTTACCCCTTGTATTACCGATGCATTCGCGATTTCAGTAACGGATACCGGAGCTGGAATTGGAAGCTAGCCTGCTCATTTCAAATCCCTGCTTAGGCAGTTAGGTTTCACTTTATAAATGATAGACTTTGGAAAAACATGTATTTCACCACACCAACAGCCTTAAGGTTAAATAACAGAGGAGATAATACTTTCTAGTATTGTCTAACGGATAGTTTCAGAGTAGGAAATTTATGAATTCAATAACGTGCTGAATGTAACAGAAAGCTACTCTACTTTCTTAACAGGAACATATGGTAACTTACCGATAATTAAAAATGAAAATGAAAAGACATAGCATAAAACTTTGATTGATAACGTATAACTCCATATCCTCTATCCGGCGGGGGCATATTTTCTCTTATATGATTTTTCGAATATTCAAGCCGTTAGACGAAAATATATACTGTTTATTAAATAAACGAAGCGTATACCCAAAGATGAGTGTGTGTGGAGCCCCGTTTCAGAATTGTTAAAAATGCTAATAGTTTTAAGTACTGTCAATTAAAAATCAGTTTTGTACATGGACAGTCTCCAGATATTTGGCATGTTTTATTCAAATATATTTACCAACCAGCGATGTACATCGTACGAGGAGGTAAGTATTCTTTGAAATGACAGATGATGAAATATTAAAACTATAATTTTTGAGGCTCAGTTTAGAATGCAATCTCAAATATTTTCCCTTCTTAAAAGGTATATTTAAAAATATTGCAAATATATATGAACCAATAAGCTTGAGATTATTAAATCTAAATTTTATATTTGTCTGTAGCCAACTATTCTATTATAAATATGATAGTTTCTTGTTTGCTAAATAGTCTTTCTGTGTACCTTTAGCCAGAGTGATTGTTCGATCCTTTGTAAGACAAACGAAACCGAAATTCCCACAGTTAATTAATTACATCTTTCGCATATTTATTCTAGTATACAATATTACAAAATTACATTTAGCAATAGAGATGGCATTCCTCTAACCTAGTTGACATGCAGAAACTGTATCAACTAGTTTTTCCTTTACTTTCTTTCAGGAGGTCGACAATTACAATTTATACTCACAGTGAAACGATGTAGAATTGAGTCACTTACATCTACACATATGTAAGCGTTCCCATTAACGCTATTCAACCATTTCTACTATAAAGAAAAGATACAAATAACATTTTGTGTGAAGTCGTTCGCAAAGTGTCTTTGTAATTCCTTTTTTTCAATTTGATAGAAAAATAATTCTCAAATAAATAATAATTATTGATCTTTATAGATCCGTGTTTGAAAATATGCGCCCACCGACAGGAATCTAACCTGAATCATACACAGAACCGTCATATAGCCTGACGTGCTTTTCTATGACAATTTCTCGAACATTCAGGGTGGTAAATGTTGTTAATACTGTTTATTATAAACAGGGCATTTATTTAACTATTTGTATCTATAAAAAAAAACAATGTATAAACATAAAAATGTCTTAAAATAAATGTCAGACTTTGTTCATTTCAAAATGTGTGACGTCAGTTGTTTACATTTGGATACGCATTGAGCAGATATGAATGTACATGAGTGAATCATAGAAGACTGTATTTTAAAAACAGTAAAATCGACCTCGCTAACCGAACACTCCTCTATGTTGAAATCGGTAGAAGCAAATCAGGCTATATGTTGGTTCTGTATAGGATACAGTTTCGATTCCTGTCGGAGGACGAATATTTTCTATTACAATTTCTCGGACATTCAGTGTGGTAAATGTTGTTAATACTGTGTATTATAAACAGAGCACTGTCTTAAATATTTGTATCTATAAAAAAAAAGAATGTATAAACATAAAAATGTCTTAAAATAAATGTCGGACTTTGTCCATTTCATAATATATATATATATATGTTTATGTATATATAGATATATAGTGCTGGGCAATAGTAAGAGAACAATGATAATATTAAAACAATTTGTCTCTTTTTTCTAGGCAATCAAAGATCGCAATTAGACTAGACATTCATTAAAATCCCTATATTAAACGATTTACAGCCACTTTCAAATGAAAAAAGCTGGAAAAAATATTAATTAAAAATTTAAATGTACGATGTTAATAATGAACCCTTATATTTAATATTGGATGACCCCATCGTTTTAAGATCATGACGCCGAACAGTCTTTTTCTATAATTTTTAGAACTTTCTGGCAAGAGTGAGCGTCAATTTTTGACCATTGCTCTTTGTAAAACTCCCAAAATTACTCGATATTATCTGGTTTCTTGCAAGTACTGATTTCTTTAACTCCAACCGCAGATCGTCAATTGGATTTAGATCAGGATTATCACTCAGCCATTCTTAGACTTAAAATTCTTTTTTCGAATCCATGCTCTTTGGATTTGCTTCGATACTGCAAATCATTGTCCAACTGGAAGATCTCGCTTCAACCTAAAACTAACGTTCGAACTGAAAGCCAGACACTTTCGTTCAAAATAGCTTGGTATCTTTCAAAGTCCAATGTTTATTATTTTGTCTGTTCCAGCTGAAGGAAGCACCCCCAAATCATAATCCTACCACCGTTATATTTATCTCTTGGTACCAAATTTTTTTGTTGAAAGACCGTATCAGGATCTCGCCACATATAAAACCTATTGTTCCTCCTAAAATGCTTTAGTTTGATTTCATCCTACGAGAAAAACATTATGAGCTTTGACATATTTGAGCCGTGCTTTTTTGCAAGCAGAGTCTATTTTAGACATTCTGCCATGGAGATCAACGTCGTTCATGTTTTGTTGCATTGAAAACATGTACACATTTATTTCAACATTGGCCAAAGACTATTGGGGAACCGCAGAGGTTACAGCAGGATTTACTTGAATTTGCAAAATAAATGTCGACTTGCTTTACAGGTATTTTTTCGCGTGCGGCCATTTCTCGATTGCGATGCTGTTATACCAAAGGCCTTCCTTTTGTAAATATGTTTTTTCCCTGCGGTAGAGATGTACAATTCAAATCGTTTTGATATATTTTTTTTAACCATCTTGATCATTATAGGCTTCAACTATGCAAATGTTCAAAGCTTCAGGAAGTTCTTTTGATATGAGTATATGTTTCTTTAAATTTAGTCTCTAACTGAACCCTTTTGCGCACAATGAGTTATATTGGTTGACTGCATTATACACAGGTTACCAAAAGAATGAACACGTGTCATTTGGATTTTTACACGTGCACAAAATATTATTTGTACTGGCAACCACGTAAAGCAAACATATCTGTAAATGTAAGGGTTCGCCTTTACATTTGACACACCTGAAAGGCATTGGTGCTTCTGAAGAATTTTGCCGAAATTACCCAAAGTACAATGAAATGATTACAATTTGCATCACCTCACTGAATATTAAAAGAAATTTTTATTGCTTGGCTATCCTGAGATTTATCTGCACTTAATACAAGGTAAGAAAAAATCCATCATATATATATGCAAATGTATAGAAAAACAGGAAAGAAATCGTTATATAAATAATCCGAAGTTCTGTAATACTTTTTTTTATTTTTAAAAAAACAATGCTCGATACAAAAGTAGAACCTAAATTATAATTACTTTTTTTTAAAAATATGATTCCTTCGCTACATAAGAGTTCTCATGTTTGAAAAACAAGGGCCAAAAACTTCAATATAATTATTAAAAATAAATTGAATTAAAGTACTAAGCTCTGTTTCATCTTCAAGCGAAATTTTTGCAGTCAAAAAAAAACTTGATACTTTTGAATTTTGTGCTCCAAAATTTTCACTTGAAGATGAATATATATATATATATATATATATATATATATATATATATATATATATATATATATATATATATATATATATATGACGGCAGGAAAACATGACTTCACACAGGCTTACACTCTACTAGTCAGAATTTTGCTGCCTAACCCCAACCTCGGCAATTTCAGATACACCGGACACAAACTGGGATAAAACATAGTAGGGGACATAAACTTTTACGCTTCGCCAAATTGTACTTTTAATAACATTTTGGGGGTAACCATTTTCCTGGAAAATACTATGAATATTTTCCATTTCACAATCAAGCTTGCAAGAACATATCAACGCACGATGGACCGAAATAGGAGCTTCCGGGATTTAACTTCCGGGTTTTAACTTCCGGGATTTAACTTCCGGGATTTAACTTCCGGTATTTGGGAAAAGAAGAATTCTAATTGGTGTATAGTTCAGTGAAAATAAGTTTACGGTAAACACCGGTAATAAAAAAAAAAACATTCTTACGCTCAACAAACTCATTCAAGAAGGGCAAAGACGAATCAGGTTCCTCTTTGAAAGTGAAACCAAGAGACGGGTGAAGGGAATTAGGTCGAAGGTGGAAATCCTCAGCCTCTTCAATGGAATTGAAAACGGAAAAAAATGTATCATCAACATAGTGATAATAAATGTGGGGCTTGTAGCGTTTTTTTAAAAAGATGGTTTTCATAAAAAAAAGTCACGAAAATATTAACTAAAATGGGATGCAATAGACAGCCCATCGAAACTCCTTTATTCTGGACACAGATATTGTCACTAAAACTGAATTCCACCCACTCAGTAGCTAAATACATGAATTCTAAAATACGTGGTTTGACTTTACAATAAAAGAAATCGGTGGTTTAATTTCTCCAAAGATTTCTGCTTTTGACTAATATAGTCACTAAAAATTATCACGAAGAATTTCTTAAGTTTTAATAAAATTAACGGGGTGAAACATATGTAAAAAGAAGAATTTAACCAAAGTATTCTAATATAAGACATTTTCTAATATAACTTCATCCTTTTGTGAATAAGTCCTGAAAAGTTTATTAAAATTGTATAATTAGTTGATTTTTACGAGAATTTCAAATGTAATGTGTCTGTCCCCGCAAAAAGACGCTAAAATTTTCTATGCTAGAATACATCCGCTGAAGCCTAGTTCAATTGAACTACCTGCTAAACGTTCAATTTAACTATGCTCTGGGTAGAAAGTGTGGATGCCGGACGACCCGATGTCAGGTAACAGGACTCAGCACCATGACATGCAAAGCAGGAGAGCCTAATCATGGCTGATAAACAATTTCTGCAACCACATCACCTATCATATCTGGCCATATAACTCCCCAGAATGCAAATCCCTTGGTTATTATGTATGGGGAGCAGTTGAACGAGAGACCAACAAAATTATTTGTGACAGCAAAAATGAGTTGAACGCAAGGATTTTGGTAGCATTCACTAAATTATACAAGGTGGCCGTCTAGAAGGGTTGTCGAGGCTTCCGAAGACGCCTGGGAACCGTGGTTGAAGTCAATGCCAATTTTATTCAATAAATTTACTCTTCAGTATTTCAAGATATTTTTGTAAATATTTTGGTATATAAATCTATTAAAATGAGATGTCAGTGCTATTTTCATTTTTGCATAATTTAGACGTCAATTTATCCATCGTACCCTCTGTGTTTGCGTGTCTCTCTCTCTCTCTAATATATATGTGTGTGTGTGTGTGTGTGTGTGTGTGTGTATACACACACAATGGTGGCTGGCGTTTCGAATATTGACTGTCATTGTAACAAGCTAAGTCTTATTTTATGGTTATTTGATTTGGTCTTATACTTTTTGGATAAAAAGTGCATAATTTTGCGTGATCAGTTTTTGAACAAAGCGACTCAACGGAAAAACCAGTGACGATGTTTTTTGATTTCGGGCAAGCCCAAACATTGAAGTCTTCCGAACCGTTTCGACAACCAAATTCCCCTCCAGTTGCTTAGCCCATGCCATGGTATGATTTCAGACACTTCCCAAAGATGCCGAAATCTAGGAGAGCCTTTCAGAATGATATCATAAAAAAGCAAATTTAAATTTACCGATTACATAAAACAACAAATTCAAAAAGAGAAAAACTGTTAGATAGACCTACACTTGTCGATATCATTCAACAAAACATGTTTGAAAGATTTGTTACTGTTGAAATACAGCTTATATATATATATATATATATATATATATATATATATATATATATATATGGGGATATCTGAGGATGCCCGTCTACTGGAGCGGCAAGGTAATCCCCGTTGCAGACTCCTGCTCAACCACATTTGTGCTTGTTCAACAAACATAGAAACCACCTGTGGTTTATACTGCAAATCTGCTGAGCGGCCCTTAGTTACTGTTTCTGGAGAGAGCGTGTTATCTAGCGTGATCTACAGTCTGAACAAGGCTAACAAGTTCAAATCAATAAAATAAAATATACAACACCTAATGGAGTCTACTACAGTGGAACACCGAAGGAAAAGTGTCGAATGCCATATTACTTGACAGAAACTTATTTCTAAATACATTCTCAGTTTTCAGTGTCCGACCACAACTAAAAGTTGCACTTGTTCTCAACTGATGAGTGTGGGAGAACAAATTAAACATTTAGTTGTGGCCAGTCATTTTTCACCCGTTCCGGGTGAAAAATGACTGGCCACAACTAAATACATTGGGATTTTCTAAGCGTAGCTTAGATGTGCCACAAGGTTGAAATTTCGAGATACAAAGCGAGGATCGAACTCCATATTCTGTTGTAATTGATCTAACGAGACAAACTTGTTAACCATTACACCACGTGCTAGTTCAGAATAGCAATTATTTCCTAAGCTATAATATTCTGTAAAAATCTTGAGATATTTGAAGGTATGAATTATGGGACTACAGACCTAATCACACACATGTATCCGCATTTTTAGCCTTTAATCAAGTCACCACAAGCGATCAATCTAATTGACTGTTAGTATTTACCTTCCTCCCCACGAGGTAAGAAGTGGCACAAGGCTAAGTTTTATGTGGTTCAATCCGAGCCAGTAGGGTCGACCAAAAATGCCTGGTAGAGCCCGTATAAAACGGGGTCGGGTAGCTGTTTCCCGAGACGAGACTCTGCCCTTCGACATAGCCTCCTCTCGCGATCCTCCCTGCCTGGAGGTAGAGAGTTTGACCAGCACTGCTGCAACAGACTTATTCGACTGTTAATATTTAACATACCCCCACATGAGGGATGTATGTGACACAAGGCCAAGTTTACAGTAGGTTCTCCGAGCCCGTAGGTTCTCCGAGCCCGTAGGCTCGACCAAAAATATTCCCTTAGAACTCGCATAAAGGGATTCAGGGTCTGTCTATCTCCCCGGACGAAACTTTGCCCTTCGGCAAAGCCTCGTCCGGGTTCCTCTCTTCTCAACGCAGGGAGTTCGACATTAACGAAGAATCTATTCGACTATTCCACCAAGGCCTTCTCTCCTACTAATCTTTTAGTAGGCGGAAGAGTCCAACATCGACTCTTTAGAGAGAGGTCACCACAACAGCAACTAAGTTGCATCGTTTTACTCCGAGTGATAGACTTTAGAAGGAAACGGAAACCCAATCGCAAACAGGAAATAAAGAGATAAATCTCTACTTTTTTCTAAAGAGCGAAGGAGTGTGAATCGGGTGATAGTAACATATTCTTCTATTATATTTATGGGTGGGTAGCATAAATGCATTGACAGTGAAGATTAAAATAATTTAACGATTGACATATGCTGGTATTTGTGGGAACATGTATAACATATATGCCATTTTTGAGTGTGTGTTTGAAAAAAGAAAAGAAAAAAAAGAAACATCAGTTGAACGTGGACAGACATATCCGTGAGTTACGATGACGATGTTCAATGATTTTCTCTTTTGTACTTTCGAACACGCTTTTGTCGGCTGCAACATTTAATCAAAACTTTCCCCGGAGGAGACTGAGAAAAGACAATCGCGTCTTTACAGAGAATAAAAGAATCGAGAATCGAAAGGAACACATCCTACTACTCTTCAAGCTACGATTTTCTCGTCTATCTATTTTGGCATTTCGCTCTACGTAGACATATAAAATTCTATTTGAACTTACGTGAACTCGAGGTAACAGAAGCTTAGAGATGACTAGATATATGATCAGATAGAATAAATAATTACTCATATCGATATATTTAAAATATGATGTTTACTTTAGCATAAGATTAAGTTAACGGTAATAGTAATATAATATTCCTAAAGTCTCCACTTGAACTCTGAAATTTTATTTAGTATTGGTTTGCTCATTAGGATCTATCCACGCATTTATGCTACCCACCCATAAATATGATAGAAGATGTTTGCATATCGCCCGATTCACACACATCCCGCTCTTTAAAAAAATTTAGAGATCCATCTCTTTATTCCTGCCCGGTTCACACTCCTCACGATGTTATGTATACGAGCACAGTTTTATCCCTTGTTTCCTGTTTAGGATCGGGTTTCCGGTTCGTTCTAAAGGTTACCTGAAATTTCCGCCTAAAATCTGGAATTTGTACCTTTTTCCTGTTGCTTCATTTTAAATAGGCGTATAGATTTATCTATTCTTTCTTGATTAGGATTAGGTTTCCGGTTCTTTCTAAATTCTGTATCCACTCAAAATTTATAATGTCTCCTATTGAACTCTGACATTTTATTTAATATTATTTTCTACAGTAGAAATAAATAGGTTCTACTATAGTCGGGTTCACAGGTCTCTCCCGGCTTTTGTACATGAGTAGAGTTTTATCCCTTGTTTCCTATTTAGAGTTGGGTTTCTATCAACACTACACTCCCGAGATCTCCACCTGAAATATTATTGACTAATTATTTTTCTCTTTTCCAAATATAAGTAAATAGGTTCGCCTTTCGTCAGGTTCACACTCTTCAAACCCTACTATACTAGGCAACCAACAAATCAAAAACAACGCGCATGCGCGAAAATAAAGATATAAAATGGCGACAATGTATACATCGCACCCTGTACATTGCTTCTACTTTTTGTAGTGAATGCAAATATATATTTTTAAGTTTAGGTTGGAGTAGCTTGGATAATTCGACATCTTTTCAACTCTTGTTGGGTTCATTAATTTTGAATATGTTTCTCGGATTTATTCATGAATATATAAGCAAACATTGAAGCGTTTCTGCTTGAGTACATAGGCAAAAAATTATTGTGTTTAGATTGGAATATATACGCAGGTGTTTTGGAGGATTACTGCTGAATCTAGACTCAGACATTGGTCGACGTTATCTTTGTTTGTTTCAACTTTAATTTTATACGTTATCAGATATTTTTTTTTTCCTTTAATTTTAACTGAATTTGTAGATTCCCATAATTCGGTAATGGCTAAAGGAATAGTCAAAATCGGTCTGGCATGCAAAATATCCGGACAATTTTGACGCCCAGAAAAAAAAAAATCTTATCCGACTACAAAAAATTAAATAAAATGCTTAAACACAGTACCTTGTCTGTCGTCTTTAAAGACACTATATATATATATATATATATATATATATATATATATATATATATATATATATATATATATATATATCAATGAAAAGTAGTAGTTTACTGTCACTGGTGTCAGCGACTAAAAGTTTCATGTGAAGGTACTGATGATAATGTTACTCTCACATAATCCCCAGGCAGTAAAAGATAATACACATAGAGGAAGATGTCTATCTTTCTATCTATCTCTGTATGTGTGTGTGCGTGCGTGCGCGTGCGTGCGCGTGGAGTGGGCGGGTGAGTTAAGACGAAAGCCAAAGAAACAATAACAGCACATATATAAAGAAGAAAACCGGACCCAGGTAAGAGAAAGAGAAAAAGCGATAAATAAAAAATTGCGAACTGCAAATCAAAGTAACTAAAAAGAAAATGTTTAAGGATTGGCCTGGAGAAATAAATTCTTCAGAATCTTCTTTCTCGGCCGTTCTTTTGTTTTGGTTATGGTTTTTCTTTCATTTCTTTTTTCTTCTTTTTTTTTTCGTTTTTGTTTGTTTTTCTTATGCTTTTATTTTTTATCATTTGTGTACTTTTCTGTCGAACATTTTTAGCTCTGTCGTTCCCATGACAACAATGGCAGACATCAAAAGGACGGGATGCGTTCTATTTCTATCGCAATGAAATAAAAGTATCGAGGCTAAATCGTTTGATAGCTTTCCGTTAATCCTTGTCGTTCTACTGAAAGATAATGACGATTAACACACCGTCGATGATAATAATAATGTCAAGAACGATGAGATCGCCAGAATAACTTATAATAATGCAGAAGTTACGAGATTTGAAAAGACGACAAAGAGGCGACAACCGTACGGGATCATTAGAAAACCATTCTCGAATATTATTATTTATAGACTAAGAGTTATATATTTCTAGCGTGATTCACTTTGAGCGAGTAGTTCTTAGAAACAATCATCTTTCTTTGAGCGTTGTAGACTGATGCTACAGAATCCCCCCCGCAATAAAAGAATGGTTCTAAAAAAACAAAAACAAAACAGAAACCACATCACTTGAGGATTGCCAGCATCAGCAACAACTAAAATGGATAGTACGTAAATCTTGAATAGAAAATAATAACATAATCAAGATGTTGACATTTCAGAATACTTAAAAGGTGAGGATAAAAGCCTCCATCAATACTGGAAAGAGCTACTGTATACGTTAAACCTATTACCTAAATTTCAACAGAAAAAAAACAGTACTAACTGCTCACCAAGCAGAGGTTAATATTAGGTTGGTGCTAAAATAATGTCGTTTTCTCACATGTGAGAAAACGACATTATTTTTGCACCAACCTAATATCTCTTGAGATTTCATCAGCAAACAGTCTAGGAAAAAGAAAATTATGGAAAGGGTCAGCGGTCTATCACTTGTTTCCTCCTTTGGATTAAGTTTGTTCTTCATTATAATGTCTACTTCCACACAATATTTCCAAGGTTTCAGGCCGAACTCTGAAATGCCATTCACTAATTAAATCTTAAACTCTTCACGTCTAGAGTTAGTCGTTATTTTTCCTGTATAGCCCCAACTGCTCCACTCCTTATCCTATCTTACCCCACAGTAATGTTCTACATTGAATACCTATTGAGATTGACAAAACAATGGTCATTCATAGTCCGAGAAGAAAACGCTAATTAAGATAGGCTTTTCTTCGTTCCCTGTCTATCGAGTTAAGATCAAAGTGTAGTAGTTGCTACCTTGATGGACAAACTACATTCTATCTCTCAACTGTATCTTTGTCATTGGATAGAACACAGAAAAACCTTCCAGCAGCACCTCCTTCATTAAACCAAAGAGGGAGGTTAAACGCTAGCCCGACGTTCGTTGCGGGGACCGGGCTAAATTTATACTTTCTCAATGAATGTCAAATGTTTCTTTGTGGGAAAACGGTTAGTATTACAATTTAAGTTCTGACTTTTTTGCTTGTTCTGCTGTCCATTTGTACAAGCATTACATTTAAATTTAAAGCTAAGCGTATCTATATAACCAATGTTTTTTTTTATGTAAAACTGGGAACAATCAGGTCTATACAACCGCTTTTTAAGATCAACGTTAAAAAAAGGCTTTGAACGAATCAATCCTGGGGATTTGGACACAGATCATCCTTCTTTGAACAGTGTAAACTACTACTACAGAATCACAAATAAAGAAGTGTATCAAATAACAAAAACCACAACACTTGAAAACTACTAACAGCAGCAACAACAAAAATTAATTGTAAATCGAAGAGAAATTAATGATATATTCAAAATATTTCGCACTATTTCGAATAAAAGATTAGGAAGAAAACTACCATCAATACTAGAAAGCAAGATAACATTTACTGAACCTGCCAAACCTATTTTACTAAAAAAATTTTAAGGGAATGATTTATAAATTCCAACCAAAGCAGTAATAGCTGCTCGACTAATGAATGTGAAATGTTTATTATAGAGAAACAGCTAATATAACTCTTATCATTACTACTGTAGTCTTGTATGAATATATATTAAACTTATTGAATATTTAATACTTCCGACTGAATGTTTAATAATTCGTTCTTGAAGATAATTTTTCTAGATGTGAATTTGATTCTTACAAAGTGCTTGGTAATAGCAAAATTTTAATATGCTAAGCTATGCACCATCATTTATTTCATTAAAGAAAGAGATGACAGATCTGAACTCATGAGCCTAGCTCAGGAACGGGTTCTTGAAGAAGGAAACTGAAGAGGTGATATGTTCAGCCCAAGGTTAAAC
Organism: Acanthosepion lycidas; assembly: GCA_963932145.1. Classification (NCBI taxonomy): domain Eukaryota; kingdom Metazoa; phylum Mollusca; class Cephalopoda; order Sepiida; family Sepiidae; genus Acanthosepion; species Acanthosepion lycidas. The sequence goes on from OZ010605.1 coordinate 5,980,527, forward strand.
TTTAAAAACAAATTCTATCAATTTTTATTATTTATTTATTGACGTTTTTAATGGAATTTACCCCAAGCAAGGGAAGTTAAGCAACTAAGACACAAGAGATTACTGGTTGTGGAAGAAATAGATGAAGAAACATTACTGAGAATGAAGAGAAAAGAGTAATCCGAAGGACAGTATATAGCGGTTTAAAACTTTTGCCAATTAAAATTGGCTGTAAAAAACATGGAGCTGGAAGGGAGTCCCACAAGTGAGAAGCACTAGAAAAGAAAATGTTAATATAGAAAAGAAAATGTTTACGGCTAAATCTAGCCAGCTGAACTGTAAATTGATGAGATCTCGGCGCTGGTCTAGTAATTCGTTTAAATTCAAAATATCTAGGTAACATAGGAAAGATATATTCCGAGCAATTACCATGAAAGTATTTATAGAAAAGTCATAGAGAGGCCAGCTGGAGGATCGGCTTCAGTCACTTTCCCACCTCCGGAAGCTGGCATCTTTATGTCTTTTCTATGAATATTTTCATGGTAATTTTTCGGATGAGCTCTTCGCTATGGTACCTTGACTTTTTTTTAATTTAAGCATAGTACTAGATTACAGATTGTTCCTTTTAAAAATTATATAATAGTTTTTCAATACAATATGCTTCTTCTGTGCATCTTAGATATTTATGAGTCTATCACTCATCCATACCTTGAATATTGCTGCCACATATGGCCCGGTACTCCTTTTATATATTTTGAGATTCTTAATAAAATCAAAAAGAGAATAAGCAATATTACTGGTCCTGACCTGGCATTTCGGTTTCAGTCACTTTCCCAGCTCCGTAATGTAGCTTCCCTCTGCCTTTTCTATAAATACTTTTATGCTAATTGATCGGATGAAAACTTCCCTATGGTACCTAAACTTTATGAATTTAAGCGTAATACTAGATTACAGATTGTTCCTTTTTAAATTTATATAATAGTTTTTCAATAGAATATACCTCTTCTGTCCATCTTAGATATTTATGAGTCTATGCCTTGAATATTGCTGGCATATATGGTCCGATGCTGCTCCTATATATTTAGAGATTCTTAATAAAATCAAAAAGAGAATCAGCAATATTATTGGTCTTGACCTGGCATTTCGGCTTCAGTCACTTTCCCAACTCCGTAATGTAGCTTCCCTGTGACTTTTCTATAAAGACTTTCACGGTAATTGATCGGATGAACCTTTCGCTATGGTACCGTGACTTTTTTTTAATTTAAGCGTAGTACTAGACTAGCGTCGAAATGTCACCAATTGGGAGTTGAGTTTGTTTGATGTAACCGTAAATTCTATGCTAACAGTTTTGTTTTCTTGCTCTTTTCGCTTGTGGAAAATCTGCAAAAAATTAAATTCAATGTTAATCGCTATGCACTGTCCTGATCGGTCTTTCGTCTTCCCGCTCATTATTAATGTTTCTGGAGCACTTCGACCTGGTTAATGGTTAGCAAGATTGTCTCGCTATATCAAACGAGTGAATAGTGAGTTCGATCCTCACGGGGTTCGTCATACTTTCGGCCTTGTGTGACATCTAAGCTACGCTTAGAAAATCATTTTCTCCTCTACGTGGTGTAATGGTTAGCAAGCTTAACTCGCTAGAACAATTACGACTGAGTAGTGAGTCTGATCCTCACTGGATGCCTCATACTTTCGGCTTTGTACCACATCTAAGCTATGCTTAGAAAAACTTTTTGGGCATCTCGACGTGGTGTAATGGTTAGCAAGAATGTCTCGCTAGTTCAATTACGAATGAGTAGTGAGTTCGATCCTAACTGGGTGTTTCATACTTTCGGCCTTGAGTCACATATAAGCTACGCGTTGAGATTATCACTATTATTAATGTTTCTGTTCGTAATTCTCGCACCCGATATAAAACCCTTCTGTCTTGCATAGGATGATACCGATTTTTTTTTAAAATGTTGGGAACTTGAAATATCATTATGTCTGCATGCTTTCATAATTTATTGGTCTTCTGAATTCGTTTTGATATATCTCAAATAGAGATGAGAAAAAAATTATATAAAATAAGACATTTTAAAAGAATTGCCATTAAATACGAACTAGAATTGTAAAATCTGTCTGAGTAACAACAATGGTGATAAAGTGACAATGGCGATCAGGTTGACGATGACGAAATGATACGCAAGAAAACTGAATAATGGAGGACGTTTTATTTTTCTAATAATAACCGAAGGGTAGCTGAACGCGCTGGAAATACGTTCTGGGAAGCAGAAGTCACGAAATAGGTACGTCAACTGGGTTGTTGGTTACGCTACCTCACGGCTTCAATAGATTCCTAAATGAACGCCACAGGAGAAAAAAAAAAACACATAAAAAATTAGCAAATAATTTTAACTGATCGGCGAGAAGGGCTAAAAAAAAAATCAACTAAAACTCTTCGTAAAGGTTTTACCTAATTGTTCTTTTCTTAGAACTATAAACGAATGTTCTGCTATGATATGAAAATTTGTTGACATCTGTCAATATTTTTGAGATGAAGGATTATATATATTATTTACATTATTCGGACTATTCTCCTCATATTTGTCGCCATATTTATAACAACGTTTCGGTCGTTGTACGCTCTGGCCTTCTACAGATAGTTGGAATGTCGAACTGAACCCTTTATTTCGCTCACTGGGGTAGACTCTTCTAGTTTCGCGTACCATGTCTAATGAATGTCAGTTATCAGTTATTTCTTGTTAGTTCTCCGCTGCCTTAACCGGGTCTTGAACTCACACTCTTTGGGTCCTGTCACTGGATCTAACTAATACCTTTCTCCACTGCGCTATGTGACCTTGAATAATGTAAATAGTATATTTGGGGACATATAAGGATAGAAAACTTTGCGAATTTAACACACTCAGGGCATATTGAAATCAAGTACCGCAGGCAAATGTCACCGTGTTTAATTAAATGGAAGGCAGAAGTAGTATTATAAAGAAAAATATACCGAAAGCCATGATAGTCCATATCTTTAATTAACATATATATATTTTTTTGCGTCACAGTTAATATAAAACGTGAGTAAGAAAAATTCCAAATTATTTACTGGATACGAATTGTGACCCCATTGGATTAAAACGTAAGTTTAATGTTCATGCTTAGGAAAGAGTTTTAAGAAGTGCCTACATGAAGAAATATTAATGCATACATCCATTTTTAATATTTATATAAACATTTTGTAGTAAAACGGTTATATAACATAAAAGTATGTATAAATTTTGTTTATGCCTTGCGGCTGTCAAGAATCTGAAGTTTATCGTATGTGCTCTTACATTAAATTTGGTCACCCCTGTTATATAGATATATTTTGATGAATAATCTCTTTTTATACGTAATTTGTTTGAACTATTAATTAAAGCTTGAAATACGAAAAATTCTGTTGACTCAACCTAATATTTTCTAGAAAAAGAAAATAAGTTCTGATATGCAATGTCGTTTGCATTTTAATGTTATTTTAATAGATTTTGAAGCGTTTTTTCTTTTTCTTTTTTTTTTTTTGTAATGTCTTCATAACACTCTGTTGCATGTATATGTGTATGGACGTAATAATATTTTTTCGAAAATCATACATGTTCGGTGTCAAACGTATCATGATATTAAAAAAATAATATCTCAAAAATCATTTCCCTAGATTAGCAAATTAGAGCTTCTGTGAATAACTGTCATAGCCTTGTTCCAGACATAGATAAGCTGACAGAATAAGCGTTTATTTACGCAAATATGGAGTATCGCCGAAATACCGTCGATCTGATGGTAACTGTGCGTGCCTAAATTTCGATAACTGACTCAGTATGATATGTAGAAACTTCTTTCGCAGAACCATTTGGGTGTATTCAGTTCGATTCGAAAGTTTTTAGGGGGACGTAACGGTGATATACGCCCAAAATGAAATTAGTTGGTCGAGTTCTAAGGTTATGAAACTGTTATGGTCGGGTTCCTTGTACCACGGGGATAGACCAAGGTAGAACCAATAAAGAAGAACTCAAACACGGATATGGAATAACACAGATATATTACAAACAGAAATATATACAAAGTAGAAAGTGTTAGTGTTATGGTACGGTTCCTTGTACCACGGTGATAGTCCAAGGTAGAACCAATAAAGAAGAACTCAAACACGGATATGGAATAACACAGATATATTACAAACAGGAATATATACAGAAAAGAAGAAAGTGTTAGTACGAACGATCTGGTTTAGTAGTAATTGTCTGAACGCGACTCTGTTCCGGACTGCCTCTGACTCGCTCTGACGGACCTTACTTCAGACTTCAGACTGAACTCAGACATCAGACGGAACGATATTTAGTCACCCCCCACGAGAGCATAATGTGGCACAAGGCCGGTTTAACGTGGGATCTCCGAGCCCCTGGGCTCAGCCAAAAATATGCGCTTTGAACCCGTATGAACGGGTTCAGGGTCGGTCTACCTCCTCGAAAGAGACTCCGCCCTTCGGCGTAGCCTCCTTCGGGTTCCTCCCCGCCCGTAAGCAGAGAGTTCAACCGATCAGCCGATCAGCCGGTCGCCCGACTTCGGGCTGAACTCGCTGCTTTCTCATGAGGCGCAGTATTTATTACGTATGGAATAGCCCATTATGTTATTATGGGCAAGGTCCCATAACAGAAAAAATAATTACGAGTAGGTTTGTCTCGGTTTCATAGGATTCGTGTTTCCTGCCCAAGGAAAAAACTTATGGATGTAGTTTTCAAAATGGTCGCTCTCATAACTAAAAAAGAAAAACGGAGATCGTGTACCTTCGAATCTGGACATTAGGAATGTCAGGTTAAGTGTCTAATATAAATGATCACCGCTGGAGAAAGACTGTTCCGGTTTTTACGATGTTGTTATATGTAGTTTCCAACTGTTATATACGAATAAAGTGTCGCTGTCGACATTTGAGTTTGAACCGAGATCGCCAGTGAGTAAACACAGGAGATCCCATTATTGAATTAAGTAGACTACGTGACCACAGAGGAAACGTATATATGGAAAGTAGCGTGATGGCTAACTGATCGACATTTCTTGGCTATCCTCTATTACTCTTCGCATCGTTATTTCTATTCTATCTTCTATTACTATTCGGATCACCATTTCTATTCTGTCCGCTATTAATATTTGGACCGCTATTCTCTACTCTATTCACTATACTAGTTCTCTATTCAGATCACTATACGGATTACTATTCGAGCGAGTATTATCGAACATTTCCCGTTACGTTTACATTAATATTTAATAGGTTCATAGTTTTTTTTTTATTATCTTAATGTTCACAAAATACAAGGCCTAAGAGTCACTCAAGATAGATTGTTAGTGAGGTGAGTAAGAAAATCAATTAGTTAATCTCACATGGAGAATGATTATATAAGCAGCATGGTGGTTAACTCTAAACCTGAAGAGATCATGCTTTTACTGATTGGGAAAATATTCTACTGTGTGTCTGTTCTACAAGGCAGCAGTTCTTAAGAGGAAGCGGTCCGAGTGGAACAGACATTTTTCTAGTGGAATACAAAGAGAGTGAAGATGATTCACTATTGTGCTTGTAGACTGGCGGGTTTCAGTTGCAAAGATCTGTGGAAACAAGTAATGTAGCTCGTCTGAAAACGTGCCATTGAATTAGCGATAGAGAAGCTTGCAATGTTTCGTCTGTGGAGTTGCAGGATGGAAAATATTTCATCATCCACAAGGCTGCGTAGACACCTTTGAAATCTATCAAGACATGTCTAGTTTAAAGAAATATATGAAATAGTTTAAATTCATATAAAGTATTTCTTTTCAAGTCTACATCAATTATTATTCATAAATTGAATAAATCTAGGTCAGGAAGATTACATTGGATCTGTGCGTAACGTAGGCGGCATAGGTGCGGAAAGTAGGATTGTTGTATAGAGTTTACGTTCCATTCGATGTCTTTGCATTTAATTTGCCAAAAATAGCCTTTGAACGCTACGGAACCGCCTCTTTATCTCGCCCAGTTTTCGGTAGGGCCAGACTGTACTGTAGAGCAATTAATCTTGGAAAGTTTTTAAAATTTCTCTTCTCTTACTGGCCAGAGGCTTTTTTTTTTATAGCGAAAGTCACCCTTTACAAGGCCGGGGTCGGGGACACTCGAAGTAGAGGGTTATGTTAGAAGGCCATTTGTGCGTATAGGTGAGGGAGATAACGATTAACCATAGCCTTGAATTGGTTAAGATTGTAGTGACCAGGGAAACATCCTCTTGTGTATCGGTTCCACAGAGCAGGGGTTCCCGGGAAGAAGCTGTCCGTGTGAAACATACTTCTTACCGATGGAATATGGGGGCAATGTGGGTGGTTTGCAACTATGTAAGTGGCATAGCGTATTCTTGCTATGAAGGTTTGCCTCAACAGGACCAGGGAATGTATTTCGCCCGAGCAATTTCCATGGAAATAGCGGAAGTGAAGCTTGTTACATGCGGCCTGTGGGAGAGGGTCAGAAGTGTGGAGAATAATTCATCACTCACATGGGCTCGAATTTGCTTTTGGACTCTATCAAGGCTGGAGATTGCAGTATTGGCAGCTCCTACCAAAATATGACAATAGTAGTCCATTTTTGTCCTGATCTGGCTTTTGTAATGGTAGAGGATAATAGACATTGTATCATTAATACAGATATAATCATATATATATATATATATACATATATATATATATATATATATATATATATATATATATATATATATATATATATATATATATATATATATATAAGTATTTTTTTTAATTTTTTACCTTTACACTTTTGAGTTGAAAATGCCAACATAGGACTTGTTGGTTGGCAGATTTTCTGATGACGTAAATTTGGATTTCTATTTTAATTAACTTATATGATCTTTTATAATAAATACATTGAGCTCTTTTTGTAGATCGTTTTTGATATTTTTACATTATTGGGATTCACTTGGATTATAGACACACACATATATATATATTAGGTTGTTGCAAAAATAATATCGTTTTTTGGCGTTCAACTTCAAAAGAAAAACGACATTATTTTTGCACCAACCTAATATATATATATATATATATATATGTGTGTGTGTGTGTGTGTATATGTGTGTGTGTGTGTATGTCTACTGGTTCCCTGTAACTTGGGAAGCATGCGTGTGTATGTGTGTGTGTATGTATGCGTGAGTAAGTACTGATTCCTTGTCGTGGGACACTGTGTATGTGCGTATGTGTATGTATGTGTGTATGTGTACAAATGAGTTTACCAATTCCTCGTAGTGAGACATGTATATGTATGGAGGGGGAATATACGCACGCATATATACACGCATGCTGACAGAAACACTCGAAAACGGAAACAGATCCAAGAACACACAGTGTTCATTAAAACATTAAAAGATAAAATGCCGATAAGTAATTTATCACTTCTCTTGGACCAAACATAATTGTTTTATGACCCTTCGCCAAGAACTCTTCACTGCCAATTCAAGAAAGACATTCGGATTGCTAAAACAAAAACAGAGAATGTCTCTTATCGAGAATATTTAACATTGAAAAACCTAAAGAAAAAAATAATTATTTTTAATAATATGTGGAAATCTCCGCCTTTTACCTGAAGATGGTCGCGAGACCAGAAACACGTGTAGTAAAATTATGGAAAATAAAGCATAATATTTTTTCTTTTTTTAAAATCCACATTACAACCAAAAACGTTTTCGGCACCTCTCTTCTCTTCTTTTTAATATACACACTTTTCTCTCGTTGGAACCACTATAACCACTTTCTCATATATATATATATATATATATATATATATATATATATATATATATATATATATATATTCAAATTTATAACATATCCGTGTTATAAGATCACTACAATGTTGTAATTTTTCTTCGACATTTCTGGTGTCTTATCAACTGCTGAAGTTGAATGGAAGTTAAACGGTTTTAAGTGTCCCTAAGCCGACCAGACCCCATGAATAAGGGGAAACTTTGTTACCTAAGCTATGAGGATCAATCCGAATGCAAGTATACGGTAATTAAAATATCATCACAACATGCTCTTTTATAAGCAGAAACTATTAGGTTAGTTCAAAAATAATGACGTAATAATGTCATTTTTTGACGTAATTTTAACGTCAAACAACGACATTATTCCGTCATTATTTTTGCACTAACCTAATATTACCGCATTAAAGTTAAGATTAGAGAACATTAGAAGTCAGTATAAAATTCAATTTTAAGTTGAATTTAAATTTAATTTAAATTAGATTAAATTTAAAATTAAACATTTCAAATGACAATTTCTAAAATTAACTAAGCACTATGTTTAATATTATTTCAAGATTATGCTTGAATGTAACTAGGAGAAAAAATATATTTTATATTTCCAATTATTCAGTCAAGTTCGAAACTGATAAGAAAATTTATATTTGTGATCTCCAAATAATTAAAGGAACTGATCTCCAAATAAGTAAAGGAACTCATCATCAAAACATGAACAGGATGAGAGCTTTATATCTTTAAAACATGTGTCGGATCAAAGCTAAATATTCTCAGTGCAAGAACAGGATCATAGCTATATATCTTCAAATTACAAATAGAATCAGAGGTATATATTCTTGAAACACTGATATGAGCAGAGATATATATCCTTTAAGCATAAATAGGATGAGAGTTATATATCCTCAAAACACGAATAGAATCAGATCTATATATTTTCAACACATGAATTGAATCAGATATTTATATATTCTCAAAATAGAAATAAGATGAGCTATATATCCTCAAAACACGGACATAGAGTTATTTATCGACAAAACGCAGATATTATCAGCGCTATTTCTCGTCAAACTCGAATATTATCAGAGCTATATATCCTCAAAACATGAATATTATCCGAGCTATATATCCTCAAAACACAAATATTATCAGCGCTATTTATCGTCAAAGCACAAATGATATCATCACTATATATTCTCTAAACACGAATAGGATCAGAGCTATATGTATACTCAAAACACGAATATTACCAGAGCTATATACCCTCAAAACACGAATAGCATCAGATATATATACTTTTAAAACACGAATATGATCAAAGCTCTATATCCTTAAAAAAGGCATAGGATCTACGGCATATGGCCTATAAAGACGAATGGGATCCGAGCTATATATTCAAAATTCTTGCAACTGTCTCCAGAAAGTCAACACTTTCAGTCATATCATGAGGGCTGTAACGTTTGCTTTAGAGACACCAGTAGCACACCAGCCGAACAACATAAGCCGACAAAATCCAATTCTCTTCAAGCTTGTCTTAAATACAGATTTTTTCCATCTCTTTACCTGGTTGTCAATTAACGCCAACGAGTCTACTCTGGATAGCTAGCCGAAGAGACGTAGAGAGAGATAGATGTAGAGAGAGAGAGAGAGAGATTATGACTTTGACAAGAGGATTTTTGACCAAGGCCATCAATTGAAGTTTGAAATCAGCAAGTTTATCCCACTTTCTCTACCAATAACTACTAAACTACTCGAACATCAAAATACTTACAATAGAAGAACTCATATTCAGTGCTACTTGCTAACTTTTGCCCTAAATTATTGCTTCGTGCACTCCCCATTTAACTAAATGATTAGCAGTAAGTAAAGGGATAAGTTTCTTGATTTGATTGAAAAATATTTTCCAATAAATATTCCTCTTAGCAAGATTTTCATTAAAATTTCGCTAAAATTAAGTTATACTTGTACAGATAATCTAGAAAAAATTATTAAAATAAACATAATAATAAAATTTAAAATCATCTCGTAAATACTATTTACATTATTCGGACTATTGTTTTCATCTTTGTTGCCATATTTCTTACCACTTTTCGGCCGTTGTACGCTCCGGTCTTCTACAACAGCCGAAACTTGGTTATAAATAAGGCAACAAAAATGAAGACAATAGTCCGAATAATATAAATAATGTAAATAATACCTCATCTCAGAAATACAGACAAACACTTAAACCTAAATAAAAATAATAGTAATTCCAAAACAAAAAACAACAAAAAAACAACAAAACAAAACAATAATATTAATAAAATGCTATGTAATTGTATAAATACTATAAATTGTCTTTTGGAAAATATATGTCTTACTGAATCTATTGTATATCAGTAACCATATCATCTGCTTAAAACCCAGATGTTAAGAAATTTTATATTAAATGCACAAATAACGCTTTTAAAAAGATGGTACCAACATATTTCTTCTTTTAATAACAATGGGTAACGAAACTGAGGCTCAAATTATTTCTGGGATTTAGAAGAATTAAAAAAAAACACGCACAGTAAAATGGAGAATATTTAAAAAAACAAACAAACAAACAATGTATTTTTTGTAAGTCATTAAATTACATGCCCCCTGAGTCAACATGAAAAGCCACATGTTTCTTAAAAGTAATGATCTATTAAATCAATGAAATGGACTGACCGTAATATTCAGGGATTGTGCAATGCTCACGTTAAAATATTGTTAATAGAATTTTTCTAAAAAATAATATATGTTACAATTATATATCCATTATTTTTATTATATATAATAGCATATATAATATTTATCTAATTCCTTGATTATAATGTTAATATTGTCATGTACTATGGTCCATTAAATAAAAGAAGTATAGTATTTTAATATGAAAATAATATATAAAATTGATGAAATCATGCTAGAAACTCCTTTAAGGTAGTTCTAAAATATAAACAATAATAAGTCTAAAATTATAAAATCCAAAAATTAATCTTTCGTTGAATACACATCTCTTTGTAATTAAGATCATATTCTCAGCCGGATATAAATTGTTAACATGTCTACGAAAGATGGTTAATCCAGACAAGGTTGAATAACACACACAACCTAACCTAGATTGTTACTCTTTTCAACTTGAGCTTTGACCTGTCTTTTCATTGATCAAAGAAGACAAACCAATAAAAAATTTTTAAATCTTTTTACTCCATTCTACTTAACTCTTAAATAAAATAACATTACGTTTTCAAAAGTAAATCCTTTTCATCAAAAGGTACCCAACATCGCTTGAAAATGAAACAGATTTAAGCCCCAAAATACAGAAATTTCCATGTCGTAAAATATTTTTTAAATAAAAATATTATAATATTATGGTCTACGTTTTATCGAGATTTTTTGAAATCATAAATGCAAAAGAACCGTGGATTCCAAACTTAACTGTTCTTTCTCTTTATATATATATATATATATATATATATATATTGCTCTTCTATTTACGCCTCTCAGTTACCCGCTGATAATGTTGCTGGCTCTGAGAACAAGAAATATTAAACTCTGAACCTGAAGAAGAATATCAAGCTGAGGTAGTTGTGACTTGGGGTTAACTGTTTTTCAGCTTTACATTTCCAGATCAGTATTCTGAGAACAGTTGGTGGCAGAATACGGCCAGTCCCCCAGACAATGCTGTCTACTTGAGGTCACAAAGAATGAACACAATTGATTCTTTCGTGTCAGCTGACCGGTTTAAATATCAAGATTTTATACAGGTAATCGGCAAAAGTAACACTGACACTTAGAAGACAGTAGAAACAAACAATTATTACACAAATTCAGACTTGTTTTGAATTTGATTATTATCGAATTATTCAGTAATTTAATATTCGTTTAAATACAAAATTGCTATATAGATTCAGGACATATACTAACTTGGCACTCCCCAGAGACATTTTTTTTATTAGTGAAATACCATGCCTTCTCGTGAAAGATATGTGTGTTGTCTTCCGTTCTCTTTTCTACGGTTCTCTATTCATAGATTTCCTTCTAGATTCGTTCCAACCAACCTGGCCGGTTTGGATATATTTTTCAGGAGTTATATTTCCTTCCGTATCGATTTTTGCACTATAATAGGCAATATATCACAACATCATCTTAATAAACATAAGTAGGGTAAATTATAATTTTTGATTCACAAATATTAGCAGTAATCATCTAAGAATGTTCCTCTCATGTATCCCTCATTGTGGCTTCCGATCCTAACTCTCTATATTAGACATGTACTCTTCCCTTCAACAGCAGGAGAAATATAGGGAAAAGAAAAAAAGCACTTACTACCTTACATTCATTGATCTCAAGCAAAGCATTTGGGCTAGCCAGTGCGGATGTGCTGTTCAACATTGCCCTGACATTAGGTTGGCGCAAAAATAATGGCGTAATAATGTCGTTTTTTTGACGTATTTTTAACGTCAAAAAACGACGTTATTACGTCATTATATTTTAACCAACCTAATATTTGGATGACCCCAAAGCTGCCCAGTCTGATCAGGTCATTTCGAGATTATTTATAGTCAACCACTTTGCGAACAGCATGATAATAGGAGGAGATAGGCCCGCATATCGCCCGGTTCACACTCCTTGCCGGTCTTTTGAACAGGAGAGGAAGTATATCCCTTGTTTTCTGTTTAGGATTGGGTTTCCGGTGCCTTTTCAAAATCTACTACCACATTATACATCCAACGTTCCTAACTGTATTATCAAATGTTATTAACAAATTATTTTGTTGCTCTCCCAAGAGGAATATATAGGCTCGCCTATCGGCCTGTTCTTACTCCTCCTCGGTCTTCTATGCAGGAGTGAAGGTTTATCCTAGGTATCCTCTTCAGGATAGGGTTTCCAGTTCCTTTCAAAGTCTTTGGATTCTCTTTCATTCTCAGTGGCCGCCTGTGTTAGTGTGATTATCGGCTTGTTTAAGGTGAATTGATTTTTAGAAAATTTTCGGATCAAAAACGGTGTTATGGCAGTTCTCAATTCTGTATCTATGTTAATGACACAACTATTTACTTCTTCTTAATTCTAAGTCTGATCGGTTTGATGAGGTTAAATGGGTAACTGATATAAAAAATGATCTACAATCTGCAGGTAAATGATGAAATATGTTTGTTAATATTAACACCTTCAAAATAAAACTGCTCCCTATTAAACATCTGAGAGACTCCTTCCTGATTTCCACTAGTATGGCTGATTCTAACCTCTAGTTAGTTGACTCGTTCCTCTTTCTCGGGCTAACGTTCTCTGCTGACATGAAGCAGAAATATTATATTGTCAAAAATTCTACTAATTGTTAATAGGATATTTGGTTCACTGTGTCATGCTAGAAATTTTTTCTTTCTAGAATCTTGTATATACTTTAAAAAGAAATTCTTTGAATATTACTACCACGTCTAATCTAGTAGCCCTTCTATATAATAAGAGAATCTTGATCCAATGTTATTGCTCATGGTATTCCGGTTTAGCAGCTTATCTGTGTTTTTCTATAAGTACTTTAATTTTTCTGATGAACTTTCCTCACTGGTACCTACATGATTAGCAACAACCTCTCATCTATTTGTATTAGAAATGGTCAGATGTAACCGTAAGATCTATGCTTCTACTACAGTTTCTTCCGATTTCTTGCTTTCCAGCTAGCTTTGATGTTCAACAATTAAAATGCAATGTCAATCACTTGTCTTCTTGATTCCAATTCATTTATTTTTCGTATTCTTTAATGCAGAATTTCTCAACCGGGGTTCCCCTATGCTTCCGCAAAAGATCGGCAAGGGTTCCGTGAGAACAGGTGTGATAATCTAATGCACTTTTGACTTTTATTTAATTTCATATACGCAATATTACTAAACACACACACAATATATTCTTGGTTATTGTAATATTGTAATATAGACTATAATATTTACCAAGTGAACTACGATGAAACTAAAATGAGAAACATATAATTTTCTTTTTTTGCGCTGGGATTCTTTCGCACATTTAATTTATTTTAAGGGTTGCGCAAAAGATAAAAAGGTTGAGAAACTCTGCCTAAACGCTTTAGTTTCTTTATATCTATTCTCTCACTCTCATTCATCCCTTGCGTCTTAGTGACTTTTTTGCCTTGCTTGGGGTGAAATTATTACAAAAAATTAAGGCCCTGTTCTTGGTCACACCCTCTTTGATATTTTCTTTATGTTCCTGAGGCGTATTTTGCAGGCTACAACCGAAGGGGTGTGGACCTACACACGAGATAAGACGGTCGGCTCTGCAGAGACCCATGTTGCTACTCTCATCTCGCACACCGAACATCAACTAGAGTGCCTCATGGAAGGATTTTACCAGGTCAGCAATGATAATCAACCCGAAAATAAACGGATGTGCTGAACAAAGATGTAGACATTCCACCTGTTATCACCATGGACAACTACGAACTTGGTCGTTCACCAGTTCACATACATCGATTCCACCATCAGCAACAATTTGTCCCTCGATGCCCAGATGAACAAGCGTATTGTCATCGCTGGAACAACCCTAAGCCGACTTACCATTCGTGTCTGGAGAGAACCCGAAACTGTCAAATCCTACAAAGATGTTAGTTTACAACGCCTGCGACGTCAATACTCTTGTAGGTCAGTGAAACATGGACAACATATGCCAAACAAGATTGAAAGCTTAACAATTTACACATGCGCTGCCTTCCCCGCTTTCTCGATAGGGTAGTTACGTCCAGGTTCTCGCACACGCTGGCCTACCTAAGATGTACGCACAGCTCAGAAAACGCAGGCTGCGCTGAATTGGTTTTGTATCCGGTAGACATGACCAACCTAACGCAGCCTGATCTTCTGCCAGATGCCAGTTTTCTATACAGGATGTTCTTTGACAGACTTCCTGTGTAGCGAACTAGCCTCTGGCAAGAGATCTATTGTCAGACACCCACCAGCTGCGCTAGAGAGATATCTAGAAAGGCGATATGAAAGCTTTGGATTTTACAAAATGGGCTGGGATGATGCAGGAGCTGACCACAACAAATATCACAGTTTACTCTGGTAACAACGCAGATTGGCAGAAGAGAAAATCCAGGCCTTAGCTGAGAAAAAGAGAGAAAAAAGGTGGAAAATTAGGCCTGTGCAGACAATCTCATGACCAGCCTCCTCCGATGCTGTTCCAAATCACTGATATGAATTGACAGCAGGGTGCATAATCCATAGATGATATCGACAAATGGTTGCTTACTACTACTGCAAGTACCCATCTGTATGTGTTCGTGAATCTATAATGAAACGAAATCGTTTCAGAATTGAATGTCTATATTTTTTTTTTAAATTGAATTCAAAAACTCTCGCCCGTGACATCGCTGTATTGCAATGAATCACGTTTTAAACACTTTTATAAAGAACTGATTGACAAGTTTACAAAAGAAATTCCGTTCGGAAAGGAAATACAACAAGGAAGCTGCGTCATCAAGCTCAGAATCTATGACAAAAGAGAAACGTTGCGTGACGATAAGATGTTATAAAAAGTGTATTGAATGACATGGAGAGGAATGAGCACTGAAGACATTGGTTTACTTTAGTGGTAGAGTTGTTAACTCGGCTCTCATTCAGGCAGATCAAGCTTCTTTTTTTTTTCACTGCATTTTGCTCTCATATTCTTACATATATACACCTATTAAAATATTGATACGGTAAAATGAAAAATAAATCATAGCTAAACACTTCATCAATTATACTAGGCGTCATCTGACCGGAGTAAGATACTAAAAAAGGATAACTCAGAGGTAATAAAATTTTTGAGAAGTACCGTAACCAAAGGAATAGAGATTATTGCAGGGAACATATTGGAATACACTGGATTTGAAATAAAGCCTATTAAAAAAAAAAAAAAAAAAAAATGATCCTCTAACACTAACGACCGCCACAAAAAAAAAACCTAAGGTTTAAAATGATTTTTTTTAAAAAGGAAAACTATTTTGCGAAACTTTTATTTTAGTTTTAAATTCAAGCTAATTGAATAAATTTAATATTTCCTATAAACGAAATACGTTTGCTCTATTTCAAAAACTAAAATCAAGGTGTTTTTTTCTTCAGTGCATTTTATTCCCCTTAACCATCCTCTACATCTTTTAATATTTTTTAAATATTTTTTAAATATTCTTTTAATATTTTTAAAAATTTTAATAATTTAAAAATATTTTTTAATATTTTTTAATATTGTTTTAATATTTTCCTTTTAATAATTTTTATTATTTTTTATTTTTTTTATATTTCTTTAATAATTTTTAAATATCTTTAGTTTTTATTAAAATATTTTTTTAACATTTTTTTAAAATATTTTTTTTAATATATTTTTGTAATATTTTTTTTTTATTTCATAAATTAGAACAAAACAAATAGAATACTGATTTGCAGGAGCGAAATGCCCTGAAGCAGAACTAGATCAAGATCACTTTATTTTTCCCCAAACCATTTGTTGGATATATAATTCCCTCTTAGAGATCCTTAAATTTTCTTAAAAATAGCACCAAACAGTTTACACAGTTACCAATAGAATGTCTTTCATTGGCATGCGAATTTTGTAAATATCTACAAGACATCTGTCTATATTTCTGAGATGTGGTATTTTCACTATTTACACTATTTACATTATTCGGACTGTTTTCGACCGTTGAATGCTTCGGCCTTCTTCAGGTTATATGCTTTGAATTTCGAACGAACCGTTTATTTCATCCACAGTGGTAGATTGTTTTAGTTCCACGTGCCATGCCCTTTCTGGATATCTCAGTTTCGGTTATTTCCCTTTAGTAACCCAACTCCCCAACTTTTCCAAGTAACAAATTGTTGTGTTTATGTTAGCCTCATCTTTATTGCCATATTCACGACGTTTAGGCATTTATACACTCCGACCTTCTGCAGAAAACATCGCCCAGTGGATAAAAGCATTCGTTGAAGTAATCCAGTGATATATCCCAAAGTGTTGTGAGTTCAATAGCAGTAGCGATGAGGACAATATAAAAAAGATTAATTTGTTTTAGGTCTTACTTGAAAAACTTGGAGAGTTCAGTAAATAAAGGGGAATAATTGGAACAATCTGCGCCAGTGGACAAAATAAAGAGTCCGGTTCGAAAACTAACTTTTATCACATTAACCCTTTGAGACCTTCGTTCCTGAACAATTTTAACCCTTCTGCCTGAGATCCTGAGTCAAAATTCGCAAATACTTGATATGGAATGTGCCATGATAGATATAAATATAGTTACAAGCGTTTACCCACCGTTGGACTGGTAGCTGGGCATTAAGTCATTTTTCTCTTCCACTGTTTAATCGGTGGCTTGGCATTAGGTCATTTTTTCTCTACCACCGGTAAAGCAGTGGTCAGGGCTCAAAGTGTTGAGAAGGCCGAAGTATACAACGGCAGGAACGTCAAGAATATGACAATAAAAATGAAGACAACAGACCAAACAATGTAAATCTACATATAATCTATCTACGAGATAGTTCATGTCTCATTCGTATCAAAGCCGGAGATTTTCATTAGATATTTAAACCCTCGAATATATAATTTTTTGATACAATTCTGTTAATCATTGTTTGTGTGTGTGTGGGGGGGTCATTTGCGTTTCGTTGGGTTTTTCTTGAACAAGTTTCAAACATAGAATATATGAAACGGTGTTGTACATAACAGAAGTGTGTTCAGGCCTCATTAATTGTTATACAGTGTAACCCGGATATAAGAGACCCGGATATAAGAGAAACCCAGATATAAGAGAGATTTTATCTGGTCCCAAATTAGATCCTGCGTTAATGTATATATAATAGACCAAACCCGGATATAAGAGAAACCCGGATATAAGAGAATTCTTCTCCGGTCCCGACAACTCTCTTATATCCGGGTTACACTGTATTACCAAATTTATAGATTTCAATCAAAGATTAAATTTCACAAAGTTGAATTACATGAACAAGTACGTTAATCAGTCATTGTATAGGTAGTTAAAAGCATTAGAAATCAAGAAAATAAAACAAAATTAACAGAATATGTTCAGGGATTTAAGTAAAAATACTTTTATAATTATTTTACATGGTCACTATGATAAGTTAGATGTTAAAAAATATATTTAATATGAATTCTTTCGGTTGACAAAAGTACTGGTAAATATTTTTTATGTGCCTATCTGAAACTAGACTATATGCAAGATTATTTTTTTGCTAAAAGAAAACGTCAGGTCGGGAATCCATTTTTATTTTCATACCAGTAAAAGAGAAAATGAAAGCCGAAATCGATAGATAGATGACAATGCACGATTTGGAGGCGGGTGAGGCGAATGTTTCGCGTTAAATGTCTATTTTCTATTGTTAAATAAAAACACTAGTCCATTAGAAATCGAAGTTTTTCATATTTTTGTTTTTTTTTGCGATCTGTTTTCTTTGATAATAAAAATGACTGCTCTTATCAGTAACACAGCGGGAACTTAGCCGACTTTTGAACAAGGCTGTATATTGTTACCTTAGATAATAATCTAATTCTCAACGTCTGATTTTACTATATATTCATGACAATGCTTAAATTAGTGAATATATATCATTATATCTGATATATCTATGCACCCATATTTCTTTTGCTCACATGCAGACACGCCGATATATATATATATATATATATATATATATATATATATATATATATATATATATATATATATACGTATGTATGTATATATATATACATATATATATATATACGTATGTATGTGTGTATCTATATATATATATACATATATATATACGTATGTATATATATATATATATATATATATATGTATATATATATATATGTATGTCTATATATATATATATATATATATATATATATATATATATATATATATATATATATATATATGTATATATGTATATATGCGATTGTTATCAGTATTCTGAAGAGAAATATGGTGCCGTGCAATGAAATCTATGAATACGATTTCGAGGTGCTTTTATATTCTTTATTGGATGACGAAATCGACGGAAAGGCCAATAGTTTTTTGTTTTTTTTTAATATTTCTCATTCTAAAAAGATAAGTTTTTTTTTAGAAAAATTGACATTCATAGATATGGCGCGTATTTACCTGTAGCCATTCATGTCGGTGATGCAGTAGCATATTATCCAGCCAGAGTTCAAGAACAAGTAAAAATCCTGATTTGAACGCTGATTTTTTAAAGTAACAGCCTTCTACCCGCAATGATAGACGCCCCTCAATGTTTCCGCACAGATATGTCCTTCTTTTCTCCTTGTACGATATTAAACTTTAAAGAAAGAAATTGTTAGAAAAAAAGAAAGAGACTGCTGAATTGTTGCTTAATATCTGTTCCCTTTTATTGAAGTGAATGCTACTCACACATGACGAGGAAACTTGATGCAGCAGAAATGTGGTTTTACTAGAAGATGCTGAAAATACTATGGACCGAACATGCCAGCAACGACGAAGTTTTAGAGAAAATGAAAACAAAAGGATACTTATATTTAACATCAGAAAAAAGTAACAGAAAACAACGTATATATTACTTCGTGAGATTGTGTAAATTGATGGAGTAACAAGCTTTGGGAGAAATAACAAAAAGACAAAAGAGCTACAAAGGATGAGGAAGTTTATAGAGCCATGATTGTTTACGACCTGTAGGGGCATGACACGTAGAAGAAAATATTGAGGTTCTTTAGAAAGTGAAAACATCATTGAAAAAGTATGCATGGAACGAAGATGCTTTAAGGAAAAATGGACTCGAAAGGGACTCTTGTACATAGAATCAGTATTTAAATTGAGGAACATTCAAGGAAGCTATTTGGATCGACCATTAGCTTTCTGTTAAGAACCGATAGCAAGGAGCCATTATCTGAAGCAATCCTTTAAACACAAAAAGCCAACCTTAGGATTTTACATCGGATTTTCATTTCTTATAATCACTAGAACTTTTTATATGCCACAGAACATTCAGAAACAAAGAAAAAATTGAAAAAGAAGAACAGCAAAAACTAGTTTCTAGGTTTGATCAATTAATTTTTTTTCTTTTAACGGCTTAGCTTATCAACCCTTTGTAGATTATTTAAAGGGGAAACAAATTTTCGCTTCTGAGCAATGTGCCTACTTAGCCAAACGTTTTTATTGACTTGAAGTGAAGCGACTACATAGAATCAATAGCTACATCTACTGCAAGATAAGTCGGGTCATTGCGTCGTGCCTGAAAATTTATCTCGGCAGAATCCATCTTGTACGTTTACAAAATTATCATTCGCCCGTATATAGAATCTATCAGTTATGTGCCATGCG
>OZ010605.1:6008156-6088156 GCA_963932145.1 Acanthosepion lycidas
AAAGTTATTAAAGGATTAAAATATGCCCTTCAAAATCTAAGCAAAGTAAAAAGAAACGGGAACATTTTGTTAGGAACAAAGGAAAGAGTACTGAACTGCTATGTAATATTGGACCTTCCATATGACATTTTAAGAATGACAATCTCCGCACAGATGAAGAAAATAATTCAAGCAACAGAAAATATAGTTCTACAGAATTATACCATGGATATTAGCAACAAAAAAGGTTTACAGAAAATTGAAATAAAAACGATAATTATACTCAACATCAGAAATTTACTGGGCTACAAAGCACAGGAAATTGTAAAGAGTCGTCATTGTCAACGCCTTGAAGGAACACAATACATAGAAAAAGAAGAGGACAGTTGCTTTCAAACAACGGAACAATTGGCCGAAATATATCTGTGTTCAGTAAATACTACCTACAAAAATGTTTACGTAATGAGAGGGATAAGAATTACTATGTTATTGACTATTAACGGTAAAATACCAATAATTTTGGTTTTCTCTATTTTGTTACAGTTATGATCATAAAATTACTGTATTATGTCAAATTTTTCTAATATGGATTACAATTTTTTTCTACTCCTAAGATTATATTCTAACTTTCATATATATATATATATATATATATATATATGAAAGTTAGAATATAATCATAGGAGTAGAATATATATATATATATATATATATATATATATATATATATATATATATATATATATATATATATATATATATATATATATCAGTTAGAATATAAGCTTAGGAGTAGAGAAAAATTGTGATCCATATTAGAAACGTTTGATATAATACAGTAATTTTATGATCATAACTGTAACAAAATTAAGTTATTAAATTTACACTGATATGTCTTGTAGATTACACTTATTCCTTGCTATATATATATATATATATATATATATATATATATATATATGAGGAATAAGTGTAATTTACAAGACATATCAGTCTAAATTTAATAACTAAAAACAACCGGATTCGTGCTAGTCTTATTAAATTTTATTCTGGGAAATAAAAGAATAAACGTGTAAATTGATTAAAGATGTGTAATGAAGGAAAAAAAATCAAGGAAAACTAGAGACTAATAATATTCAGACCCAGCAAACAATCCCTCTGTAAGCAGAGGGAAAGCTTGTGGGATCTGATATATAAGGACTCAAGGACCTTGAGATGATATAAATAGTGGGACCTTGATATAGAGAAATGGTCCACACTAAAATCAGTAATACAAATCCTGCTATTAATAATGTGATGAGCAAATGATGTATTTTCCAGTTGACTATTATTAGCGGCCGGATTCAAAATCCTGGGAGTTAAATGCTGCTTTATCCTATAATCCAAACGTTGAGATGTACTCCTTATGTAGTCGAGCCCACAAGTACATTCATATTTATAAATAACTGAGTTAACATGATGTGGGGTGAAGGACGTCCCTACGAATAGAAGATAGAATATTTCGAGTAACAAATATTACTCAAACATTATCAGAAAAATAACACCAGTTGATTGCAAACGAAATTCGCCTAACTAAAGACTCATCCTCTGAACTAATAAAGGAAGAGGCAAATAAACAGGAGATTTTTTGAGAAGATGCGTCTTAACGCCATGAAAATTGTTGAAGACATCAAGAATAACAGCATCCAAAACATCTAAAGGATATCCTTCTTTGTAAAGTGTCATCTTAATAAAATCAGTTTCACCGCAGAGAAAGCCTTCGTAACAGATCAAAAGTGCCCTAGAATTTAGGGTCTTAATCAAATTTATCTTACGTTGTCGGAGACAAAAAGAGTCCAAATGTGTATAAAGTTCCAAAAAAGTAGACTTCCTAAAGAAAGAAAGTCAAAAACTTGTCACAGGTCCTATGCCCAAGAGCATCCAAAAAGGCAAGACAACAATTAAATTCCTTTTCTACGGTAAACTTAAGCGAGGAATGGACAGAGTTTAACAAGGTGAGAAATAAATCAGATTCAGCTTCATTATTAAAAATGCAAAAGGTATCATCCACATAACGATAATACATAAGAGGACGATCAATACGAGAAAATAAAGATGCCTCGTGAAAGCCAACAAAGATATAGCTAGAGCAGGTCTCAAAGGCGAGCCCATCGCTACACCCTCAATCTGCCGATAAATAATATTATCAAAACTAAATTCAACAGGTGAGGTGTTGAACTTCATGAAATCAACAAATACACTCTCAGTGAATTCCGGAGGAGACAAAGAGCTACGGTACAGTATATCACAAATCCCATCTGTCTCAAATAAGGGGAAACAAGTAAACAAGGAGGATATATATATATATATATATATATATATATATATATATATATATATATATGTGTGTGTGTGTGTGTGTGTGTGTGTGTGTGTAAAGCACATGAACCCACCATCGGAAGATGAACTACGTAAAGTTTCAGCCAAGGAGGAGGAACCTTTAATACAAAAGGTATTAAAGTGCGACAAAACTGGTTGTAGCACTGTCGAGAACCAACTAGCGACTTTATGCTGGGGGGAAACATTCATAGACAAGATGTGTCGTAATGGGAAATTATCCATATGGATTTTAGGTATTCCATTCAAACGAGGACGAATAGACCCAGTAGGTCTAAACAACTTAGAAATATCAGAAGAGTCTAAACCACTCTTGACCCACTTAAGCAATTGCCTTTGAAACTTAGCTTCCATAGAAGCAGTACAATGATGGTTCTCAACTGGACAAGATTTTAGGAATTTCATCAAGTATGACACGCATCTTTAAGACGTAATCCGAATAATCCAGTAAAACATATCCAGCACCTTTATCCGCTTTAATACAAACCAAATTATATATATATATATATATATATATATATATATATATATATATATATATATATATAATATTTATGTTACGGTATTTGAAAGCTAAATAATATTTTAAATGAATTTCTTTTTACCGTAGGAATAATTATGCGCATAACTGCATGCTAATGATGCTTTCGTAATAAAGTTTATATATATATATATATATATATATATATATATATATATATATATATATATATGTGTGTGTGTGTGTGTGTGTGTATATCTGTGTGTGTATGTATATATATATATATATATATATATATATGTATATATATATATATGTGTGTGTGTGTGTATGTGTGTGTATGTATATATATATATATATATATATATATTAAAGGGAACATAGATGTCAACTCTTAGAAGCGACAGTGTGTGTGCGTGTGCGTGTGTGTGTGAATGTATGCATATATATTTAAAACTGTTACATTGGAACATGCAAGTTACCAAGACAAAATGCATATTTGTTACGAAATCTAAAGATGTCTCGTCAGGTGGTTAAAGATCGTTAACCAAATGCAGAAACGTCTTTTGACGTCGAAACAAATATATATTTTTGTCGTGGTAACTTGCATGTTCCAATGTCACAGTTTAAAATAAATACTTATTGCTCTACTCTTGTATTGAGTCCTTTTCTAAATTATATCTGTGCATAGCTTCGGATTGTTTATATGGGTGTGTTTGCATGTATCTATGTCTGTGCGTCGGAGAGTGACATCCCAAAACGGATACGGAGAAGAATTCCCCTCACCAAACATAATCTAACAAAAACAAGCATAAATATATTCATTTTAAAAAAAAATAAAACACTTTGTCTGATGATCGCAAAATCGTGAAACCCAGGGTCAGAAACTCATATCAATACAACTGATTATGTTTCATATATATATATATATATATATATATATATAGAGAGAGAGAGAGAGAGAGAGAGAAAGAGAGAGAGAGTGTGTCAAATGAAGAGAGGATGTGACTTTTAAACAGGTTCATGTCCATGTATATATCTACATGTTTGGAGAGAGATTCGGCTGAACTCTCCGCTAGGTTACATAGACTTTAGAATTTAAGTACATTAATAGACTGGCAACAATGTTCCATCAATTTACAGTTGAATCGGTTATATGTAATCGTAAGTTCTATGCTAACAGTCACATCGCGCTTGTGGAACCTTCTTCCGGTTTCATACTTCTCAGTATACCTCAAAGTTCTTAATGAAGATTCAACCGTTATCTTCTGTCTACTTAATTACTATTTTCTGTTCTCGTTCCTTAATAATGATTGTCTTTTCTCCCATTCTTACTCGATTGCTTGAAGTAATATGATAGATAGATAGATATCGAAAGATAGAAAGACAGTGAGATAGAGAGAAACAATGATATATATATATATATATATATATATATATATATATATAGAGAGAGAGAGAGAGAGAGAGAGAGAGAGAGTGAGAGAGATAGATAGATAGATAGATAGATAGATAGATAGATAGGTATGAATAGACTGCATGAATAGACTGCATGAATAGATAGAAAGATATATATCATTACACGGTGTTAGATATAGATAGATAGATAGATAGATAGATAGAAAGATAGATAGATAGATAGATAGATAGATAGATAGATAGATAGTGACAGAAAAAAAAATAGGAATATTATTTCATGATTTAAAAACAGTTAATCGTGTGATTATATTTACAACTATTTTCAACCTAGTCTCCTCCTTGGCAATGAACCTAACTCAAACCTTCTTCCTTAATCGAAAAATTCCAGCATCATAAACATTGCAATTTACCTACTCTGTCATGTTTAATATTGTTAAATCTTCCTGCGTATGACGATAAACTACATCCGCGTCCTACGTTCAACAGCAAGGCCTCTGATCAGGAGGTTTTGAGGAGTGTGGAACCACTTCTTAATTGCTGGTGTTCCCAGGTTAGGGTCCCAGCTATGGGCAAACAGTTAACACCCAAACTTGTGTATAAATTGGTTTTAATACAAGAAATAGTTTGTAATAAAAAATTATAATAAATATAATATTTTTTGAAAGAGAAATTATTATCAGGGATACTTTTAAAAAATACCAGCAATACAAACAGCTACACATTTTTTGACAAAAATATGACCAGCTATAGATTTCTTCTGGAAAAAATATTCCCAGAAATAGATTTTTGAAGAAAAATATATTATCAACAATAAGAATTTTGTCGGCATTAAATAACCCATTGAGGTTGATATGCCGTAAAACAAACCAAACCACAGCAATTAATATTGTTAAACTTACATTAGTAAACAGAAGTAGTGCATTCATTTATACTTCATTCCAATCTCTCTTTCTCTCTCTCTCTCTCTCTCTCTCTCTCTCTCTCTCTCTATATATATATATATATATATATATATATATATATATATATATATATATATATATATATATATATATATATGGGCACGTGGCCGAGACCTGACCGTGTGACACGGGTTCGAATCTCACCATAGTCGGTTTGTCAGGAAGGAAACTTCCTGATGTTATTGGTCTGTAGGGTGTCGCTCGCAGCGTGCGGTATCTTTGTAAAATACCTCAAACCTTACAATGGGTTGACGCAAGCTCTGTCAGTGAAATTGGATAGACGGTACAACAAAAACTTAAAAATATTCATTGAATTCATACATAAATACTTCAAGCTCTCTCTCAGTTATGCAGTAAAATCAACGTAAAGATCAGCTACAGTTGCACCGGGAACTTGACACAATAAGAGAAAAATACAACAGGGAAACAAACAAACTACCTAAACAAATCAAACTCACCTGTATCAAGTCATTGTAAAATCAGCAGATATCAAAGAAAAATATACACAGGAGTAACTGAAAGATCCTGGAAGCAAAGAAACTATGCACACAAAACATCCTTTACGAATAGTAAATAAGCGAAATCACATATCTGGGAGATTAAAAACAAAAGAAAAAAAAATGCCGAATAACACCAAAATATCATGTAAAATATGGAAAAGATCATCAGCCTACAAGAATCAGTCAAGCTGTAAATTCTGCTTGGAGGAAAAATAGCTATAATTACATTTCCATACCAAAACAAACTACAAAATAAACGAAGAGAACTTGTAGGAGAAAGAAAAAAACATGATGACGAGGTGGGGGTCAAAAAGTACAGAGTGTCGCTGGCCGCAGGCCAGATATTTTTTTTTCTTCTTCCGTCGCCTCAAACAAATGTATTGCGTAACTCCTTTTGTCAGCCCTTACACAGACACCAACTCAGCCGCACCAACTTCGACTTTCTCTTTGTCTGTCTGTCAATCCGTACGTCCAACTTTAACACACGCAGTCCACCAAATGACTTCTGTTTTTCGTGCTGCTGGCACCCCGCTTTTTATGCTATTCCAAGACGGCCAAAATTTGTATGTGTGCAAATATCGTCTCTTTTTGGACGAGATAGGCGCGCATAAATTGTGTCTTCAATAGCGGCCAGATTTCTTTTTGTCATCACTTTGCTGGCAAGACACATTCGCGCTCGTTTCGAATTCTGGAGTAAGTCATGTCTTTCGTCAGAGAGCTCACCTAAAAATATAGACACAAAAACATTTTTACTACATTAGTTAAAAATCGAAAACTGAAAACGAACACGAATAAAAGAAATAAAATAAAATAAACAAAAACAATTGAAATAAACTAATTCACACAAATAAACAAATGTATTTACTACGTAAAAAATACTCAAATAAAAAAACTCGCACACTAAAATAATATTACAATAATACAATAGACTACACACAATGCAACACAGTACCATTATTGCATCACTAACCTGTATATATAAAAATCTAGCAAAAACACAACGTACATGACGATTGCGTGTCGTTTCAATGTCCACTTTTATGTTTAGATACGCACGCTGGCATTGACTTTTACGAATAAATGTAGCGTGAGTTAAAACTATATTTTATCATATATTTACAGCCTGTCTGAAGTTATTATGCAAATAAAAAACCTCAACGACTCAAAAAGGTCTGAACCAATATCTGTTAAATTTAAACACGTACATTTCTAACCTTAGTAAAGTATTTATGTAAAATTTACCCATTTTTATTGGTTAGTTTTTCAGATATTTGGAATTTACGAAAATGGTCTGACTGAATTAAATATGCTGATTAAACTAATTAAACTAATATTAGCTTAAGACCTCTGAAATCTAATAAAACTATTTTTTTTCTTTTTGTCCATAATATCTGTTGAAAAATGGGTAAAGGTTAGAATCAAAACCTGCTAAAAAACAGAAAATGACAAAGTTATTGATTGACGGAATGTCCACATTGAATATGTCAAAGGGGCTTTGCTGAGCTCATCGAGCGATAAAGAAGGCTGTTGGAAACTCGAAGCAAAGGAAAAGGCTTGAAAATCTTCTTCCACAAGATGAACGTAAACTAAAGTGAGTTAGAGCGAAACAACAACTTTTAACCTACGCTCAGGTATTTGAAAATGCTGGAATTGAGCGAATCAAGAAGAATCATAGGTGTAGAATAATTTGTGAATTGGGATCTGTAAAAAAATCTTGTAGGTAATCTCCTCTCAGAAAAGAAACCATTTTAAAACGTCAAAATTTTGCTAAGTAATACATGAAAATTGACTTTTCTAAAGTAACTTTCACAAACGAATCTCGAACGACATTTGATGGACCAAATAGATAGGCCAAAGAATGGATTTTATCCAATTCAGATGGACCTTTGGCTAAAAGAAGACACCAAGGATGCAATGTGAGCTAGAATTTTCGGTCAAACCATTACTGTACCATTCAAAGTCGATAAAGGAGTTAAACGGAAGTGTGTTAACTACTGCGATTTTAGGAACAATATATTATTTGCATAGTACAAGTCCCAGTCTCGTTGTTTCAAAGTGAAGTGTGTATTTATGTACGAAAATGTTCCTTCTCATGTATCAAAGCTTACCCGCGAATTCTTTAAGCATAACATATTACAGGATCAAAGATAGTAATGGGGGCACGGTGGAACAATGGAGGTACAGTTGTCTAATGGAGGCACAGTGGAACAATGGAGGTACGGTGGAATAATGGAGGCACGGTGGAAAAATGGAGGCACTGTGGAGTAATGGGGGCACGGTGGAACAATGGAGGTACAGTTGTCTAATGGAGGCACTGTGGAACAATGGAGGTACGGAGGAATAATGGAGGGACGGTGGAGTAATGGAGGCACATTGGAACAATGGAAGCAAGGTGGAATAATAGAAGCGCAGTATGGCGACACGGTGGAGTAATGGGGGCACGGTGGAACAATGGAGGTACAGTTGTCTAATGGAGACACTGTGGAACAATGGAGGTACGGAGGAATAATGGAGGCACGGTGGAAAAATGGAGGCACTGTGGAGTAATGGGGGCACGGTGGAACAATGGAGGTACAGTTGTCTAATGGAGGCACTGTAGAACAATGGAGGTACGGAGGAATAATGGAGGGACGGTAGAATAATGGCGGCACGGTGGAGTAATGGAGGCACATTGGAACAATGGAAGCAAGGTGGAATAATGTAAGCACAGTGGAATAATGGCGGCACGGTGGAGTAATGGATAGCGTCTCGGATTGAGCAATCGGAGAGCTGAGTTCGAATTGTAGTCGATTGCATTATATTCACTTGCATGCTAATAACCACAGGTCAAACTCTACCCGATATCTGTGAGTAAAAAATAGAACAGCTTACATCCTATAGATTTGATTGTCAACAAATTTCGGAGAAATAAAATTGAAATTGAAAACCAGTCTTTATATGGATTGGGTTCCATCAGGCTGTCTTTCCCATGTTTCACAACTGCTGCTATGACTTACAGGGGTTTGCGGTTGAGTCCATCTAGAGAATTTTTTCATATATTATTATCGAATAACCACTCCAGATAACAATTTAATATATATATATATATATATATATATATATATATATATATATATATATATAATAGATAGATAGATAGATAGATAGATAGATAGAAGCAACCTGAAGATAGATAGACAAACAACTTAATAGATAGAAGCAAGTTGAAAATAGAGATGATGGATTTTATCCAGTTTAAACGTGCCTGTGGTTAAAAGAAGGCAACATGGAGGCGATAATATTATGTTATGGTCTTGAATTATTAACCAAACCATTATTGGATCATTCAAAGTCGATGATGCAGTCAAACTGAATCGTGCTAACGAATGCGATTTTATGAACAAGACATTAAATCCCAGTCTCGCTGTTTCAAAGTGAAGTGTGTATTTATGTACGAAAATGTTCCTTCTCATGTATCAGAGCTTACCCGCGAATTCTTTAAGCATAAAATATTACAGGATCAAAGAGAATGGCTTGGCCAACATCAAGACCTGATAAGAATCCAATCGAAAATCTATGTTCATTTGTGAAGATGAAATTATATGAAGGTCGCAAACAATATAACAGCAAAGCAGACTCATGGGAAGCAATTAAACCTACCATGTTGGAAATTGAACCTGCTGATAAAAGTGACAAAATCAATGGATGATCAATTACTGGTTGTTATTGAGAATGGTTACTATATGAAAATGTAAAGGATTGAAAGACTTACCATGTGTTTATTATTTGTTCTATTATAGGAGATGATCAATTTTTGAGGTTTTTATTGCCTTTTTATTGAAGTAACATGTGGTTATTTAGTTTTGCCTAATAACTTCAGGCGGCAGAATTTTTAGAATGCATCAAATAATTTCAATAACAGCTATAAAACATATTGATACTACCTAAAATGTTAGCTCATGCTTTGTTTTGACATCTAAATTGTTTAAATTTAAAAAAAAAATGTTCGAACCAAATTTGAAGTATTGAAGTTATATATGATTTATTATATTGATAGCGGTTTAATTCGTCATCTATCTATCTATCTATCTATCTATCTATATATATATATATATATATATATATATATATATATATATATATATGCATAAATGTTCATTTTATCACAGTATTGGTGTCTCTCTATATATCTATATACATATCTCTTTCTTTTCTTCTTTGTCTGTCTATTTATGTTTATTGTGTGTTTATATATCATAGTTCATATTTATCTATGTGTTCGTTCATATCGATCTATCTGACTTTGTTTACATCTATCTATCTATCTATCTATCTATATCTGGTTATATCTCTATGAGTTTGTTTACATCTATGTATCTGTGTATCTGTCTATATCTGGTTACATCTCTCTGAGTTCGTTTACATCTATCTATCTATCTATCATTTAGGTTGGTGCAAACATAATGACGTAATAATGTCGTTTTTGACGTTAAAAATACGTCCAAAAACGACATTATTACGTCATTATTTTTGCACCAACCTAATATCTATCTATCTATCTATCTCTATACAAACATACGCACACACACACACACACACACACACACACACACACACATATATATATATATATATATATATATATATATATATATATATATATATATATATATATATATATATATTCACGCCAATTCTTTCATTTTATTCTTTTCGAGTGTCATTGCCTTTTGGGTATTAACACAAGGTATAACACAGAATATTTTATTTTCATTTCAACACGTTTCAATCCCCTTCGGACAACTGTGCCGACTTAAAGATCGCAGGTCAAAGTCAATATCATATGAGTTAGTCAATTGCATTAGAATGAAAACTGGTTTATGAAACTACCAGATTATGAAAACTATATTTGTGTGTGGACAAGTAAAAAATATATTACTTAGATCATTCTTTTTTTATGAAATGCGCCGAAGAACCTTTTGGATTTTGGTTTTTAAATTATAATAAACATTTACTTTTTTTATGTTTTCCCTTATCTAAAATCCCAACTGTTTTTTTTTTTATTTCCTACTTTTTGAACAACCCTGAGCAAATTTTCTTCTACAGTTTATTGAACGAAAGAAATGCTAATTTCCACTAGCAAGCGCCTCAAGTAAAGTGAATTACTAAAAGTACATCAAGGATTTGAATGACGTAGAAATAATTCTTGTTACGAACATTATTACTGTTGTTCGTACGTTTATATTTGCCATTGACTGTAAATATTGCCAAAGGTCTACTGAGGCCTATCGAATTCTACTTGATATAAACCAAACGCATACACATATTATTAGACATTTATATATGGGATATATGTATTTAGGATTAAAAAATGAAGTTAGAACCAGTGTATTTTCGTTTTTCACAGACCTTATGTTTCAAAAACAAAATATTTAATCAAGAATTCTAGCCATGTTCTTAAATAGCCTCGTCTCGATCTTGCCTCTCATATAAATATATACAGAGACATTATTATTATTATTATTAATATATAAAATAATAATAATAATAATAATAATAGTGAATATCATAGATAAAATAAGAAAAATAAATAACATTAGAAATTTCTTTAAAATAAATTAAATAGAATCAAAAAGAAAAAGAAAAGTTCTCCCAGAATGCAACAGAAAAAAATCTCTCAGCTGAAAGCTTGAAACGTGTTTATTCTCCAAAATTAATCTTTCGGGAGAAAGCTTGATGCGTGTTTAATGTCAAAGAATGATCGCTCAGAAAAACCTTGAAAACTGTTTATTCTCCAAGATTGATCTTTCGGGAGAAAGCTTGATGTGTATTTAATCTCAAAGAATGGTCTCACGGGACAAAGTTTGAACCGTGTTTATTCTCAAAATGTTATCTCTTTGGAGAAAGATTGACGTTTGTACTCAAATATTGGTATATTAGTAGAAAGCTTAAACTGTGTTGATTCTGCATAATTTATCTCTCCGTAAATTGCTTGAAGTGCGTTTATACTCCAAAATACCAGTTAACTTTGGAATTAAAACACAATGAATTAACTATCTGTTCAACGAGAAAAATAAATGCAGTTTATGTTTTACTTTTAAAGCTCCCACACTTTAAAATTATTAACATTGGATTTTAGCGATTGGCAAATGTAGAGGCCCAAGTAATATTAACGCTATCGGCTTTTATTTCTTTTCATAGCAAGTATAAATGAAACATTCATTTTAGTAACTTTTTTTTATCAAAGATTAAAAGGTTGTTCGCTTAGCTTTTTTTTTCTACTCTTTTAGAATACGTGTTCCTGTTGGAGCAAAAAAAAAAAAAATTCCCCCACTGTGTGTCTTGAGTGGTCAATTTTTCTTCCGACATTTGTTAAGATATTTTCATCATGTTGTACCGATTACTCCTTCTGCATAGATTATATTCTTCTAGGGTTTGTTTTCATTAATTTGTTTACTCTGCTTTTATGTCAATGTCCATCGTTCCAGAGTTTGATTTTTGTTTCCTGTTTTGAACCTAGCTCGGATTTTCAATGAGACAGCCGATATCGTCTCTTCCTATGTCACTTTCTTTGCAGGTTGTTTTCATCTTTTTATGTGTTTTTCTCCTTTGCCTTTTTTTAAATGTTTTTTTTTTTTGTTTTGTTTTGTTTTTTTGGGGGTTTATGTAAACTCGTTGCCCTTATCTCGTGCACGGAACATCTTTAAACAGCGTTTGTGTTTTAGAAAGTAAAAAAAAAAAAAAAGGAAAAGAAAATAAGCCGATATACCGAAAACTGTTTTCGCGTAATGACAAGAGACGAAGTTAATCGAGAACATTCCAAAGCTGAATTTGAAAGCTCTCCTATTATCGAAAACTACCGTAATAACCGATTATTTTATTAACAACGGTTAAATATTTTAATGTTTAATATATATCTTTTACCTTATTCTCAGTTAGCTGATAATTGTCCGAGGTACACACGGCCTGAGGTAATAATTAACAAGTTAGATATTATTACGGTATTTTATGTTGGATCCTTACTACATGCTCCAGAAAAGCGTGAACCAACCGACTCTCTCTCTCTCCCTCTCTCCCTACCCTCTCATTTCTTCTCTCTCTTTTAAAGTCAGATCAGATAAATGAAAACAAAGCAACAGGACAAGGTTGTAGCAGAGATACTGTCAGCCATAGACGACTTGGTATCGAAACGATTCTTCTTCTATGCGACATGTCCATTCAGGACGTGGGCGATCATGTCTCCTCACAATTTTCTGTCGTTTGTAGCTCTTACTAAATTTAGTCATTTTGCTATCTTTCCTAGCACTGTTCAGCCATCTGTTTACACAAACGCATTAGGTAGGCCATGCATTGTTTTTCCTCCCTCTCTCTGTCTTTATGCCTCTCTTTCTCATTGTGTCTGTTTGTCTCTGTCTCTCTCATTTAAAGTAAGATAAGGTCAGAATGAAGAGGAACAAAACAACAGGACGGGAAGGGATTGTTGCTAAAATGATATCAGCCATAGACGATTTGGTATGGATAAGATTCTTCTTTTTCTATGAGCCACGTCCCTTCAGGACATGGGCGAACATGCCCGCCACAATTTATCTCTCTTCTGTGGCTCTGAATATATTTTTTCTTTTTTCTCCAAAGATTTTTGTACCATCCATTTGCACAAGTTCCTTCGGGAGCTTATGACACACACACACACACACACACACACACACACACACACACACACACACACACACACACACACACACACACACACACACTCTCTCTCTCTCTCACTCACTCTCACTTTCCCTCTCTCTCTTTCTATCTCTCCCTCCCTCTCTCTCTCGCTCCCTCTCTCTCTCTTTCTCTCTCTCCCTCTCAAGTAGTAGCTTTCTATTATAATGCAATGAATGTTACAAGACATTTTCACCGATAAGTTAAGGGAGAAAAGAGCTCGGTTGCAAGGCTCGGAAACATCTTGATTGTTGGAAGTGCATCTATAAATCTAAATATTAGGTTCGTGCAAAAATAATATCGTTTTTTGACGTATTTTTTAACGTCAAATAACGATATTATTTTTGCACCAACCTAATGTATATAAATATAATATCTAAAGTAATTCGCGTTGAAACGCCGGTCTCCGTTGGATGACAGAAGTTAATCAAGGGCGAGCCTGGTCTGTACGTAGACTGGTCACCGCTTTTAAATACAAGGTGCATTAAACTTGGATGAGCGTTTCGTGTAAATGATAGATCGGAATGAGAACATGGAGAGCCGGGTTCGAATTCTAGTCAAATTCGTTACATTCACCGACGCGCAAATATCTTTGGGAAAAGTAAAAATATCTCTCTCACTTCTCTCTCTCCCCCTTCTCTCTCCCTCTCTCCCCCAAAATAAGATTAAAACAAGAGGACGAGATTGTAACCGAAATTCTATCAGCCATACACGATTTGGCATCTCATAAGATATGTCATGAGATGTTCCAACCTCTTCCTAAAATAGAATCAGCATCAATAGGAAAAAAATAACAAAAGTACAAGAAGTGATTATAGCATAAATGCTATTATCCATAAACAACTTGACATCGACAAGAGTCTTCTTGTTCTTCTTCTTCTCCTTCTCCTTCTTCTTCTTCTTCTCCTCCTCCTTCTTCTTCTTCTTCTTCTTCTTCTTCTTCTTCTTCTTCTTCTTCTAAGTCCAACGTGGGCGATTACATCTCTCCACTATTTCTTGTATTTTATAGCCCTTAGTATATATGGCACTTTTGCTAACTCCCCTGAAACCTGTTCTACCCATTCTTCTAGTTCATATCTGCATTGTCACATAACTTTTTTAAAAAACCGAAAAAGTGTCTATAATGTTATCGACCTAACACAAAGACACCAATCACTTTCATGTCGCTCTAAAGTAACTTCGCTCTATCTTTATATATTATTTTCATAGCAGTTCTTCTAATGAGATCTATTCCTTTTATTTTTTTTTTGCTCTATTGCCAAATATATTCTTCAAAAAATTTAATTGATATTTAGTCCTTACTTCGCGTTTTCCTTCTCTAATTTCAGGTGAAGTTTATGTAGTTATTTTTTTATGTGTGATATCAACATTGTGTCATCTGCTTATCTCAGGTTGTTATGATTGTAGGCGCTAATAAATCAGCCTGGTATGACTTCTATTTTCTTTTTTTTAAATCGCCTCGCCGTTTTGCATCAATTAAATCCAAGAATGAAACGCATCCTTGTTCAACACCTCTATCTATATTTGTATATTGACTGAATTCAATTTTTATCCGTATTTGGGCGCTTTCTTGCAAGTATAGGTCCTGAATTTTGTATTATATCCTTCCTTAATATATCAAGTTTACCTTTCACGTTCTAACTGTTATTTATGACGTATTTATATAGCGCATGATCATAAAACGATACTATTCATGACACTATACCCTTCATGATGGTGAAACTAAACTATACATAATACTATACTATGCATGATGAAACTATAGTATACATGATACTATACTATACATGTTACTATACTCTACATGATAAAACAATAGTAGCTTGGTTTATATAGGGATTGAATTTTACAAGCCATTTTGACCATTATGTTAAGAGAGGAAAGAGCACAGTTTCAAGGCTTGGAACATCTTGATTGTTGGAAGTGTGTCTGTAAATAGTGGATTTATCTAAAGAAATCTTATCATGTCCCCGTTGGATTATAGAAGTTAATCAAGGTCGAGTCTGACCTGTATGTAGATTGGCCACCGCTTGGAAGGTGCTTTAAACTTGGATGTGCATTTGATGTAAATGATAGATTGGAATGAGAATTCGGAGAGCCGAGTTCGAATTCTAATCAAATTCGTTGCATTCACTTATGCGCAAATACCTTTGGGAAACGTATGAACCTACATTTCACCCCCACCCCCAGCCATGGGTTAATTAGTATGAGTAGTATCTGAAAAATATTTTCCCAAAGAAAAAAATGTAATACTATATTCAAACGCCCCACCACACAAAAATCTTCTAACCCAAAATATGTTTAGTCCTTAAATCAACGAAAAGATGATAAACCGTAAAAAAAATCAATCAATCAATTATCGAAGTTTATATTTATCAATTATCTGATAATTTCATTGTTTGATTTGGATTGAATGTCAATTCTTTATAAATTAATTCACTTTTCATACAGAGACGTTTATGAGCGTGGAAATACTCAGATAAGTTCTAGGTGTTAAGATATATATATATATATATATATATATATATATATATATATATGCATCAGGTGAGGCTCTGTTATTTTTTATTCATTTTCAGATGAGTTTAGATTTGCTCTTTTATGATTTCTCCGATTTCCGTTTCAAAAATTTATCTTCAGATATTCGCAAATATTAAAATTTTCTATATGTACGCACTTGTAGGGGTTCGATCCCGCAAATAGATAATTAACATCGTATTTAAACTAAAACTATCAGAATGACATTACGCAAGTAACAGCACATATAAACAGCCTCTCTAAAAGACAATGTTGGTGTACAACAACTTATCAAAATAACTGACATTTCCAACTCTTATTATTGTAGTCCGGGGGTCTAGGGGTCACCGACCACTGTTTTAGACAATACTATCTAATATAGAATAAAATATTTTCAAACCTTCTCCAGTAGATTATTTTTGTTTCCTATTTTCCAGTGATTTACTTGCTATGAGGACGTGATGAACCATTCATGTTGGACAGTTGTGTGGTCAATGGGTTATTTAATACCGAGATCTAAATATTTTGAACATAGTTTTATGGCTTCAGCTACAGATAAAATGTAACGTTGGTCATTTTGCTATGAAATTTATTGTAGTTAATGCTACTTTAAAATTGTATCGTTTGGTCGATTTTCTTTTATATAAAATGTATTGCTGGTATTTTTACAATGTTGTTTGGGGATTTACTATTTACCCAGTGCCGGAAACTTAGCAGGAACTGGCAACCCGGGACAGAGTGGACATGGGAAAAGCAGCAATAAAGAGCGGGTTACACCCTCCTGAAAAATTCCAATCTCCCGATTAGAGGCCTTAATACCAGGTGGGTGAACGAGAGATTCAACAGCAATTAAGAAAGAGGTTTCCTCAAAACCTCCATTCTCCCGATTAGAGGCCTTAATGACGGACGGGTGGACGTGTGAACAACAGCATTTAAGAGATGGTTCCACGCTCCTCAAAAGCTTTAATCTCCTGATTGGTATTCTTGATGTTGGATGTAGTCTATCGTCATACCCAGGTTTATATTTGTAAGAAGACAAAATATACACTTATTATCAAGTGGGACATCTCAACGTGTGAGTTAGGATGTGCAGACGTTATAATCAAGCAGGTAGTCACTGTGTACTGTAAGGTGCGTCGAAATAATTACGATGACTTCCAAAAACTAAAGACATAAATAGTTAGAAAGTTATGAAGAGTCCTACTTACCCATGTCTTAAAGGGAAACAGCAGGCAAAGAGAAGAAGTGCCATGCTTTTTCTTTTTCTTTTTCTTTTATAAATGCATTATTTACATAAAGTAGATTTATCTATATCTATAAGTTTACCATTAGGCTATTGCTATGAATATTGTTGTCATATATGTTCCTGTGACCCTGCTATTTGCCTTGCGCTCCTTGATAAGTTCCAAATAAGAATCAGCAATATTATTCGTCCTGATCTAGCAGCTCGGCTTCAGTCACTTCCCACTTCCGCAACGTTGGCCCTCTGTGCCTATTCTATAAATACTTTCAAGATAATTGTTCAGATGAGCTTTTCGCCATGCTACCCTAGATTTTTTTTTTTAATTTAAGCGCAATACTAGATTGACGTATTGATATCATCAATTCACAATTGATCTGCATAGATATCTCCGTAAATTCTATGGTAACAGATTCTTTTCTCGTATTTCTTGCTTGTGCAAATCCATCCGGCTCCATGCTTTCCAGACAACTTTAATCAGCAAAAATTTAAGTTTCAATGTCAATCGCTATCTACTGTCCTCCTGATAACTCTTTACTCTTCCCGCTCATTATTAATGTTTCTGCTCCTAATTCTTCCACAGCCTGTATCCGCTTGTGTGTTAGTGGCTTTACTGTCATGTCTGGAGTGATACCGATACAGAAAAGAATATATTATTTCATTTTTTTTTCTTTATATATCGTTTTAATTTTCAAACACATTTTTTTCATTAAAGTTAAGTTTATAAGCCCGAAAAGGCTCAGATTAGTTAAAAGGATTTAGCACATTTTAAGCATCAAGCGAAGTTCTGTTATTTTTATTTTATTTTCGAATAAATATAAATAGAACCCTCGTTTAAGTTCAAAGATATGTATTTAAAGTTTCGCATATGTTACAATTTACTGTATCTACGTTCCTGTACGTTTTCCGTACCGCAAACATATGCTTATCATCGTATTCAATCCACAACTAACAGAATATATTTTTAGCATGTAACGATACATAAAATACTGCACCCAAATAAAGACAATGTTGGCCCAGTATAATATGTGAGAATTGAACTCAAACTTTCAGCTTTCATTTGGGTTCTATTTTAAGTATCAAATAAACATTAAATAAGGCTCAACGTAGAGAATATACTTTTTAAAAACTCAAGGCAGTAGAGGACAGCTGACCATATGGGGCAGCAATTTACTAAGCATGGACGAATACTAGACTCATAGATATGCAAGATAGATTACGGAGAGAAGAATTGTCTTGCACGGGAAAGTTAACCAATTTTCTTAGCAGCTGCTCTACCAATGAATTCAATTATCGCCTTTCCATTTCATGTCAGCTGAAAATGTTAACATGATAAGGCGCAAAGAATCACTTTCCTGGAGGTTAGCATCAACCATGATTATTGACGGCAGCTAGTGTTCTCTTAGAAGATTAATGGACACAAGTTTAGTTTTGGAAACGTTAAAATGAACAAGCCATGTTTTTCACAATTTAATGATGGACTTGATGTTATTTTGGACATCTGCTGCCATTTTGGCTTTGTCGAACTGGTCAGCCTTACTATCGAGACGAAGGTTAAATGGTTGTGTGATCAGCATAGATAAAATTGAGAGCTGATGCAATCAGGAATGCCTTTAATGAAAATTTAAAAAATAAAATAGGATCAAGGATAGAGCCCGACTCGCTTTAATACGAAAGAATCTAAACGAGATGCTGTTCAGGATAACTTTCATTTCACGGTTTGATAGGATAGACTGAATCAATACAAAACGTGTCCGTAACTTTTCAGATTGTTGACAAGACTTGTATGCGGATCCCTGTCAAAAGCTTTCGCGATGTCCAAAGCTACAGCCCGGATCTCAGCGTTTTTCTCTAGAGAATAGTAGACACTATCCGCAGTTATTGTCAATAAATCAGCATTTGACTTGGAGAAACAAAATACATATTTTCTGCAGTGAGAGATGATGAACTAATTCGGCATTGATAAGGTCTCTAAGACTTCCCCCAAAAAGATACATGTCTGACCTAAAATAATATGATGTTTAAAAATGCTTTTTCAGTTGTGGATATCTTTACAACTTCTGTTGTTGCCAGGAGGTCAGAAAACAGCAATGAAGTCTCGAAATTTCCGATAACGTAAATATTTAATTATATTTTCGTTATCATTCTTTAGGTTTTACAACGAAAATCTGAAAGGAATTGATTGACAATGGTCAGATATCAGCAAAGAGATCACCTGCAAGGTTCCAACCATTTTGATTTTTCGAAGTTTATTCGGAAACATTATTGACAGAAAACAGCGCTTATATGTATAAAGTGATTTAACGCTAATCTTGAAACTGCAGTGGATGGTATGTTAGCCCGCAAACAGATATTGAGTGACCGATGGCAACAAACAAAACGAAGACTTGCGTAAAAAAAATATAATGCCAAGTTTATTTTAGTTAAAAATACATCAACAAAAATAAGGTTACAATGCTCTAGGGAAAGAAATAGCTCCCACTGCATGTTCATAGGCAACCTTTTGATGACTATGTGCCGACTTAGGGTTTTAAAATCATTTAGTGTGTGAACAGCATATGTATTTTTATACAAGTAAATGTAAATATACTTGTCCTACAATATATTTTCTATAGTAATAAATACAATAATATGTAAACCACAGTAATAGTAATAAACAGTTTTTAATTTTATAAAAAGTTGTTATTATTTGTGGGAATCCAACGAGAGAGCAGTTTTGAAACAGCTATCTTTGCGTTGTAGTAGTTATTTGTTCGGATATCTTGATGTCATTTGCGCCTGAGTGCCATTGTCAATTGCTTGACGTGTAACATCTCTAATAGATGTTGTCGATCCCTTATACATACATACATACATATGTGTGTGTGTGTGTGTGTGTGTGAATGTGTGTGTTGAATTTATTCCTTTAAAGTTGTTTTTAAATGGATACTCATATTTGAGTAGCTTGTGACGTCCCCCCGGTGTCGCTGCGCCAAATGTGACGTCTGCCTAGCCGCGTCCGTCGTGCTATCCTGTCCTGTGACGACCAACTGACTTGGTATTGATCGCGGCACAAAATGTGACGTTCTAACCTTTTGGTGATTCGGATGGGAATCTGGTTAGATTCGGTATCAGCCTTGTCGTTCCAAACTCGCCTCCAACGTCTGGTTACCGAAGTAACTGTTTTGATTTCCAGTCTAACCTACCCACGTTGTGAATTGATCTTAGGCAGACGAAATCATTCAGTCGCTGGGCCGTAATGCAAGCCGAGTTCGATCAAGGGTAACACCGCACAAGTATATGTAAAAGAAATTAAATATTAACTCGAAAAGTTCAAATGTGTTAAAAAAAAGGATAACAATAGTTTATATCTGGTTGCTGAATACAGGACTGCGTCTTCTATCCCAACCGACTAGATGGATTCGTGACACTTTGTGTTTGTTAGACGAGTCTTAATATCTTAAGTTATTTGTTCTTTAACAAACTGGTCGTTCTTCAAAAATAAATTGTTCTTGGCTAGAAGTTGAGGTCGTGATTTTCGTGGCATCTTTCGGCCAGGTTTCTGCGGGGCGGGTGCAACTCCAACTGCGAACTCGAACTGGTTTTTAACTCGCTGCGACTCTGCTTATATGGACGCCGACCAAAACCGGGGTGGGCTTGTCGGGGTTTGAGGTTCCTTGATAATTCTAAACCCACAATCCACTTCTTTGTTTTCGGTCAGGAAAATTCTATTATTTTCCATTTTTGGAAGTCTTTCGTCTTCCCACCTTCTTCTGTTCTCATATTGGTATCTCACCATGCCATCAGAGGGTGTCAACGGGTTTCCCCTCTCTCTCACAGTGGCATCTCACACCTATCCCTTCAGGGGGACGCAACAGGCCTCCCCTCCTTCATCACCTGATTACCTCCGCCTAACGCTCATGCCACCATTCAGCCAATGGGCGCTCAGCAGCATGGGTGTGGTCAGACTGGCCTCGGTTTGAAAAATATTGCTCAAAGAAAAAAAATATATATTTTCCTTTTTCTTTTTTCTTTTTCTTTTCTTTCTCTTTCTTTCCTTCTGCTCGACCACAAATGTTTGGACTTTTATCTTAGCCAAATGACACTTGGACTTTATCACCCGGGGCCTTCGCCAAACAACTGGGTGGTCAATTGGTCGTATTTGCATTCTTGGTGACAATTACTGATCCGATAAAATAGTTTCGCTATCATAGCCAGCCCTGATAATAACCAGATGCTCCTCTCAATGATATTCTGCATTTAGACAAAGGTTTAATCTTTCCTTCATGGTGGTCATCGGAGATTTTTTTTTCTCGGACAGTGCGTGCTTAATTAATTTTTATTTTTATCTCTTTAGAATTCT
This sequence comes from Acanthosepion lycidas, assembly GCA_963932145.1. Lineage (NCBI taxonomy): Eukaryota > Metazoa > Mollusca > Cephalopoda > Sepiida > Sepiidae > Acanthosepion > Acanthosepion lycidas. Next base: position 6,029,662 of record OZ010605.1, read on the forward strand.
GCGGGAGGTCTCTTGTCCAACTTGAAAAAAATCTTTTTTTTTTATCATTGCCATGGGCAGATTGGATATATCTTACTCGCTGCCCCGTTACATAAATCAGATTAAATTCTGTGTTTTACTTTCTCGACAATGGAAATAAAAATCTTACCACTTTTCCTTGTCAGAAAAACAAAACCGCTCAGTGTCCTTTTTGTGATGGCGTCTTATCACCTAAATTTAATTCTCGCCTTTCGTTTTTTTTTCTTCTTTCTTTTTTTTAGCAAGCCAAATAGTGTCACAAAGTTTTATTAAAAGCAACTGACACGTTACTGCGGTTAAGTTTTTTATTATTTAATTTTTCTTGTGTTCTTATAAATGTTCTGTATATCCGAGCGCTTTCAGCTATAAGTTTACCCATTATCAAGGATGATTTTACTGAATATTTGGATTATTTTATGTATGTATCTAGAGTTATAGGTGTTATGTTTTGCATATCTAAATTTAATTCTCGCCTTTCTTTTTTCTTCTTTCTTTCTCGCGTCGTAAATAGTGTCACAAGCTGTTCTGATGTTATTTATTTATTTAATAGTATATTCATTTATCTATATTAACCGCCTGAATATATATATATATATATATATATATATATATATATATATATATATATATATCATTTTTCTAAAATAAAGTGTTCTAACAAGCGCTTTCTTTTCTGTACAAAGGGTGTGTAAAAACTGTCTAAATGTTTTATATTTCCGAACGCTTTCGGCTATACCTTTAGCCATTAACAAGGATGATTCGATTTTTCTGTTTAATTGAGTGTGTGCGTTCTCTGTATGTATTAATGTGTGGTAGGGATGTTTTCAATTTCCGAATACGGTTAGCACATTGTGGCTTTGTTCGTAGTTAATATTTTTAAGAGTTGGATTTTTCTTTTTTTATTATTAAAGCTTCCCTTATTTTTAGTCTTTATTTGCAGGTGGATGCAGTTAATATATCTGTGTTTTGTAATAGTATGTTCCTAATGGAGTTGGGTAAATTTGTGTGTGTGTTTAAATGGGTTCTAATGGATCTGTGATCAGATAGGTGTAACGTAAGACACCTGGATAAGCATGTGGTTGTGTAACCGATGTAATTATTTATGAGTCCGGTTTGATCAGGAACACAGTTCCTTAAGGTGCATTTGAACTCATAGATAATGTTCGTTCTTTGTAATTTTAACTTAGCTGGTGTGTTGTTATTTTTGAGGCTAAGGTTGGCTGTCTAAAAATTGTTATAATAGATAATAAATTTGATTTTTTTATTCGGGTCAATTGGAGTAGTATATTTCTATAATATGCCTTATAGAAGATTCGTCTTGTTTGTAATTAATATGCATTTGGTTTTTGTAATAAATGTGTATGTGATTTTTGGTTGTGTTTTCACTATCGTTATTACTTGCTTTGGGGAGAAATAGTCTAATTTGGTGGTCTATAAGGTGGTTAGGGAAGCCATTGTTGATTAGTGTTTGTTTAACGTTAAGTTCTTTGAGGAAGAGTAGTCGAGAGGATGAGTTCTCGTGTGCTCTATTTACAAAGTTTTTTATTACTGTTATTTTGTACCTAAGTGGAAATTTGCTTTTGAAGTTAAGGTGACACGAGTTTTTGCTTGTGTTTTTTTTTTTTTTGTATAATGATGTAATGAAAGAGTTATTGCTGTATTCAACAAGGACGTCTAAGAATGGAAGTTTTTTTTTGTCTAAGTTCATAGGTAAAGTTAAGAATGGAGTTTTTCTCAAACGTGGTCTTAAGTGTATCTATTTCTTTAATGTTATTAGCTAAAATAAAAAATATCGTCTACGTAGCGAACATATATTTTCAGTTTACGGACCTGTATAAATGTCGTACTTTCTACATAGGACATGTAATAGTTGGAAAAGCATGGGCCGAGTGGATTTCCCATACTAACACCATTAGTTTGGGTGTAAATATTGCCATTATGGTCATAGAATGGAACTTTGGTTGTGCATGCGTGTAGGAATTTGTTTAGGATGGATGGTTTGATGGATGGCGGAGGGATGGAATTATTAATATATACAGAATTGAGAACAATGTCAATAGTTTAGTCGACGGGGACGTTTGTAAATAAGTTTTTGACGTCAATTGACACTATTATACCATTTTTTTTTTGTTTTTGTTTTTTTAGTAGTTTTTAAAATTTGCAGGAATTCGTGGGTGGATGTAATGCTGTAATTGGTAGGTGGGTACGGAGTGATGATATCGTTCACGAATTTTGATAGTTCGTAGATAGATTATCCTCAATTCTTGGAAATATAAAACATTTGGACAGTTCTTACACAGCCTTTGTCCAGAAAAGAAAGCTCTTGTTAGAACACAAGAACAATTAAATAAAAAGCTTAACCACAGTACCTTATCTGTCGATTTTAATGAAACATGCATAAAGGAAGCACTGCTGCCTCAATATACAAATATATATATATATATATATATATATATATATATATATATTTTAAAAATATATTTTTTTTAAAAATAAAAACAATAACAAAAATACTAAAGAAATATGGATTATTTACCTAACCAGTTCATTCCTATTTTCTATATATTTTCACACACACACACACACACACATACACACACACACACACACACATATATATATATATATATATATATATATATATATATATATATATATATATATATATATATATATATACACACACACAGTTATGCCTTGAATTACGTGTTTAATTCGTTCCTTGACGGAGTTCGTAAGTCAAACTGATCGTATGTCAAATCAATTTTACCCATTGAAGTAAACTGAAATGACATTAATCCGGATCCCACAAAAACACGGCATTTTTTGTTACATATTTTTTTAAATAAGAAATCTCATCTAAACAAGGAATATTGTATAAAAAATAAATATAATCGAATCTTCTGCAATAAAATGATTTTATTATTTACTTTCAGGCTTTACCCACTTGCTATCTGGTAAATTTTCTTGGAAAAATTAGTTTTTTTTTTCCATGGGATTAATGTTCACTATTTATGAAACGTTGAAGGGGTTGTGTACGTTCAATATACTTGTTCAAAGAATATGACTGTAAAGACAGAAGCAATTAATTGTTCGGGTGTGGGGAGCAAGCTTGTTATTGTTAAGGAAAAGTTTACTAATAGCTGCCATCTTTTTGAAGAACAAATAAAATGCAAATTTTAAACAATATTGCTTTTCTATATAAGACAATATTCCTAAACAGAACTATTTTTGATATGAAAATTAAAATAATCCTCTAATAAAAGAAGAATAATGAAAGACAGTTAATTAATGAAATATACTTTACTAAAATCAACATGCAAATTAGTTATAGCCTGAAAAGTGGCATCGCCTAGAAGTATATAATATATGTTGCGCGGTTAGCGTGTAAATTAATATGCATAAAATGATTTTGTATTTTTAACCTCAGACTTCGTTTGAGATTTGAGCTCCAATTTCGCTTTTATTCATATAGATAATGTACAGCATTTACCTTGGAGATCAGACGACTTGAAGATGCTGACGAAGGTGCAGAAGAAAGGCTGAAATGAATATCTGAACTTAGTCGCTGATTTTTCCCATCCTTTCTTCACTTTAATCTGCAGGCGTTTTCGATATATAAAGCAAAAAAAAAAAAAGACTATCCAATGAGGTTTCACCACTCCCTTTCAGAATGTTTCTGAAATGAATTAGGCAAATGTCATTCAATATTGCAGTCGCACGCCCAGTTGCAACTTTTTTCTAGGTATTTCTTTTGAATAAAGACAAAATGCTTCTCCCACTTTCTTAACGTTCCTCGTCACCTATTTCCCGCAAAACCTCCAGTCATGCTGCGTCTGTAGCTGCTCCGTTGTCAGTTCCTTGGAGTGATCCTCGATGAGTTCGTTAATGTCACCTTTATCAATGTCCAGGCCCATATATCTTGAAGAGGGCTACAATTTTCCCCACTCCCTGCTTCTTCAGTTTCGAGTCTTCAAATGTCTGTTTCAGGCCACAACTTCTCCCACGCAGAGGCCATGGTCCTCTTTTAACATAATGCCAGGCCATATCGATAATTCTTAGCTATATTACGAATTCATAATGATATTTCTAGAACTACCACAGGTTTGTGCTCTGCTTCACCTCAAAGCAGCGTTGGAACAGGTACTTGGTGAAGAGATTCTTGGAATTAGTAATCACCTGTTGTTCTATGGGCTGCAGGATAAGGGTAGTGTTGATTGGAAGTTAGAGAACATTTATAACTCTTTGAGGATGTCATTTTCGAGGTAAGGTGGGTAAGCAAGTGCATTGTCCAGGACGAGAAGGATTTGCAGGGGCTTCCTGAAGATATTACTTAACGTCAGGGAAAAAAAAAACAAATTCATCGACTCCACAAAATTATGGCCTGGTGACCCGCGCCCTAGGGTTTGCCCTACACATAACATGCATTTTTTTTTCAGGACCTTATGTGACTTAACGTCTTTGATGTTCTCTTTCCCCGTATGATAAACGAGCAGCGGCTTAATCTTCCATCGCCACTCGCTTTGGCGCACGTCGCGACGGTTATCCTATCATTTATGGTCTTGTGGTCTGGCATCCTCTTCCATTATATAAGATCTCATTGGCATCTTCTTCCGAAAATGTCACGTCTCGTCACAGTTGAAGATTTTCGTGTGTATGCATCCTTCAGCAGCTATAATACCTGAAAATGTCTTGAGATAATCCTCAGCTGCCTTTATATCCGCGCTCACTGCTTCACCATGCCCGTGATCGGAGGAAATGACGGTCTACTTTTTAAAATTCTCATACCAGCCTCGACTGGTTTTAAACACCTCACCCAATGCCTCGTTCTTCGAAGTGTCTAGTGTTTGCTGGTGTTTCCTGCCTTCTCGCAGATTATAGCCTCCGTCTCGGCATTCTTGCTAGTTGCTTCTCCGTCAAACAGACCACCAGCAGCTTCTCTATATTTTCATGGATAGACGTCTAGAAATTATTTTAACGTCCCTAGCTGGTGTTGTAGTCGTTATCGATTCCTTCTTCTTCAGTAGGGTGCGTATCACATCAGTACTTTGCGGAGCACGTTCTGATGGGTCAAAACAGATAGAAGATGGCAGACTCAGGAAAACAGCAAGAATTTAATGAAAGCCCTAAGGGGCACGAGAAATTGAAACAGAAGTATTAAGCATTATTTTTAAGAATTTAATTTTATTTGAATATTGAACTTACGGGTCATTTAATGTCGAAATTTAATTTTCTTGGAAGCTTTCAAGTAATAAATATGTTATATTGCTTTCGCAATTAATTAGATGGTAGATGGTAGATATATGTGTGAATATAATTACTAGAGGCAGTAATTAGTATTTTATATTGTAATTGTGTTAAAGTTATTATTTGGAATACAGTTTAATTTCTTTAATAAATTTTAGGATATTATATGTACTAATGCCATAAAAGAGTTCTTCCATATTGGTTTGTTGATTTTGTTTGGCGGCATATCAAACTTTTTGTTTAGTGGAATATTAATGGCGGTTGGTTATTTAATGCCGAAATCTAAATGTTTTGAACACAATTATGTGGCTCCAACTAAATGTATTTTGAAAGCAAATGTATGCCTTGAACTAAATATATTTTGAAAACAATTGCTTGCCTTTAAGTACAGATAAAACGTATTGGATATTTTCTTACAAAATTATATTGTTGGTAATTTTTATATTGTTATGCAGCGTTGGTAATTTTTAATATATAAATATTTGCATGTGTTTTTACTATCAGAATATATTTTTATATTTTCATAGTGTTTTGTTTTTTCTTTGTGGGCTCATTATTTATACATAGTTGGGACCCTACTAGACGCGACCAACGGGGTCCGAATGAATCCGAGAAAAACATGACGAATTCGTTCAACTTTCCTAAAAACCTCCTGATCAGAGACCCGCAGGATGTAGTTTATCGTCATACCCAGGACTATATTTATAACAAGACAGAATATATATATTCATTATCAAGTGTGAGTTACGACGTGCAGACCTCATAATCAAGCAGGTAGTCGATGTGTACTGTATGGCGCATTGAAATAATTAAGTTGACTTCCAAAAAGTAAACACATGAATAGTTAGGAAGTTATGGAGAGTCATGCTCACCCATGTCTGAAAGGGATACAGCAGGCAAAGACAAGAAAAGTAATATTGCCATAAATAGAGTGTCAATATATATATATATATATATATATATATATATATATATATATATATATATATATATAACGGAAAAGTTGTCGCTAAAAATTTACAAGTATTAAGCTAAAATGTTTTGTTTTTGTCTCGACCATGCTTGGAATATTGCTGCCACATATGGTTCAAAGAAGAATCGTCAATATTATTGGACCTGGTGTCGCTTCTTGGTTTAAGCCACATTCTCTCACCGTAAAGTTATCACGCTTTGTGTTTTTATAAATACTTTCGTCTGAGGGAATAATGCTACATAATTTGAAATATAGAGGTACACAAGGCCTGAAGATAGAATTCACGTAAGAAACAGATTGTCCCCACTTGGTGTTCACATCAATGCACATACTTCTTTTATTTACATTGTCTCCATTCCAGGTATTGAATGTTTTCATCTATAAATATGACATAAATTAAATCTATGATGAAGTGCCATGCGAGAAAAACATGAAGAATTCGTTCAACGTTCCTAAAAAACCTCCCGATCAGAGACCCGCAGGATGTAGTTTATCGTCATACCCAGTACTATATTTATAACAAGATAGAATATATGTTCATTATCAAGTGGGACATACCTCAACGTGTGAGTTACGATGTGGAGACGTTATAATCAAGCATGCTGTCGCTGTGTACTGTAATAAATAATGGCAAGGATATCTGAAGGCGCATTGAAATAATTAAAATGAGTTTCAGAAAGTAAAAAATACAATAGATAGGAGGTTGTGGAGAGTCCTTTTCATCCATGTCTTAAAGGGAAACAGCAGGCAAAGAGAAGTAAAAGTGATATTGCCGTAAATAGCGTGTTAATGCATAAAACGGAAAAAAGATCTTGCTAAACATTAAGAGGCATTAAACACTAGTTTGTACTTATTCCCCTTTGGCTTTGGAAGCGTCATCTTTCCACGGTACTTTTTTCTTCTTTATTTTATTTTTTTTTTACTTTTTACGTTATTTTATTTTATTTTATTTTTATTCGAGGTTAAAGGTGATCGTCCCTAAGTTTGATTTTTTGTTTCCTCTCTGGGTTATTTTTATTTAGACATACGATTTCAATTTACTTTCTTACATCTTACACTTCAGATATTTTTTTTTATTTATTTATTTTCCGTTTCTATTTTTGAACCAGTGGGAAAATAAGGAAAAGTAATACACATCTGCCCTAATGAACAAAATTTTAAAAAAAAAAAAAAGTTTGGACTCTCAAAATATATTTTAGAATGATCAATGAAGATACTAAAATGTCCAGGCGCTAACTACATGGACTATTTCTGTCTCTCGGAACAACGAGGACGTCTGATAAACAAATTAAAAAAAATAAATCATTCCAGTGAAAAGAATTTGATAATATTTCCAAATACGAGATCTGACCAAAAATATAGAGAATGTTGCTATTGCAACAGAACTGTTAGGTTGGTGCAAAAATAATGACGAAATAATGTCGTTTTTTGATGTCAATTATTTTTGCACCAACCTAATAAAACATGCAGAGTAAATCCGCTTGGCACAGATTGCCCTTGAACTCTATCACCTATGCATATTAAGTTATAACGTTCTCTTTCACATCTTTTGTTTATAACTGTGCTTAGAAGGAGGGTGTGTAGAGTGTGGTCGTCTAACCACACCGTAGTTGTTCAATCTATGACATGCATTGTGCAGCTGTTTTTGGTCAAGCACAATATACTCCAAGCCTAGATATAACCCTTTTCAATCTTATTCTATTCAGAAATAAAATCCTGCTTGAAAGGAACAATATTTCAAGACGTCAAGGAAATCCAAGAGAATCCCACGAGACAGCTGCTCGCTATCCCCAAAAAGAAGTTGCAGGAATGCTTCCATCAATGCCGAATCGATATGCATTGTAGTTTTCTTTTTATAGCACCAGTCCAGATACTTTTTGATCTGACGTTTTATACGTGTCTGGGAATATAAATTATATAAATATGACATTCTAACATAAACACCAGCGCAAGTTCTATGCTAATATTTTCCTCTCTTGCATTCCTCGCTTGTGGAAAGATCTCCAGGCTTCTTGCTTTCTTAAAATGTGCAGGTGTTTTTTTGTTGTTTTTTTTGTGTTTTTTTTATAAAGGATCGAAGTGAAAAAACCGTAGAGTGGTTCGCTACATTACCCGTACGTACAAATACGCTTGGGAAAGGTATGAATACATCTCCTCCCCCGAAAAAGAAATGAGCATACCTCAGAAACCAAATGAAATAATAATAATAATAATAATAATAATAATAATAATAATAATAATAACAATAATAATAATAATAATAATAATAATAATTATTATTATTATTATTATTATTATTATTATTATTATTATTTCTTCTTTTCTTATATCATGCACTTATCAAAATGTTGTAAAATACTGTAATAGTTATGTCAATGGTTTTGTTAATAATAATAATAATAATAATAATAATAATAATGATAATGATAATATCTTATTTCCTTTAATTTCTAGTGTATATTTATTTCTTTCTGGGTCCTAACCAGAGATCTAATGTCAGAAATAGCATCATGACATTTTCCACTGAGCAATTTTGAAGAATAATCGCACATATCTTACATAATGCATATCATAACTTTTATATTATTATTATTATTATTATTATTATTATTATTATTATTATTATTATTATTATTATTATAATTATTGGGGGTTTCTGTCGTATACCCATTTCGTTGCGGGTCCCCACCAGAGACTTAACGATATGGTTTCATGAAATCTTCCACTGATCAAAAAAAAAAATAGGCTAACACATATTTGACATAGATATAAGCCCTTCATAATGTATAATCTGTACTTTTGACTATAATGTTTTGCAGTTCTTTAATACATCACAGAGTCTATCGAAACTTTTTTCCAATTATTCCGCGGGCTCAAACTACAACTAAAATTACTGATGTTTTCATGTGCCACATTATTTAAATTTCCACTTCGGGATAGTTGTATTTTGATATATATATATATATATATATATATATATATATATATATATATATATATATATATATATATATATATATATTTAAGACAAATTGCAATCTGCAGGGACTGCCATGTCAATAAGGTGGCACATTCTGTTTTTGTGGTCTTTGATTACGAGCCATGATCGATTAGCTCTGATTGTTCTGTCTGTGTGCCTTGTAATAGATTATTATTATTATTATTATTATTATTATTATTATTATTGTTGTTGTTGTTGTTGTTGCTGTTGTTGTTGTTGTTTTTGGTGTTGTTGTTGTTGTTGTTGTCGTTATTATTATACTTACTATTATTCAGTTTCTCTGTATGGAAGTTAAATAAACTAATTACAGTTCCTATCCTTGTAACCAACTCTGAGTGATGTTCCTACAAGTTTCTTACATTTTCTTTCCCGTAAAAGTTGCATATTTTCCAGTGCAGATATTGGCTAACTCCATCATGATTATTATTATTTAAATATGGCTCTCATGTCTGGCGATCTTAACTGATTTGATGTGTTAAATATGATATTTATCCCCTTTTCATTTTTGGGGGCCCTGTCTATTCATGACGTGGGCGATTATGACTCTCCACAACTTTACAGTTTTTTATTGCTCTTCGTAACGTTTGTAGTTTTGCTATTGCTCCTAATCCGTGTCCTGATAACCATATACACAAGTTCATTCGGTAGGTTCTTTGCTACTTTCCTCTGCTTATCCTGCCCTCAGGTATGCCTTGTGATTATTTAATTCTACAAACCTTCTTTCCTCATTATATATCCTACAATTTTAATTACATCCTACTGAAATATAAACTATTAGAGATTAAACAAGATTTTACATCATGTTTGCTAAGCTTAGTTTATTTACCCAATGAGGATTGATCACCCTACACATTTGTAATGAGTAAAAAAGTATATCTTGCTTACCACATCGAAGCGTCCATTCTTAATTGTGTCCAAATACCAAAATACCCAGTGAGGACCCAACTCATTAGCAATAATAAAACACACGGGCTTGCTAAATATTACCCAGGCATTCTTCAATTAATAATTTTAGATTAGTTTTAACACATGTCTGGGGCACCCAGTGTGAGTGGAAGTCACTACTAAATAAAAATGGCAAACTTGACAACCTCTTCCTGATGTGTGTTCGAACTACATCCGGCAGCAAAGCCTCTGATCAGGAGGTTTTGAGGAGCGTGAAACCACTTTTTATTTGTTATCGTTCCCAGGATCACACTGACCCTGGCGGTAGCACATGTCATGTTCTTATCAATGGGCATAGAGTTAATCTCCAAACTGGGATCAAAACACTACGAAAGAACAAAAATATATATTTTATAGTAAAAATACAGGCAGTATATTTTTATCGTAAAAAATATTGCCAGCTGTATATTTTTGCATCAAATAAAAAAATAATGAGAATTATCAGCAATATATTCCTGTAAAGAAACAAACTTCCAGGAATACATTTTTGCCAAAAAAGAAGAAGAAAAAAACTTACCAATATTACGTAATTGTAAATGAAAAATGTCTAGCAATACATTTTTTTTGCAAAAAAAAAAATACCAGCGATACATTTAAAAAAAAAAATTACGACAAATACAATTTTTAGAAAAGAAATTGCAAATGCTCCCCAGAAAATTGAATTTCGACATTAAATGACCCATAAGGTGTTGATATACCTCTAAACAAATAAAACAAATAAAAAGCAGGTGATTAAAGTACCGAAAATGTTTCATATTTAAGGAAATGACCATGGCTTCGATTATTCACGCGTATGCCAAAAACCAGAGAGTTAAATTAAAATCCAACGAAATACTGTCGCCCACACATGTTCTCACCAACTGAATGTTGTACCAGAAAGTTAAAAGAGATCATTGAAAGCAAAGTTCATAATCGACTGCAACAATTAATACTATTCATTAGTTGTTTTTTGGGGTTTTTGGGGGGTTTTTTCCACTACTCCGCTGTAATATATATCTTGGCAACTGGAGTTGTTTAACAATGAAACACAAATTCCATCTTAAGCAATGGTTAACAAGTCAGAGCGAAAATCAGTCTTACTTGCTGGTACCATTTAATATATCGAAATCAGATTGCCCAGTTGTCTTTTATACTATCATGATAGGGAATTATTCTGCATCGTACCTCGAAGATCTAATAGGTCATGAGAAAGGTCCACATTGCTGAGAAGTGACTTCATTACTCCCTAGGGTTACATATTTATTGCCATATGTCACACTCAGCTACGCTTAGAAATCCTAACACATTATAACTCTATGCGCACATTTCATTTAGGCAGAAGAAAGAACGCAGATGTTAGTCGATAGTAACATTTGCAAATATATCCACATATTACCAATCATATTCCAACATATGTAGAAATAATTAATCGTTTTTTTTTTAGTTTTTTTTCTTTTTTTAATCTATACGGTACAGAGATTTTTTCTATACGGCTAACGAAGGTTGACTATTAAATCTAGAAGCACTCGTACAAAAGCACTCCTGGGACTTACCTTGAGCGAATAAACTTAAAACAGACGGTGCCTGTTTTCACTTTGGTGAATAAAAAGTGGATTTCAAGATGGAAGTCATCATCAAAGATACTACCGAAAAAAAAAATAACAATCTCTTTCCGTCTGTCTAAGTTTTATTCTTAAAATAAAAAAAGACTTTTAATTGTTAGTAAAATATTCCGGACTACTTTTTTCATCTAAGTGTTGTCTGTTAACGTTTTGCGTAAATTGTCAATTGATTTACATTTACATCATTATGATTGTCTATTTCAACATCATAATTTCATTTTTATTTTAAAAATTAACTCTGTATATATATATATATATATATATATATATATATATATATATATATATATATATCATGTATAACGAAGACCATATATGTAAACTAAAATTCTAATATATCAAGTATTAAGACAGCATTTATTTTAAATATCATCTCAAATTTATATATTTCGAATATTAATAAAAAATAATATTTCAGTTATTAAGAACACATTATATATATCAAGTATTAAGAAACGTTGTGATAAATATGGCAACAAATTTGATAGTTCAAATAATGTAAATAGTGTACATAATACCTCATCTGAGAAATATAGACAGATACTGAAGGGCCGAAATGTTGTAATAAATATGGCGACAAAGATCAAGACAATATTCCGAATAATGTAAATAGTGTACATAATACCTCATCTCAGAATATAGACAGATACTAAAGGCCGAAACGTTGTAATAAATATAGCGACAAATATGAGAACAATAGTCAGAATAATTTAAATAGTGCACATAATACTTCAACTCAGAAATATAGACAGATACTGAAAGGCCAGAACGTTGTAATAAATATAACGACCAAGATGAGGACAATAGTAACTGGAAAAATCGATTGAAAACAGAATTTTAACAACAAATATTTTTCACCTCTAACCCAGTTCTGCGGAATCAGAATCAACGTTGAGTTTAAGCAAGGGAATGGAGTAAAGGGCCATGCAGATTTAAAATTTATACCACTAGTGACGAATGCAGCTATCGATTTTTTTTGCGTGCTAGCATGCTAGTTAACATTCGTGTTAGTCAGCTGTTGGCTCACACACTGGGCAATAGAATCTTCCTGCCTATTCGTGGCATCCAGCTATACGTTCTCACTCTGGCTAGAAGAAAATGGCCGCAAACTACATGAAAACTGCCGTAGAAGCATGAAAAAATCGATTATTTCCATTATCGATGGGAGTTGGGAAATGCAAAGTCTGTCTTAGCCTTTCAGCTAACTTGGAGCATGTGCATGTAAATTTTGGTGCAAATCTGTCGAAAATTGCGGCCGTGCATTCGTTACACACACACACTCACACACAGATCCTGCCTTATATATATATATATATATATATATATATATATATATATATATATATATATATATATATATATAATTATTTATATATTATATGCGCGGTACTTATTAGCAAGCGCTCAATATAAGAGATAGAGCTAACATATTTGGTTGGATATCCAACCAAATATATATATATATATTACATATTAATTCGTCTGTATATATTTTGAAATATGACGATTGTATATATTTCAAGTATTATGAAGGCTTTATATATTTTAAATTTTAAGAAAATTTTCTGTGGCGTGTATCAAACAGACAGTACATATTTCGATTATTATGAAAACTATACATTTCAAGTATTAAGACATTGCACAAATTCAGGGCTCTTGTGTTCAGTTAAGCATACCTTCATACCTAAATAGTAGGGGAGACTGATCTGTCTAGCCTTGATTGGCAACCTGTTTTGGAGAAGGACACATATTCAAAGTGCGTGTCTTAGTGGACTATGTCCTCAAAAATGTGTTTAGTGAACCGAGTTCAAATTCAAGTCTCCCCTTCATCTAGCTATTCTTTATGCAGCAAAGTAAACGGGATTCCCTCTCTCTTTCCCCTCTCTCTTTCTCCCTCTCTCTCTTTCTATTTCTCTCTCTCCCTCTCTCTCTCTTTGTGACACTATTTAGCGGTTGCGTGAAAATTAAAAGCGAGAAATACTTAAGGCGAGAAGAAGCTATCACGAAAGACATACTGAGCGATGTTATTATTTTTAACAAAAGAAAAGTGGTAAAGATTTTATTTTCATTTGCGAAGAAAAGTATTTTTTCGCAGAAGATAGGAAATTCGTAAGATCTCGTATCTGTCGGAATTAATTTATGCTACGACGCGGCAAATAAAAGATAGCAGTCTGCCCATGGCAATAATGAAAATTTCAAATTGGTCAAGTGGCCTACAAGGTAGAATGCTAAAAAATAATGGATGCGACCGAAAAAAAAAGATCAGTTTAGACCAGCCCCAAGGAAAAAAAGGAAGGGAAAAGAGAAAAAGGGATAGAATTAACTATCTTTCGGAGACATCATTTGAGTTTGGAAAAAATCACCTGTTTTATGTCCAGACCTGGACATGATAAAAGTTTGTTACCGGGACAGATAATTGGCGACAGGGTGCGAAGACGTTCGGTTGACCAGCCATTTCACGCCTGGCGAAAATGTCGTTGATAAATTCCAGATGACATTCGGTTAAGATAGAGATTAAGGACTATACTGCGAGTTGTAGGAAAAGAAAGAAAAGAAAAAAAAGAAGATATTTTTTTTCTTTGAGCGATAATTGTAAACTGAGACCAGACTAGCCACATCCGCGCTGTCGAGCGTCATTGGCTGAGTGGTGGCGTAAGCGGTGGGTGAAGGTAAACATATGAGAAGGGGGGAGGCCTGTTGACGCCTCTGAGGGGATTGGTGTGAAATGCCGCTATGAGAAAGAAGGGAAACCTGTTGACGACCTCTGAGGGGATTGGTGTGAGATACCAATATGAGAAATTTGGGAGGACGATTCCCTTAAGAAACCCTCTAAAGCAGAAAGTAGTGAACTTCCAAAAATGAAAGGTGATAAATTTTCCTGTCCGAAAACAAAGAAAATCCTTATTGTGGATTTGGAATTATCGAGGAACCCAAACCACGAAAAGCCCACACCCGGTTTTGGTCGGCGTCCATGTAAACACAGTCGCAGCGAGTAGACGCAGTTGCAGTTCCGAGAAGACGCAGACGCAGACAGAGAGCAGAGCTGAGCTGTGAGCTCCCAGACCAGCCTCGCAGGAAGCTGACTGAAAGATATCCACGCATTTCGACTTATACTTCTTAACCAAAAACAATTTATTTTTGAAGAACGACTTAGTCTCACACCACCAAAACAAGTTCTACGAATATCGCCTGAAGACACCAAAAAAACAGTTGATTGAAAAACCACATAAGATATTAAAACTCGCCTAACAAACGCAAAGTGTCACGTATCCATAGAAGCGGTTCGGAAGAAAGACGCAGTCCTTTACTCAGCAAACAGATATAAATATTTGTTATTCTTTTTTTTAAACACATTTGAATCTTTCGAGTTGTTACTTTATTTTATTTTACATATATTTGTGTGATGTCACCTTTGCTCGAATTCGGCTTTCATTACGACCCGGCGACTGATTGATTTCGTCTACCTAAGATCAAATCACAACGTGGGTAGTTTAGACTAGAAATCAAACAGTTACTTCAGTAACCAGGCGTTGGAGGCGAGCTGGGAACGACAAAGCTGATATCGAATCTAACCAGATTCCCATCCGAATCAGCCAAGTGTTAGAACGTCACATTTGGCGCCGCGACCAATACCAAGTCGCATTGGTCGTCACAGGATAGCACGGGCGCAGAGAGGCCGGGTGACGTCACATCTTTCTCTCACTCTTTCTCCCTCTCTCTTTCTCTTTCTCTCTTTCTCACTCTCTCTCTCTTTCTCTCCTTTTGGGTGGGCACCACTGTATGAAAAGAAAATCTCCGAATTCCAAACTGGGGATAATGCAAGGAACAACCAAATGGCTATCATTCCAAGAAAGTCAATTCACATATAATAAGGCAATTTGTGGATAATCTCTGATTTCCTACGTCATCGATTGCGGGAATTTCATAAAGATATAAGCATAATACCTTCAGACAAAACACATAAGACAAAACACCTTCAACATCGTCTCAGTGGAAATTCCATGCTCAAACTAGAAACGTCTATCCAGTTTTCCGAATGCGTTACTTAATGTCGAACGTGATTTTATCATCAAGATTTATGTCATATTTACAGTACTAACGAAATACATTCATATTTTTTTAACAACCTGCAATTTCTGGCCATACACAAAAATTAATTGCTCAGAATGTGCTACAGGTTCAGTATTGCGGTGTATATCTTCAACAAATAGTAAGACCGAGAGATAATTGTGTGTTAGAGTAGCAGTCCTTTTTGTATGCAAGTTGTGACGTCCCCACCGGTGTCGCTGCGCCAAATGTGACGTCTGCCTAGCCGCGTCCGTCGTGCTATCCTGTCCTGTGACGACCATCTGGCTTGGTATTGGTCGCGGCACCAAATGTGACGTTCTAACCTTTTGGTGATTCGGATGGGAATTTAGTAAGATTCGGTATCAGCCATGTCGTTCCCAGCTCGCCTCCAACGTCTGGTTACCGAAGTAACTGTTTTGATTTCCAGTCTAACCTACCCACGTTGTGAATTGATTTTAGGCAGACGAAATCAATCAGTCGCCGGGCCTTATTGCAAGTCGAGTTCGAATAAGGGTGATATCGCACAAGTATATGTATAAAAAAAGAAATAATATCTTGAAAAGTTCAAATGTGTTAAAAAGGATAACAATATTTTATATATGGTTGCTGAATACAGGACTGCGTCTACTTCCCAACCCGCTATATGGATTCGTGACAACTTTGTGTTTGTTAGGCGTGTCTTAACATCTTAAGTTGTTTGTTCTTTAAGAAACTGGTTCTTGGTGTATCTTCAGGTGATATACGTAAAACTTCTTCAAAAATAAATTGTTCTTGGTTAGAAACTGAGTTCGGAATTTGCGCGAATCTTAGTCACCTTCTTCGAGGCGGGTGCAACTGCTTGCCTGTCTGTCTCCAACCCCAATTGCGAACTTGAACTCGAATTCAACTTCTTTTCACTCGCTGCGACTCTGCTTATATGGACGCCGACCAAAACCGGGGTGGGCTTGTCGGGGTTTGAGGTTCCTTGATAATTCTAAACCCACAATCCACTTCTTTGTTTTCAGTCAGGAAAATTTTATTATTTTTCATTTTTGGAAGTCTTTCGTTTTCCCACCTTCTTCTGTTCTCATATTACTATCTCCCCATGCCCTCAGAGGGTGACAACGGGTTTCCCCTCTCTCTCACAGTGGCATATCACACCTATGCCTTCAGGGGGCGCAACTCTCCTTCTTCACATGATTACCTCCGCCTAACACTCATGCCACCATTAAGCCAATGGCCACTCAGCAGCGTGCGTGTGGCCAGACTAGCCTCGGTTTAAAAAATCTTGCTAAAAAAAAAAATTATCTTCCATTTTTTTTTTCTTTTTCATTTCCTTTTCTTTCTTCTCTTCGAGGAGACCTCACACCCTAGACTCTTTATCGTAACCGAATCTCCTGGAATTCGTCAATCAGCTTTTCGCCAGCATCAAGTGGGTGGTCATATGATGAGATCGCATTCTGGCGTTAATTAAAAATAATTTTCTTGTCATAGCCAGACCCTGGCACAAAACAGATGCCTTTTCCAAAGGACCTTTCCGTAGATAACTAATGTTTTAGTCTTTTGTTTTTTGTTTTTTGTAACTCTGTGTGGTCCAATGGACATTTTCCTTCTTCGGTCAGCGGGTGCTTAATTAATTTTGATCTCTTTAGAATTCTGTCTCGCAGGGTATTTGATCAACCTGGAATTTTTACCCGCCCCGTAACATAAATCAGATTAAATCCAGTATCTTTCTTTCTCGACAATGGTAATAAAAATTTTACCACTTGTCTTTGTCAGAAAAATAACACCCCTTAGTGTCCTTTTCGTGATGACATCTTATCATTTAAATTTAATTCTCGCCTTTCTTTTTTTTCTTCTTTCTTTGTTTTTAGCAAGCCAAATAGTGTTACTATCCTCCCCTAACCTATTTGTCTTTTACTCGTAAATGACACCCAAACCCAAATACACTATTTAGCATGCATCATGCATCTGTCCCATGCAATTCTATTCTTCTTTTCTTTTTTATGGTTTTACATGCAAGATGATGTACTTTTCATCTTCTTCTGTTCTACATGCCAATGTAAGGTTCTTTTCATCTTCTTCTGTTCTACATGCAAATGTAATGTTCCTTTCATCTTCTTTTGTTCTACATGCAAATGTAATGTTCTTTTCATCTTCTTCGTTCTACATGCCAATCTAATGTTCTTTTCATCTTCTTCTTTCCACATGCAAATGTAATGTGTGTGTGTGCCTGTAGGTGTATGTCTGTGGTTATTATGGCTTGTTTTTCTTGTTCAATGTTTTTCTCTCCGCTGTAGGGTTTTTTTTCCGCCGCACGTGTCGGTCTCACGCCAGCCTCCTCCGCCGGTCTTTCTGCAATTTCTTCGCCGATTCTGTATGAGTAAAGAACACTGCTCGGCATCTCCCTCTCGAGTTGCTGCATGCTCATTTGATTATCGCTAGTTAATTTCCTCTTACTCTTAATCTTCCATATCGTCATACCCACTATGGCTATAATTAAGAATGTACCCATCATTGCCGACCAACTTATAGCGATCTGCTCATCATCTTCCCAAGCCATAACTTCATTTCCCAACGCACTTAACTTGTCCCTCAATTGATCCATATCGATGTTTTCTATCAGCTTCATTAGTACTGGCATTTTATTCAAGGTAACATTGGAGAATCCCTTCACTATTGACTCCCACAACTCTGTACAATTGACTAAGCTTCTGCCAATCAATTCTATGATTGAATCTTTCTCTTCATATATTTCTTCTTCTTGGTAATAGGGGGGTAAGAAAATAGATATACCAAATGCCGAACATCACATGGGTAACTTAACAGGGATTATGGTGGCCTCACTCTTAATGTCCTTGTGGACTCTCCCCCACATACCCTAGACAAGCTGATGGGTTTCTGTGTGGCCACTTCCCACACCCCGTCTGAAACACTGATAGCTTGTGGTAATGCCGTGTTCGCTAATACCTCTACTTGACAAGTTCTCTTAATTCCCTCTTTCTTCCCTTCAAACAATTCTAGTATGCACATTTTGTGGTTACCAGCTATATAGATAGGGTTTAACGATGTACAAGACCCTAGAGCATCATTTCTACACTTTCCTGCTTCTTCAGCTGTTAGCAACATGAATTTTGTTCTACCCGAATTTAAAGCTATGTATTCTGTTTCCATCTTGTACCTTGCTACCATTCCCAAACCTTGATCTCTTCTGGGGTAGGGAATAGGTAAATTTACAACCTGGTATATCTCGAATATACTCTCTCTATCTAACAACGGAACAGGCATCATAACCAACAGTCGTCTATTTTCCAACAAGGTCACACATCCCAGCGCATTATAATATTTCCACAATTCTTTGGTGGGATCCACTGGCAGTCTTAAATGATGGAGTAACTTGGCTTGTATTCCGAGTAGAACTTCACTTAGGTGACTCGGGTTTACTATGCTTGGGGAGAGGTGTCCCAATTACAACATATCTAATTGCGCTCTCACATATTCCAGCAATGCCGTACCTTATTCGTAATTGGCATTAGGTGGAAATATCTTTGCATGAATCCACTCATTTCCTGTAATTCTATCATTATAATTTCTGTATCATTAATTACCTCTTGTCTCAACCCTGCCAGGTTATTTATTAACCAATTGATTCCGGCTCTATTCCTGGCCTCTTCCAACCTTGTCACATTTAATATTGTCACACTCTCTCTTGCCACTTGAGCCAGCGTCCTGTGGTTTATTTCCACTTCTCCCAGTTTCCTTCTTATGAATTTAACGTCATCTTCAGTCACTGTTCCGAACAGGACATTTAACGCTTTTCCTACAATCGGAACTACCGATCTCGTTCCCCGCGTCTGCAGTAACTCTATTCCCTTCAGGTAATTTTGCATGTCCCTCCATTGAGCCTCTATTATAGTGGCCTCCGATTCTAGGGAGAGTAATAATCTGAGATATCCTTTCTCCTTGGAATAATCTTGCCTTACTTTCAACCGAGCTGCATCCAGCTGCGTTAGCTGATTTCTTAGTTTATTTACTAGCGACTCGTGTGGTTTTAGATCTATCACGAATGTGATCAACCATTTTGACCTGGTTATTATTACTTCACTCGTCTTTTTAAAAATGGTATTTCGGCTGTGCTTCCAAGCTTCCGCCATCAACACCATCAGTGTGGCTACCATCATCATCAGCCCTTTCATTTTGGTCATTCCTGCAAGGCAACAAAATTCTCTTGTTTTTATTCTTCATAACCATTCGGTCTTGTTCAATTCTTCATTCAGTTATTCCATAATTTCTTTTTCAGTTTGTAACATTTCGACTCTTCCCTCCCCTAATTAACTCCTAGCAGACAGAATGGTCCGGACAGGTGTGCGTGGCGCTCACTCCAAAGGTTGTATTTCATGACACCACTGATGGCCAGTCAGCAATGCCAATAAACTTCTTCCGTCCTTCGTGAGGTACAGCTTGCGACTCCATCCCCTCCATCCACATCCACCACAGTCAGCCAGTAGGTTTTTGGATGAGCCAGTGTCGTTATCTGTCGACACCGAGTGCTTCTATTCTGCACCGCCTTGTTTGTTCTACTGAGACTTGGGGTTCTCCACCCTTCTCAATCTCATCTCCCGAGGTAGTTCCTGCTCGACATCTAACATTCCCTCGGTGTCTAATTTCCGTTCAAGAGGTGTTTTGTCCTCTTCTTCCTCTCCTGATTCTTCCTTCTGCTTCCGCACCCTGGACGTCTTCATTACTTCTTGACTCGATGCCTAAATCTCTCCTGTTTCTTAGATTTCTCTGAGTTGGGAAAGGTGTATTTGATCATCTTCCTCCCACTCGTTGAACTCTTCGTCTTGTCTAGGGAGCCTCTTTTTAGAGCCCTTGACTGCTTGATTGGATCCCTTTGTTTTTCTCTTCCTTTTCTTTGGGCCTGGGGGTGCGATGGTGACATCACAGTGTCTTCTCTGCACCGATTCAGGCGACGACTGAACGCCGCTGATCCCCACCGAGGGTTCCAACTCCGACACTCGGATCGCTTCGTCTATCTGGCTAAGTCGATCTATCTCTTCATTTTCCTAGGAATCCATATCTTCTGGCTCAACCAGAGTTACCCTCCTTGTCCTTGTCTTCTCGGCTCGCTCATTTCCAGGTTAGCTATTTCAGCCTTCTTCAGATCGTTGGCATGGACCCTCCTTACTCGTCCTGCCACTTGATCCTATATTACATATGATACTGGACCCGTCTGCTCTACTATCCGGTAGTACAGTTCCCATCTTTGGTCCAGCTTTCTTTCTCTCTGATGGATTTTATAGTAGACAGGGTCTCCAACCTTCAATTCTACTACCTTTCTTTCAGCATTGACTCTCTCATTTCTTCTCTTCTGTGCCCTCTTTATTCTTCTTCTGGCCTGTACAAATATTTTATGTTGCTGTTCCAGCAAGAACTGATGATGATCTTCTCCCATATACTTTCTTTGGGGCTTCAACAGGTTATCCACAGGCAGGACCACGTCTCTGCCAAACAACATACAGTAAGGAGAAAATCTGGAGGTTTCCTTTATTGTAAACCTCACGACCGCCAGAGCCTGCGTCAAATACAAATCCCAATTTCCTGTATTCTCTCTGGCCAGCTTGGCCAGCACATCTCCTAAGGTTCTATGAAAACTTTCCACTTTAGCGTTTCCTTGGGGGTGATATGGAGATGTTTTTACGTGCTCTATATTCAAACCTGTCAGCACTTCTCTCATTATGCTGTTTATATTCTCTGTGCCATTATCAGTGACAAGTTGCACAGGGGCGCCATACCTAGGGAAGATTTCATTTATTATCAAATCGGCTACAGTTTTCGCCTTCTTGTCTGGTACTGCATATGCCTCAGGCCAATTTGTCAGACAATCGACAAAACTCACTATATAGTTGTTTCCTTGTGCAGTTTCCCCATATGGTCCTGATACATCCATACTCACTTTCTCGAAAGGGAAGTTCGGCACGTCCATCTCCTCCAATGGTGCCATTTCCTGCCTTCTACTCTGCGACTGGCACACTACACAGCTCCGAACATAGTGACCTCTCCGTACAGTTTGGGCCAATAGTACTTTCTCCCTAGTAGATCATATGTTCTATCAACTCCCATGTAACCCAATCTCTCGTGGCACTGTTCCAATATCTCTGGTCTTAAACTTTTGGGCACATACAATTTAGGCTTGACTTCTTCATCTCTACCTGAGGGATAATACAGCCTTTCCTCTATTATGGCATACTTGGTGGTCTCTCCTGCCTCCACCTTTTCTCTAAGGGCAGCTATTTCACTGTCTGTCTGCTCCTTCTCAACTCCTTCTGTCCAGTAGGGATCGGTTATTATCTGTACGTCCCCTTCTTTTAGCTTATTAGAGTTAATTACTCCGATTCTATAGGCTTTATCATCTACTCCCTGCTCTACTTTTACAGATCTTTCTTCCAGTTGTTTCGGTATTCTTGAGAGTAAATCTGCGCACTTGTTTTCCTTCCCTGCCAAATACTCTACCTTACAGTGGTAGCCACTTAACTTTAGCGCCCACTGTTGAATCTTATTATTTGTCCATTCTGCCTGCAATAGGTACTGCAGAGGATTGTGGTCTGTTTTTATAGTAAAGACCGCACCATTCAAGTAGTATTCCAGTTTTTGGAGAGCATACATGATAGCATATGCTTCTCTTTCTATTACTGGCCATCTCTGTTGTGTCTCTGAGAGCTTATGAGAGAGAAAGTATATCGGTACCTCCTCTGGTATACCTGGCACCGGTCCTTCTTTGTCGGGACACGGCTGGGTAAGAACTGCTCCTACACACTGCTCACTGGCATCAGTGTATAGTACCATGGACTTGCTGAGGTCTGAGTACGTCAGCAGTGGGACGGCTGCCAGTTGTTCTTTTAAGGTATCAAATGCCCGTTGACAGTCTTCCGTCCACTTGAACCTAGCGTATTTCTTCGTCAGGGCTACTAAGGGTATGGCAATTCTCGACAATGCCGGGACGAATCGTCGGTGGCACCCTATAGCTCCTTTAAAGCCTCTTACTTGTCTCACTGTCTTAGGTTCTGGCATTTCCCTTATGACTTTCACCTTATCCATGTCGGGTTTAATACCGTCTCCGTTTATAACAAAGCCCAAATATCTAGTCTCCTCCTTCAGAAACTGACACTTCGACAATTTCAATTTTAAGCTGTGCTTAGTCTTCCCAACACTTGTTTTAGATGGAAAAATTTTGTTCTACTGTTTCTGAAAATATCAAAATATCATCTAAATATGCCATGGCTCTCGCATCTTCCTAACACTATTGACATCATCTGTTGGAAGATTCCCGGGGCATTGGCTAAACCGAATGGCATCACCCTGAACTGTAATAGTCCCAGGTGACACGCAAATGCTGCCTTTTCCTTGTCAGCTTCATCAAGGGCTACCTGATAATACCCGGACCTCAAGTCCAACGTAGAGAAGGACTTCGCTTTCCCTAATAATGCCAACATGTCATCGATTAGTGGTAATGGCACCGCCAACAGCTTCGATATAGAATTCAGTTTCCTAAAATCTACACAAAAACGGTGCCGGCCATCTTTCTTACCTACTATCACGATTGGAAAGCTCCAAGGGGAGATGGATCTTTCGGTCATCCCAGCTTCCAACATCTCTTCTACTGCCTCTTCCACAAGGGGTCTCTTATGAATAGGATTCCGGTAGGGCTTCAATTTCACAGGGGGTGATCGCTGGGGTCGATTTTCATTTTTACTGTGTGGGTCTGGCCCAATTCCTTATCTGATTTGGCCACCACATCTCGATTATTTCTCAGCAGACGTCCCGCTCTGGCCCTAAATTGACCAGGTGCCAATATATCTTCGTCCCCTATTCCTTCTGTTTGCTCTACGAGTTTTCCTCTTTTCTCCTCGAATCTCACTCGAATCATAGTTCTTAGGGGTAGTGATTTTCCTATATCTTCCCCTCTCTTAACCTTTATCGTCTTTTGGGCCTAGTTCACCACATAATGGGCACTAATTCAGCTGCCTCCACTACTGCCTCACACAGAGTTACCTCATTTTCTTCTAGGCCCTTCCCTTCTACAGGGACCAATTGCAGGGTTCCTTTTACTATTTTTCCCTGTCATTAGCATACCCTTTCCCGACACCACCGTTCTGGTGGGTAGCTTTACATCTTCCTCCACCACTATTGTTATATCTTCTTCCGGTGGGTATCCCAATGGCGTTCTATCGCCATTCACTACCAACACAGTGGGGTTGAACTCTATCCGAGTCCTCTGGCTCTGAAGCCATTCATCTCCCAAGATTGCTTCCGTACACAGGATGGGGGTTACGTAGAATCTCTGGGTACTTTTTAATTTCCCAATCCTCACAGGGAGCCTCGCCATCCCTTTTATCTCCAGGGGGGCTCCATCTGCCTGCGTGACCTCTATGTCCGCTTCCTGTAACCCATTCTTCCGTTTCACCCGCCTGTATGCTTCCTCTCTCAGCAATGAAACAGACGCTCCTGTGTCTATCAGGGCTTTCATTTGCCCTACCCCCTATCTCTGCCCTACAAGATAGTTCCTTCTCTTGCGTCAGCGAAGAGAATACTTAGGCTTTCCTTTTCCTGGGTTCCCACCCTTGGGTCATCCCAGACATAGGCGCCGGTAGCAACAAACTACTTTCATTCCTCTCACATGGGAGATCTCTACGTTTTCCGCACCTGGGCTGTCCCCGCTGGACCTCTCCCAGTCTCTTGCGGCTGTTCATAAGAATACAATTCCTCTTCAGGTGCCCTGGTCTCCTACAAAACCACGACCTTCTTGTTCGACATTTTACCGCAAAGTGGCTCACCTGACCACAGATCCAAAATTTTACTTTTCCTCTCTTCAACTGGGCCACCCTCTCCCTTATTCCTGAGGGGACCTGCCCTCTACCTAAGTGGCTCTCCTGACCACATGTCCAACGTTTTACTTTCCAGATTTTTAACTGGGCCATCCTCCCTCTTAATTCTGGGTAGCCCGCTGGCTTTTCCCTGGTTTTTTCTTTTGGGCTCGGCCTTCTTTAACGATATCGGTGGGGCACCTTTTCTTAACCCGCACCACTTGGCCAGGTGTCCCTTCTAACCCACACCTAGTACATTTATCCCGTCCCAAACCCCACTTCGTCGGACATTCCGCTGCTCTGTGGTGCTCATTGTCTAGCAGACCAACCCGTATCTACCCGGCGTGGGCTTATAGAACCCATGCCTTGTTGACCAAGCCTTTCTTGTGGGATCCCCTTCCCACACCTCAGGCTCATCCCCCTCTAGCTTGACCTTCCGATTCGACGCGGGGGGTCTTCCTCTTTCTCCCTTTCTTCCGACCTTTCGACTTAGCTCTTGCTTCTTCCCACCTCTTTTTACCTTCTCCCAAACTCTCTGGCTCTCTTTGCCCAGCTCCACTGCTGCTGATAATCTTTGCGGTCCTTCCTTCAAAATATTGTGACGAACACGCTCATCACTGAGCGCTTCCACATACAGATCAGCCAACTGGACCTGCATGACCGCATTATTTCTCACTACCTCTGAGAAAGCTAATGATGACAGCTTCTCCGTTCGGGTCCCTAATTCTCCATGGGTTTCGTCCCTCAGCTGCGTCAACTTCAGGAGGGCTCTCATGGCCTCTATCGCCGTCCCCTCGTCAGCGAACTCCCGAGTTAATAATTCTTCCAACCTTTCCCATGTCAAGTTGGGCTCACTGGCTAAGAGTCCTTTTATAAATTCAGACGGTTTCCCTCTGAATGCATCATACGCCAAATAAAGGGTTTCTTGGTCTGAGAGTCCATATATTACGCGGCTCTTATCCAAGACTGCCAGCCAATTTTTAAAATCCTTTTTACTACCATCAAAGGCCGGGACCCTCGGTCCACCCAATAATTTTCTCAGGTCTGCTTGCAATCCCTGTTCAACTCCCTCTTCCTTTATGTCTACCCTATCTGGCTCGTAGTCAGATATATTTAACACAGCAAAAGAAAAACAATCCGAGCAGCAACAATCGAGACTGGGAGATCAACCGAAAATAAAGTGTCTTACCTGACAGACAATTTCCGCACGTTCTTCTCAGGTTCCGGCTTGTCGTACTAGAATATCTGGAACAGTATGGTTATAGCCAACCAAAGTCCTTTGGTTCCCACTCTAGTCTGTTTCAATTTGAGTCCTTCAAACGCCGTGTGTTGTCCTGGTAGAAATTTTTCTGCAACTCCTGTGGCAGCGGCTGATCCAGGCTCGTATCCTGCTGTCACAGCACCAATTGTGACGTACCCCCGGTGTCGCTGCGCCAAATGTGACGTCTGCCTAGCCCCGTCCGTCGTGCTATCCTGTCCTGTGACGACCAACTGGCTTGGTATTGGTCGCGGCACCAAATGTGACGTCCTAACCTTTTGGTGATTCGGATAGGAATCTGGTTAGATTCGGTATCAGCCTTGTCGTTCCCAGCTCACCTCCAACGTCTGGTTACCGAAGTAACTGTTTTGATTTCCAGTCTAACCTACTCACGTTGTGAATTGATCTTAGGCAGACGAAATCAATCAGTTGCTGGGCCGTAATGCTATTCGAGTTCGAATAAGGGTGATATCGCACAAGTATATGTAAAAGAAAAGAAAATAATAACTCAAAAAGTTCAAATGTGTTAAAAAAGGATAACACTATTTTATATATGGTTGCTGAATACAGGACTGCGTCTACTTCCCAACCGGCTATATGGATTCGTGACACTTTGTGTTCGTTAGGCGAGTCTTAACATATTAAGTTATTTGTTTTTTAAGAAACTGGTTCTTGGTGTATCTTCAGGTGTTATTTGTAAAACTTGTTTTGGTGGTGTGAGTCTAAGTCGTTCTTCAAAAATAAATTGTTCTTGGTTAGAAATTGATTTCGGAAATTGCGCGAATCTTAGCTTCTTTGAGGCGGGTGCAACTGCTTGCCTGTCTGTCTCCAACCCCAACTGCGAACTTGAACTCGAACTCAACTTCTTTTCACTCGCTGCGACTCTGCTTATATGGACGCCGACCAAAACCGGGGTCAGCTTGTCGGGGTTTGCGGTTCCTTGATAATTCTAAATCCACAATCCACTTCTTTGTTTTCGGTCAGGAAAATTTTATAATTTTCCATTTTTGGAAGACTTTCGTCTTCCCACCTTCTTCTGTTCTCATATTGGTATCTCCCCATGCCCTCAGAGGGTGTCAACTGGTTTCCCCTCTCTCTCACAGTGGCATCTCACACCTATCCCTTCACGGGGGCGCAACAGGCCTCCCCTCCTTCTTCATATTACCTCTGTCTAACGCTCATGCCACCATTAAGCCAAGGGCGATCAGCGGCGAGCGTGTGGCCAGACTAGCCTCGGTTTAAAAAATCTTGCTAAAAAAAAAAAAAAATTATCTTCCCCTATTTTTTTTCTTTTTCTTTTCTTTTTCTTTCTTCTCTTCGAGGAGACCTCACACCCTAGACTCTTTATCTTAACTGAATCTACTGGAATTCGTCAATCAGCTTTTCGCCAGCATCATGTGGGTTGTCATGTGATGAGATCGCATTCTGGCGTTAATTAAAAATAATTTTCTTATCATCGCCAGACCCTAGCACAAAACAGATGCCTTTTCCAAACGACCTTTCCGTAGATAACTAATGTTTTAGTCTTTTGTGTTTTGCTTTTTGTAATTCTGTGTGGTCCAATGGACATTTTCCTTCTTCGGTCAGTGGGTGCTTAATTAATTTTTATCTCTAGAATTCTGTCTCGCAGGTTATTTGATCAACCTGGAATTTTCACCCACCCCGTAACATAAATCAGATTAAATCCAGTATCTTCCTTTCTCGACAATGGAAATAAAAAATTTTCCACTTTTCTTTGTCAGAAAAATAACACAGCTTAGTGTCCTTTTCGTGATGGCTTCTTATCACCTAAATTTAATTCTCGCCTTTCGTTTTTTTCTTCTTTCTTTTTTTTTAGCAAGCCAAATAGTGTCACAAAGTTTTATTAAAACCAACTGACACGGTACTGCGATTAAGTTTTTTATTATTTAATTTTTTTTGTGTTCTTATAAATGTTCTGTATATCCGAGCGCTTTCAGCTATAAGTTTACCCATTATCAAGGATGATTTTACTGAATATTTGGATTGTTTTATGTATGTATCTAGAGTTATAGGTGTTATGTTTTGCATATCTTTCTACGTAGTATTGGTCGTAGCACAGTTCGGCATGTCCTGAATAGCAGCCGGATTTCCTAGGCATAGCCACCCTATGTTCTCCAGTTTTTCTCTATTTATACTTGTATATCTAATTTGCATATCATACTACAATAGGAATGTTTTATTTTCAAAATAGGGTCAGCATACTGTGGCTGTGTTCATAGTTGATGTTACTGAGTGCTGACTTTTTGTAATGGAAGTGTTATTAAAAAAATAATAATGATAACTTTAACACCCAATAAGTTAAACTATGAAAACATCCGTTTTGGGTTTTTTTTTTTTTTTTAATTTTGCTGCATTTCGTATCCAAACGTAAACAATGCGTATTTTTTAAGTTGTGGATTTTCAAAATCTATCTTACAAATCGTTTATCACTTCAAACGTCAATTTTCGCGGCTATTCGTTATTAACCTGTTCACATATAGGATTGACAGTTATTTTCTCCGCATAAACTGTGCCTCTCACTCTGTAACGCTCTAGATCGGGCTTTAAACAGGATGAACATAATTTATAAAAAGAAGTCAACTGAGACATTTCCAAATTGTAACAATCTGTAGACGTTTAACGTTTAACATCGCTATTATTAATTCCCTAAGAGAAAATTGGAAGGTTATGATTTTGAGAAAATTTTTCGTCACCTTGAGTTTATTAACACCACCTTGTTTATTAAATTAACACTTTTTGACCTATTGAACGATTTTCAGAATCACCTTTAATTAATACCCCCATTTCTAATACCGAATAATTATTAAGATCAATCCCTTATATTAGGGACTAAAAGCAGCTTTAAATAAGATTTGTAAATGATAAAAGTTAAGGATATACTTACAGTGATTTATGTTAGATTTCAAAAGAATTTGTTAGGCATTTTATCCAGGATTAAATTTTGTTGTACATATATATATATATATATATATATATATATATACGCTACAGTATAAAAGTTTGATGAAACCCCTGATACTTTTTTTGAAAATTTGCTCCAAATGTAGTTGTATTTACTCTAAATAAAAGAAAATTATTATACATGGTTACAAAAAGTGTGACATTTTTTATTAGAATTTCTATTATGACAAAAAGAAAAAAAAGAATTTTATGATTAAAAAATGCTGCACATAGTCAGTGATTGAAACTCTGCAGTGTCGTGATGCAACCACACCCTACGCACTTTCCTTCCAAGTATTGTGATAAACAATGGAAGTGGGTGAGAACGTTATAACTTAATGTGCATGTCCGCGAGAATTCAATGTCAATCTGTGACAAGCAGTTTGACTCTGCTTACTTTAGCTCAGTCACTATAACAACAGTACCGATATTTTTTTTTATTTGTCCTCCTTGTGTCATTGTCCTTATTGGGTCTCCAGATGGGATGTCTAAAAGTTAACTGTAAAGCCAAATATGAAGCCTATTCTTAGCTACGCAATTATATGTATGGCCATAACTTGCAGTTTGTGGAAAGATTAGTATAAAGATTGTTAACAATTTTTTATATTACACCATTTTCAACATATTCATAAAACCGAGACGTATAGAACGAGGAAATTGCGTTAAAGACATTGAAATAAGATTTATCAATTGTTATATAGAAATAAAGTGCCGTTGCCAACACTGGAGTTTGAACACAGATCACCAGAGAGCAAACACAGGCGATCCCATGTTAAATAAGTTGATCACGTGATTTTAAAGGAGATGTATATATGGAAATTAGCGTGTCGTCTAATTGATCACTATTTCTAAACTATCCTCTATTACTATACGAATTACTATTTCTACACTATCCTCTATTACTATACGAATCACTATTTCTACACTATCCTCTATTACTATACAAATCACTATTTCTACACTATCCTCTATTACTATACGAATCGCTATTCTCTATACTATTCACTATACTATTTCTCTATACTATTTCTCTATTTTACTATTCTGATCACTATATGGTGGTTACTTTTCGAGCGAGTGGATTTGAAATATTTGTAAATTTCTTCTCTACAGTGCAGAAAAGGTATCACCTTGGAACAAAATTTCCAAAGCTTACACATATAAATTTATAATGCTTCTATAAGAATTTGTTTGAATTTTATATAAGTGCTTGCATATATACGCAATATGTGAATTTATTTAACCAAATATGCAGAATTAGTCTTTTTTATGAATTTAGAGAAACAATTCAAGGTGGTCCTAAATTTTTGATCATTAGTATATATAGAGTAGTGAATTGTATTTCGTTTAATTTAGATAAAACCTCACAGTGCTTTGGGAGATTAGTCTAACCATGTATTTCAAAACATGTACGATAAACGAAAAACATGAGACGCCTTGGAAATTATTAGTATATTAAGTTTGAAAAGCTCGTTCAACTTAATGAACAGATGTTTTTGTCATTTTCATCACTTCTTTCATTCCCAAGTTGTTAATTACACTAATTCCTTGTTGGTTAGGTCAGACTGTTACGACGGTGCCAGAACACGGCTCACAGAATTCCAAACCGTATTTCTTTTATAGATATATGTAAAGACATATGTCCTCCAATGTAAAGATTTGTGGGTAGTGTAACTGATAACGTCACGGTAAGTGAAACCGGGAGGGGAGGGTTATAATCCTGGTCTAGACGATTGCGTTCCCTTTCAGGAATCCACATTTCCCCCGACGAAGCGAATCATTTATCAGCAGGGTCAATTGAACTCTCTAGTTTTGGGTGTCATCTAAGAACATTCCGAATTTCAAACCGCGAAGTAGGTAGAGGGAAACCTCCCCATGGCTGACGGCTAGATCATATTAAAACACCGGTTAACGTACGATCATAGAAGTTAAGCAAATTCAGTCCTGGATAATACCGATATTGGTAACCGGTGTAAGCGTGTATATGCGTTTGGTGTAATAGATAACGGTTCGGAAGTGCAAGAGAAAAAAGGGTAGCAGAAACGTATGGTAAATATCAACCAATTAAAATTATAAGAATTTGGCGCCAATCTAGTACTGCGCTTAAATCGATAAAGTTTAGGTAACGTAGAGGAAAAATAAACATCAGAAAAAGTACCACAAAATCTTTTATAGGAAAGGCATAGCAAAGCTACAATATAGCGGTGGGAAAGTGAATATTAGGTCAGAGCCAGTATTGCAGTTCTTTCTCTGGACCTTATCAACAATATTGAAATATAGAGTAGAGGCAACAAGAATACAGAGACGCTGTCCTAAATGAATATATTTAATTATTTCATCCCAGGACACGAAATAAAGTCATTAAGACGCAAGGGTAATTGAGTGTAAGATGATATTAAGAAAAAAAAACTACTATTAAGGAGAGAATATTAAAAGAACATTGATTTAAGAAGACAGAAGATAATGATCGACATTGAATTTACATTTTTGAAGATCAAAGTTCACTGGGAAGCAAAACGTTAGTAGAGAGTTCGAGAAGTGCGATAGAAGAATTTGTCAACAAAGAATTTACGGTTACATTCTAGCGAATTCTACAGTAAAATGATGAACCATTGTAGTCAATCTAGTTCCCCGCTTAAATTCCTAAAACCGAGTTACCATAAAGGAAAGTTCATCTGAACATTATTTAAAAAAATATATTTACATCATTCGGATTATTGTCGTCATCTTTGTCATCAATAGTCCGAATAATGTAAATAGTGTACATAATATTTCATCTCAGAAATATAGACAGATACTGAAAGTCCGAAATGTTGTAATAAATATGGCGACAAAGATGAGGACAAAAGTCTGAATAATGTAAATAATGTACATAATACCTCATCTCTGATATATAGACAGATACTGAAGGGTCGAAATATTGTAATAAATATGGTGACAAAGATGAGCACAATAGTCTGAATAATGTAAATCGTACACATAATACCTCATCTCAGAAATATAGACAGATACTGAAGGGCCGAAATGTTGTAATAAATATGGTGACAAAGATGAGGACAATAGTCTGAATAATGTAAATCGAGTACATAATACATCATCTCTGATATATAGACAGATACTGAAAGGCCGAAATATTGTAATAAATATGGTGACAAAGATGAGGTAAATAGTCTGAATAATGTAAATAGTGTACATAATACATCATCTCAGAAATATAGACAGATACTGAATGGCCGAAACGTTGTAATAAATATGGCGACAAATATGAGGAAATAGCCGAATAATGTAAATAGTGTACATAATACATCATCTCAGAAATATAGACAGATACTGAAGGGCCGAAACGTTGTAATAAATATGGCGACAAAAATGAGGACAATAGCCGAATAATGTAAATCGTGTACATAATACCTCATCTCAGAAATATAGACAGATACTGAACGGCCGAAATGTTGTAATAAATATGGCGACAAAGATGAGGACAATAGTCCGAATAATGTAAATAGTGTACATAATACCTCATCTCAGAAATATAGACAGATACTGAAGGGCCGAAACATTGTAATAAATATGGCGACAAATATGAGGACAATAGCCGAATAATGTAAATCGTGTACATAATACTTCATCTAAGAAATATAGACCGATACTGAAGGGCCGAAACGTTGTAATAAATATGGCGACAAATATGAGGACAATAGGCGAATAATGTAAATCGTGTACATAATACCTCATCTCAGAAATATAGACAGATACTGAAGGGCCGAAACGTTGTAATAAATATGGCGACAAAGATGAGGACAATAGTCCGAATAATGTAAATAGTGTACATAGTACCTCATCTCAGAAATATAGACAGGTACTGAAGGGCCGAAACGTTGTAATAAATATGGCGACAAATATGAGGGCAATAGCCGAATAATGTAAATCGTGTACATAATACCTCATCTCAGAAATATAGACAGATACTGAAGGGTCGAAATGTTGTAATAAAAATGGAGACAAAAATGAGGACAATAGTCCGAATAATGTAAATAGTGTACATAATACCTCATCTCAGAAATATAGACAGATACTGAATGGCCGAAACGTTGTAATAAATATGGCGACAAATGTGAGGACAATAGCCGAATAATGTAAATCGTGTACATAATACCTCATCTCAGAAATATAGACAGATACTGAACGGCCGAAACGTTGTAATAAATATGGCGACAAATATGAGGACAATAGCCGAATAATGTAAATAGTGCACATAATACATCATCTCAGAAATATAGACAGATACTGAACGGCCGAAACGTTGTAATAAATATGGCGACAAATTTGAGGACAATAGCCGAATAATGTAAATCGTGTACATAATACCTCATCTCAGAAATATAGGTAGATACTGAGCGGCCGAAACGTTGTAATAAATATGGCGACAAATATGAGGACAATAGTCCGAATAATGTAAATAGTGTAAATAATACCTCATCTCAGAAATATAGACAGATACTGAAGGGCCGAAACGTTGTAATAAATATGGCGACAAATATGAGGAAAATAGCCGAATAATGTAAATAGTGTACATAATACATCATCTCAGAAATATAGACAGAAACTGAAGGGCCTAAATGTTGTAATAAATATGGCGGCAAATATGAACACAACAGCCGAATAATGTAAATCGTGTACATAATACCTCATCTCAGAAATATAGACAGATACTGAAGGGCCGAAACGCTGTAATAAATATGGCGACAAATATGAGAACAATAGCCGAATAATGTAAATCGTGTACATAATACCTCATCTCAGAAATATAGACAGATACTGAAGGGTCGAAATGTGTAATAAATATGGCGACAAAGATGAGGACAATAGTCCGAATAATGTAAATAGTGTACATAATACCTCATCTCAGAAATATAGACAGATACTGAAGGGCCGAAACATTGTAATAAATATGGCGACAAATGTGAGGACAATAGCCGAATAATGTAAATCGTGTACATAATACCTCATCTCAGAAATATGGACAGATACTGAAGGGCCGAAACGTTGTAATAAATATGGCGACAAATATGAGGACAATAGCCGAATAATGTAAATAGTGCACATAATACATCATCTCAGAAATATAGACAGATACTGAACGGCCGAAACGTTGTAATAAATATGGCGACAAATATGAAGACAATAGCCGAATAACGTAAATCGTGTACATAATACCTCATCTCAGAAATATAGGTAGATACTGAAGGGCCGAAACGTTGTAATAAATATGGCAACAAATATGAGGAAAATAGTCCGAATAATGTAAATAGTGTAAATAATACCTCATCTCAGAAATATAGACAGATACTGAAGGGCCGAAACTTTGTAATAAATATGGCGACAAATATGAGGAAAATAGCCGAATAATGTAAATAGTGTACATAATACATCATCTCAGAAATATAGACAGATACTGAACGGCCGAAACGTTGTAATAAATATGGCGACAAATATGAGGACAATAGCCGAATAACGTAAATCGTGTACATAATACCTCATCTCAGAAATATAGATAGATACTGAAGGGCCGAAACGTTGTAATAAATATGGCGACAAATATGAGGAAAATAGTCCGAATAATGTAAATAGTGTAAATAATACCTCATCTCAAAAATATAGACAGATACTGAAGGCCCGAAACGTTGTAATAAATATGGCGACAAAGATGAGGAAAATAGTCCGAATAATGTAAATAGTGTAAATAATACCTCATCTCAGAAATATAGACAGATACTGAAGGGCCGAAACGTTGTAATAAATATGGCGACAAAAATGAGGACAATAGCCGAATAATGTAAATCGTGTACATAATACCTCATCTCAGAAATATAGACAGATACTGAACGGCCGAAATGTTGTAATAAATATGGCGACAAAGATGAGGACAATAGTCCGAATAATGTAAATAGTGTACATAATACCTCATCTCAGAAATATAGACAGATACTGAAGGGCCGAAACATTGTAATAAATATGGCGACAAATATGAGGACAATAGCCGAATAATGTAAATCGTGTACATAATACTTCATCTAAGAAATATAGACCGATACTGAAGGGCCGAAACGTTGTAATAAATATGGCGACAAATATGAGGACAATAGGCGAATAATGTAAATCGTGTACATAATACCTCATCTCAGAAATATAGACAGATACTGAAGGGCCGAAACGTTGTAATAAATATGGCGACAAAGATGAGGACAATAGTCCGAATAATGTAAATAGTGTACATAGTACCTCATCTCAGAAATATAGACAGGTACTGAAGGGCCGAAACGTTGTAATAAATATGGCGACAAATATGAGGGCAATAGCCGAATAATGTAAATCGTGTACATAATACCTCATCTCAGAAATATAGACAGATACTGAAGGGTCGAAATGTTGTAATAAAAATGGAGACAAAAATGAGGACAATAGTCCGAATAATGTAAATAGTGTACATAATACCTCATCTCAGAAATATAGACAGATACTGAATGGCCGAAACGTCGTAATAAATATGGCGACAAATGTGAGGACAATAGCCGAATAATGTAAATCGTGTACATAATACCTCATCTCAGAAATATAGACAGATACTGAACGGCCGAAACGTTGTAATAAATATGGCGACAAATATGAGGACAATAGTCCGAATAATGTAAATAGTGTAAATAATACCTCATCTCAGAAATATAGACAGATACTGAAGGGCCGAAACGTTGTAATAAATATGGCGACAAATATGAGGAAAATAGCCGAATAATGTAAATAGTGTACATAATACATCATCTCAGAAATATAGACAGAAACTGAAGGGCCTAAATGTTGTAATAAATATGGCGGCAAATATGAACACAACAGCCGAATAATGTAAATCGTGTACATAATACCTCATCTCAGAAATATAGACAGATACTGAAGGGCCGAAACGCTGTAATAAATATGGCGACAAATATGAGAACAATAGCCGAATAATGTAAATCGTGTACATAATACCTCATCTCAGAAATATAGACAGATACTGAAGGGTCGAAATGTGTAATAAATATGGCGACAAAGATGAGGACAATAGTCCGAATAATGTAAATAGTGTACATAATACCTCATCTCAGAAATATAGACAGATACTGAAGGGCCGAAACATTGTAATAAATATGGCGACAAATGTGAGGACAATAGCCGAATAATGTAAATCGTGTACATAATACCTCATCTCAGAAATATGGACAGATACTGAAGGGCCGAAACGTTGTAATAAATATGGCGACAAATATGAGGACAATAGCCGAATAATGTAAATAGTGCACATAATACATCATCTCAGAAATATAGACAGATACTGAACGGCCGAAACGTTGTAATAAATATGGCGACAAATATGAAGACAATAGCCGAATAACGTAAATCGTGTACATAATACCTCATCTCAGAAATATAGGTAGATACTGAAGGGCCGAAACGTTGTAATAAATATGGCAACAAATATGAGGAAAATAGTCCGAATAATGTAAATAGTGTAAATAATACCTCATCTCAGAAATATAGACAGATACTGAAGGGCCGAAACTTTGTAATAAATATGGCGACAAATATGAGGAAAATAGCCGAATAATGTAAATAGTGTACATAGTACCTCATCTCAGAAATATAGACAGGTACTGAAGGGCCGATACGTTGTAATAAATATGGTGACAAAGATGAGGACAATAGTCTGAATAATGTAAATCGAGTACATAATACATCATCTCTGATATATAGACAGATACTGAAAGGCCGAAATATTGTAATAAATATGGTGACAAAGATGAGGTAAATAGTCTGAATAATGTAAATAGTGTACATAATACATCATCTCAGAAATATAGACAGATACTGAATGGCCGAAACGTTGTAATAAATATGGCGACAAATATGAGGAAATAGCCGAATAATGTAAATAGTGTACATAATACATCATCTCAGAAATATAGACAGATACTGAACGGCCGAAACGTTGTAATAAATATGGCGACAAATATGAGGACAATAGCCGAATAACGTAAATCGTGTACATAATACCTCATCTCAGAAATATAGATAGATACTGAAGGGCCGAAACGTTGTAATAAATATGGCGACAAATATGAGGAAAATAGTCCGAATAATGTAAATAGTGTAAATAATACCTCATCTCAGAAATATAGACAGATACTGAAGGCCCGAAACGTTGTAATAAATATGGCGACAAAGATGAGGAAAATAGTCCGAATAATGTAAATAGTGTAAATAATACCTCATCTCAGAAATATAGACAGATACTGAAGGGCCGAAACGTTGTAATAAATATGGCGACAAAAATGAGGACAATAGCCGAATAATGTAAATCGTGTACATAATACCTCATCTCAGAAATATAGACAGATACTGAACGGCCGAAATGTTGTAATAAATATGGCGACAAAGATGAGGACAATAGTCCGAATAATGTAAATAGTGTACATAATACCTCATCTCAGAAATATAGACAGATACTGAAGGGCCGAAACATTGTAATAAATATGGCGACAAATATGAGGACAATAGCCGAATAATGTAAATCGTGTACATAATACTTCATCTAAGAAATATAGACCGATACTGAAGGGCCGAAACGTTGTAATAAATATGGCGACAAATATGAGGACAATAGGCGAATAATGTAAATCGTGTACATAATACCTCATCTCAGAAATATAGACAGATACTGAAGGGCCGAAACGTTGTAATAAATATGGCGACAAAGATGAGGACAATAGTCCGAATAATGTAAATAGTGTACATAGTACCTCATCTCAGAAATATAGACAGGTACTGAAGGGCCGAAACGTTGTAATAAATATGGCGACAAATATGAGGGCAATAGCCGAATAATGTAAATCGTGTACATAATACCTCATCTCAGAAATATAGACAGATACTGAAGGGTCGAAATGTTGTAATAAAAATGGAGACAAAAATGAGGACAATAGTCCGAATAATGTAAATAGTGTACATAATACCTCATCTCAGAAATATAGACAGATACTGAATGGCCGAAACGTTGTAATAAATATGGCGACAAATGTGAGGACAATAGCCGAATAATGTAAATCGTGTACATAATACCTCATCTCAGAAATATAGACAGATACTGAACGGCCGAAACGTTGTAATAAATATGGCGACAAATATGAGGACAATAGTCCGAATAATGTAAATAGTGTAAATAATACCTCATCTCAGAAATATAGACAGATACTGAAGGGCCGAAACGTTGTAATAAATATGGCGACAAATATGAGGAAAATAGCCGAATAATGTAAATAGTGTACATAATACATCATCTCAGAAATATAGACAGAAACTGAAGGGCCTAAATGTTGTAATAAATATGGCGGCAAATATGAACACAACAGCCGAATAATGTAAATCGTGTACATAATACCTCATCTCAGAAATATAGACAGATACTGAACGGCCGAAACGCTGTAATAAATATGGCGACAAATATGAGAACAATAGCCGAATAATGTAAATCGTGTACATAATACCTCATCTCAGAAATATAGACAGATACTGAAGGGTCGAAATGAGTAATAAATATGGCGACAAAGATGAGGACAATAGTCCGAATAATGTAAATAGTGTACATAATACCTCATCTCAGAAATATAGACAGATACTGAAGGGCCGAAACATTGTAATAAATATGGCGACAAATGTGAGGACAATAGCCGAATAATGTAAATCGTGTACATAATACCTCATCTCAGAAATATGGACAGATACTGAAGGGCCGAAACGTTGTAATAAATATGGCGACAAATATGAGGACAATAGCCGAATAATGTAAATAGTGCACATAATACATCATCTCAGAAATATAGACAGATACTGAACGGCCGAAACGTTGTAATAAATATGGCGACAAATATGAAGACAATAGCCGAATAACGTAAATCGTGTACATAATACCTCATCTCAGAAATATAGGTAGATACTGAAGGGCCGAAACGTTGTAATAAATATGGCAACAAATATGAGGAAAATAGTCCGAATAATGTAAATAGTGTAAATAATACCTCATCTCAGAAATATAGACAGATACTGAAGGGCCGAAACTTTGTAATAAATATGGCGACAAATATGAGGAAAATAGCCGAATAATGTAAATAGTGTACATAGTACCTCATCTCAGAAATATAGACAGGTACTGAAGGGCCGATACGTTGTAATAAATATGGCGACAAATATGAGGACAATAGACGAATAATGTAAATCGTGTACATAATACCTCATCTCAGAAATATAGACAGATACTGAAGGGTCGAAATGTGTAATAAATATGGCGACAAAGATGAGGACAATAGTCCGAATAATGTAAATAGTGTACATAATACCTCATCTCAGAAATATAGACAGATACTGTAGGGCCGAAACGTTGTAATAAATATGGCGACAAATATGAGGACAATAGCCGAATAATGTAAATCGTGTATATAATACCTCATCTCAGAAATATGGACAGATACTGAAGGGCCGAAACGTTGTAATAAATATGGCGACAAATATGAGGACAATAGCCGAATAATGTAAATAGTGCACATAATACATCATCTCAGAAATATAGACAGATACTGAACGGCCGAAACGTTGTAATAAATATGGCGACAAATATGAAGACAATAGCCGAATAACGTAAATCGTGTACATAATACCTCATCTCAGAAATATAGGTAGATACTGAAGGGCCGAAACGTTGTAATAAATATGGCAAAAAATATGAGGAAAATAGTCCGAATAATGTAAATAGTGTAAATAATACCTCATCTCAGAAATATAGACAGATACTGAAGGGCCGAAACTTTGTAATAAATATGGCGACAAATATGAGGAAAATAGCCGAATAATGTAAATAGTGTACATAGTACCTCATCTCAGAAATATAGATAGATACTGAAGGGCCGAAACATTGTAATAAATATGGCGACAAATATGAGGAAAATAGTCCGAATAATGTAAATAGTGTAAATAATACCTCATCTCAGAAATATAGACAGATACTGAAGGCCCGAAACGTTGTAATAAATATGGCGACAAAGATGAGGAAAATAGTCCGAATAATGTAAATAGTGTAAATAATACCTCATCTCAGAAATATAGACAGATACTGAAGGGCCGAAACGTTGTAATAAATATGGCGACAAAAATGAGGACAATAGCCGAATAATGTAAATCGTGTACATAATACCTCATCTCAGAAATATAGACAGATACTGAACGGCCGAAATGTTGTAATAAATATGGCGACAAAGATGAGGACAATAGTCCGAATAATGTAAATAGTGTACATAATACCTCATCTCAGAAATATAGACAGATACTGAAGGGCCGAAACATTGTAATAAATATGGCGACAAATATGAGGACAATAGCCGAATAATGTAAATCGTGTACATAATACTTCATCTAAGAAATATAGACCGATACTGAAGGGCCGAAACGTTGTAATAAATATGGCGACAAATATGAGGACAATAGGCGAATAATGTAAATCGTGTACATAATACCTCATCTCAGAAATATAGACAGATACTGAAGGGCCGAAACGTTGTAATAAATATGGCGACAAAGATGAGGACAATAGTCCGAATAATGTAAATAGTGTACATAGTACCTCATCTCAGAAATATAGACAGGTACTGAAGGGCCGAAACGTTGTAATAAATATGGCGACAAATATGAGGGCAATAGCCGAATAATGTAAATCGTGTACATAATACCTCATCTCAGAAATATAGACAGATACTGAAGGGTCGAAATGTTGTAATAAAAATGGAGACAAAAATGAGGACAATAGTCCGAATAATGTAAATAGTGTACATAATACCTCATCTCAGAAATATAGACAGATACTGAATGGCCGAAACGTTGTAATAAATATGGCGACAAATGTGAGGACAATAGCCGAATAATGTAAATCGTGTACATAATACCTCATCTCAGAAATATAGACAGATACTGAACGGCCGAAACGTTGTAATAAATATGGCGACAAATATGAGGACAATAGTCCGAATAATGTAAATAGTGTAAATAATACCTCATCTCAGAAATATAGACAGATACTGAAGGGCCGAAACGTTGTAATAAATATGGCGACAAATATGAGGAAAATAGCCGAATAATGTAAATAGTGTACATAATACATCATCTCAGAAATATAGACAGAAACTGAAGGGCCTAAATGTTGTAATAAATATGGCGGCAAATATGAACACAACAGCCGAATAATGTAAATCGTGTACATAATACCTCATCTCAGAAATATAGACAGATACTGAACGGCCGAAACGCTGTAATAAATATGGCGACAAATATGAGAACAATAGCCGAATAATGTAAATCGTGTACATAATACCTCATCTCAGAAATATAGACAGATACTGAAGGGTCGAAATGAGTAATAAATATGGCGACAAAGATGAGGACAATAGTCCGAATAATGTAAATAGTGTACATAATACCTCATCTCAGAAATATAGACAGATACTGAAGGGCCGAAACATTGTAATAAATATGGCGACAAATGTGAGGACAATAGCCGAATAATGTAAATCGTGTACATAATACCTCATCTCAGAAATATGGACAGATACTGAAGGGCCGAAACGTTGTAATAAATATGGCGACAAATATGAGGACAATAGCCGAATAATGTAAATAGTGCACATAATACATCATCTCAGAAATATAGACAGATACTGAACGGCCGAAACGTTGTAATAAATATGGCGACAAATATGAAGACAATAGCCGAATAACGTAAATCGTGTACATAATACCTCATCTCAGAAATATAGGTAGATACTGAAGGGCCGAAACGTTGTAATAAATATGGCAACAAATATGAGGAAAATAGTCCGAATAATGTAAATAGTGTAAATAATACCTCATCTCAGAAATATAGACAGATACTGAAGGGCCGAAACTTTGTAATAAATATGGCGACAAATATGAGGAAAATAGCCGAATAATGTAAATAGTGTACATAGTACCTCATCTCAGAAATATAGACAGGTACTGAAGGGCCGATACGTTGTAATAAATATGGCGACAAATATGAGGACAATAGACGAATAATGTAAATCGTGTACATAATACCTCATCTCAGAAATATAGACAGATACTGAAGGGTCGAAATGTGTAATAAATATGGCGACAAAGATGAGGACAATAGTCCGAATAATGTAAATAGTGTACATAATACCTCATCTCAGAAATATAGACAGATACTGTAGGGCCGAAACGTTGTAATAAATATGGCGACAAATATGAGGACAATAGCCGAATAATGTAAATCGTGTACATAATACCTCATCTCAGAAATATGGACAGATACTGAAGGGCCGAAACGTTGTAATAAATATGGCGACAAATATGAGGACAATAGCCGAATAATGTAAATAGTGCACATAATACATCATCTCAGAAATATAGACAGATACTGAACGGCCGAAACGTTGTAATAAATATGGCGACAAATATGAAGACAATAGCCGAATAACGTAAATCGTGTACATAATACCTCATCTCAGAAATATAGGTAGATACTGAAGGGCCGAAACGTTGTAATAAATATGGCAACAAATATGAGGAAAATAGTCCGAATAATGTAAATAGTGTAAATAATACCTCATCTCAGAAATATAGACAGATACTGAAGGGCCGAAACTTTGTAATAAATATGGCGACAAATATGAGGAAAATAGCCGAATAATGTAAATAGTGTACATAGTACCTCATCTCAGAAATATAGACAGGTACTGAAGGGCCGATACGTTGTAATAAATATGGCGACAAATATGAGGACAATAGACGAATAATGTAAATCGTGTACATAATACCTCATCTCAGAAATATAGACAGATACTGAAGGGTCGAAATGTGTAATAAATATGGCGACAAAGATGAGGACAATAGTCCGAATAATGTAAATAGTGTACATAATACCTCATCTCAGAAATATAGACAGATACTGTAGGGCCGAAACGTTGTAATAAATATGGCGACAAATATGAGGACAATAGCCGAATAATGTAAATCGTGTACATAATACCTCATCTCAGAAATATAGACAGATTATTTAAAATATTGACAATAATTTGTTTTGAGTCTGTCAGATTTTATAATATCAACACTGTGCTAATTAATTTTTCATTCATAAGAATTGCCAAAAATGTATAGGATGAAGAAATATATTTTTGATTAATACAATATACCAGATTAATAAGATATACTAGAGAGATCAATAAAAGAACATGAATTAAGAAGACAGAAGATAAGGATTGGCAATACATTTAAAATTTTGAAGAACAATGATGACTAAAATCAAAATGTCGGAAGATATAAAAACGCGTTATAGTTATTTACCAAGCGTGGCTTGGATGCGGCACAAAGCCGAAAGTAAAGGGCACCCGGTGGGGATCGAACTCACTACACCTTCGTAATTGTTCTAGCGTGACAAACTCGCTAAACATTACACCAGCTCGTGTTACATGACGCACTTCCATTTTAAAATGACCAGACCCCAATCTAGTACTGCACTTAAATTCATGAATTAGAAGTACTATTAAGGCAAATTCATCTGAACAATTGGCATAAAATATATATAGAAAATAGATCTACTATCTACATATTAAATATATGTTACACAACCTTTTTTCCTTGTGCATTTATCAACTTAATTGATCCTGAAATTATGGGGTATGTGCATCTGATTTCTTTTCCTTCCAAGGTAAATTCGAGGAATTTTGAATCGAGAAACTCCTCCTCTACCCGGGAGATTTTGGGAATACAATTAGCCGACTATAAATAAGGAAATAAGAGAGCGTTATTTTGAAGACGAAAATAGTTTCTCTCTACAAATAAACTAATTATATTAAACTTTTGATATTCACAGTGCTTCTAGTTTTTCGCTGTCACCAAATGCCATATATTCCCCTTTCTTTCCATACACACACACACACACATACGCACACAGAAACATACACACACTAATATATATATATAGAGAGAGGCCATGAGATACATACATACATATAATATATATATATATATATATATATATATATATATAT
The DNA here is from genome assembly GCA_963932145.1 of Acanthosepion lycidas. Classification (NCBI taxonomy): domain Eukaryota; kingdom Metazoa; phylum Mollusca; class Cephalopoda; order Sepiida; family Sepiidae; genus Acanthosepion; species Acanthosepion lycidas. The sequence continues at coordinate 6,073,744 of OZ010605.1, forward strand.
ATATATATATGTATGTATGCATGTATATATATGTGTATAATATATGTACGTATATGTGTATATATATATATATATATATATATATATATATATATATATATATATATATATATATATATATATGTTGTGGATTCCGAGATGAATTCCGTCTCCAAGGAATGACAAACGCAATAATTAAATATATGAAATAAAATGTATTTACACAATCATACAAAGAGTAATACTATTAGTAAGTTCAGGAACGTGGTTAGTAGCAAATACAGATAGATAGATATAGTCTCGAAATAGGATTTCCTAAGAGTCTAAGTACTTGTAACTGACTTCTACAAGAGGTTACCTCACACCGTTCATATATTCTCTCACTCTCCGACTGCCGACTGCTATACGACTACCAACTGCCGACCACCGACTGCTCCTCACTGACTGCAACTCTGGTTATTTAACGGCAGCAGTCCAGGTACACTTGGTAGAGTCCACTTATATGAAAAAGGGGTGGACCCCATAATAATATATGTATGCATACATATGTATGTATGTATACATACATATATATATATATATATATATATATATATATATATATATATATATATATATTCATAAGTATATTCATACATATGTATGCATATATATTTGACTTCACTTAGGGAGAAATATGGTCTAAGCATTCGACTTTCGTATGTCATCATCAGGGCGGGTTTTAAGCTGCAAGACAGGCGCTTCTGGCTAAATGTGTCGGATTCTCCGTCGCGCAGCGTTGTCTACCAAAATTAAACACGAATGGCCTTATCAGACTATCTTTGACTGATCTCCCAGAATAGGCTGGAAATTCGCAGGCATTTTTGTCGCATCCATAAGAGCGGAGAAAGGGAATAAGGAGAGAGGATGTCGATCCCGATGTTCGGATGCGCGCGGGTGTTGACAACTAGGGTAGGTAGAGACAAATAATCAGTTTCGTAGAAACTGGAGAGAGTTTAGCCATCGCACCCTGCATATTAAATGAGAAATAAATATCTAAATGTGCAGGCAAGTAATCACAAATATGATGACGTATATACGATCCTGTAAATATTAGAGATATTTAAATTTAAGGAAGACGCATGCTTCCAAGGACAACGTTTTTAATTCAAGAGAATATGTTTATATATATATATATATATATATATATATATATATATATATATATATATATATATATATATATATATGTTGTTTGTCATACCTGGAGTTATATTTTCCGATTTCTTTTGAATTTGTAGGTCTGATGAATTGAATCGTGATTACGATTCCAGTGTAATAAATTATAACCATGGAATATTATTGTTTGAGTCTGTTATATTATATTCTTGCTGGATTCTATATATATTGAACACTAATATTAATAATATATATATATATATATATATATATATATATATATATATATATATATATATATAAACACAAATATATATATATATATATATATATATATATATATATATATATGAAAGTGAACATTAAAGTCAACATTTAGAGGTAACGGGCTGTTTCCTGCCAGACGCAATCGTCAGGCTACGAGTGCTCCTTTTCTTTCGTGGCCTGACGATTGCGTCTACATGAAACCGCCTGTCGCTTCTAAGGGTTGACTTTAATGTTCACTTTTATATTTACACACGTTCTATCTCTGATACTGAGCACTTGATCCCTTAAATATAGCACACCTGAAGAATATATTTCTTCATGTGTGTGTATGTTGTGCACGCGCGTAAATAAGATATGATGGATAAATTTGTCGTCTAAATTACACAAAAAACTTTCTAAATTTAAACATAAATATCTTTACACAATAAAGTTAATCTTTATTCTGTAAAATCGTCATTGTCTTCATTTACGGCATCCAGACGACTTCGGAATCTCTTGCATCTCTTTTGGACGATCTCTTTGTTCAAGTTGGTTTATATTTATTATTATGATTATGATAATTTACTATGATTATGATTATTTATTATTATGAGTATACTCTATAAACCTATTTTAATATTAAATAATTTATTTTAATATATAATATATAAATGATGTTTTAAATTTGCTGATAAATGATATAATATATATATTATTTCATAATATTAATATTTCATATATATCTTTTAATATTTATTTTAAATTGAATATATAGGAAATGGCATAACAGAAAATATGTGCCGTTTATTGAGATTGTACCATACGAGTACAACCTGGGGGTTCGATTTGGTGTAATGATTAGAAAGATTGAATCTCTTGATCAATTGCGGCTGAATAGTGGATTCGATCCTCATCGCGAGTCCCATTCTTTTGGCGTTGTTTCTCATCTAGAAAATGGCTATGATTTATTCGCTAGATTCAGAAGTGGAAATGTGTGAGTGTCTTTTGACATATACGTGTGCAAGTATGATGTAAATTTGTCACAGAATTGTTGTTTCTTGATTTATACATCTTTGTATGTTTTATAACGTTTCACACCTTAGTGGTTATTTTTTTAACAAAGATATTTGTGTATAGAATTGTTAGGAACATCAATGACAAAGTAGAAAACGTCTTTTCAGAACTTCATCGGAACTAAAGTGACATTTACGTTGATAATACCACACGTGCGTACAAAGATAATTTAAAATTGAAACGTATAGACTATAATCTAAACAATTCCATTAAAAATATTTAAAAGTTTAAAACTTCAGTGATAGTTCTCCTTTTTTCCCATATGTAACATAAAAAACAAAACATTTTTTATTATTTTCTATAATTTGTTTTGTGAGCGATATGAATAAGCATGATCACTTCAACGAGAGTGTAGAATACACCGAGTGAATCTTTTGAAAAAGCGACTATATAATTTATTTAATTAATTTCGTTACATTAATTTGTGGTACAAATCCGAAGGTGTGGCGGTGAAAGGCTAATCCACACTATTTATCCTACACCTACCTAATCCGACGCACGACCCATTCAATCTAACAATTTTCTCAATAACTACTAGAAGACATCCTTCTCCATAGGATCCAACATGCACCACAATACTACATATTCGCTGTGATCCTAACAAAATAACCTGGTTTTTAAAGTTCCTTCTTATGTACAAATATTTTCATTCTTTTTGTAATATTTACAAATTTTTAGAAAAAATATTATACATGGAATTAATTAATTAGTAAGTACTGATGACCTCAGATATAAACCCTCATTCTTTAACTATCTTCGAAAAAAATAAATGCATGCAGAATCTAAAAAAATGTAAAATAAAATAAAAAAAAACTAAAAGAATAATCGTTCTTAATGTGACCGCTTGTTTTGAATGTCTACTAGAATTCTAGTTCACCGCAATGGAACTTGAATTTATCCCTTGTACCATCCCCAAAAATTATCTGTTTCCTATTGTCGTGTATCTTTACAAGTCAGACAAATGAACCATCCTGAGTATGACGCTAAACTACATCCACGTCCTGGGTAAGACGATAAACTACATCCGACAGCAAGGCCTCTGACCAGGAGGCTTTAGGAAGCGTGGAGCCACATCTTAATTGATGGTGTTCCCAGGTTCACCCTGACCTGAAGCGGTATCACCTATTAATATCCCAGCTATGGGCAAATAATTAACGCCCAAATGTGAGGTCAAAACCTGTGTTTACCACTAACAGTACATTTTTACAAAAGATTGTTGCCAGCAATGAATTTTTGAAGAAATAATTATCAGCAATAGATTATTGCCAGCAATACTTCTTTTGGAAAAATATTACATTTTTTGTATTTTAAAATATTACAAGCTAAATTCTTGTCTGCAGTAAATAATCCGTTAAGGTTTATATGCCGCAAAAAAAAGTAGGGGTGCGGGACGATTTCAATCCTCACTAGTCTAGACAGAGTTCAAAGCGTATACGTGGCTTTGGGGACGATTAAACATTTTCCAAGCTACAGCTTCTTTCTCACAGAAAAAACGGCAAAAGTTTCTCGCCACTCTCTCACTATTTCAAATGCAAATACGTATCATATTCAGGAAGATATATTATGGATATGTCATTATAACTTGCCTGAATTATTTTATTTTTTAGGGTATAATTACTATGCGTCTAAAAAGCTGACTAACCAACTTTTGTTATTTCAGATTGAAAGAGACGGCTGTTAAAGCTCTTTCAACACACCCCTGTATACACTGTTTGTCACAGCGGACAAGTTTGCAAATTGAAGACACTTTGGAAGCCCGCTATGCAATAAAGTCTTGTGTTAAACTGCGCAAACATCCTACAGAAACTTATGAAATTCTCCCGAGGGCTTATGGATTAACTGGTATGAGGGAAACATCTGATTTCCGCTGGCACAAGGGGTTCAAGTATGATGTAGAGGATGGGAGAACGATGAGTGATGTGAGAGGAAGAAAATGCGGAAGTGGACGTCAGAACATCTGAGGTGTTTGAGAGAGTTTGAAATTTTCTGGATGAAGATCATTATTCGTCCTTAAATTATTGAATGTGGTTTAATTTAAAAATTGAATTGTATTTATCAATATAATTGATGAATGCGGCCGAATTTAAACACTGCATTAGATGACTATGTCAATTACTGGATGATTGTGGTGAAATGTAGTCATCTCTGCAACGGCTTTTACACATATATAAAGTTTGATTTTCTCACGGTGTTTAGAGACAGATTTCATGTTACCAACTGTGCCAACATTGTAAAATCTTATTGTCGTTTTTATAAATGTATCAGACAGACGTATGCCTTCAAATATACTGATTAAATATCCATAAGAAAGTTAATAGTTAAAAAAATATTTTTTTTTATGAAAACTTCCAACTACTGAGTTAAACCATTTTGAGAATATATTACAAATTATTAATGAACTGTTTTTTTCTGTTCATATGATACTATTTCAGATTAATAGGATCTAATTTCAGACTAAATTTTCAAAAAATTTCAGGCTTCAATATATTTCTAAATATTTCAGACTAATCCTGAAAATACATTTAAAACTTTCTTAACCGAAAAAAGACACATGCATGATTTCAGTTTTAAAATTAGGACTTCACGCCAAAATCCGGGATTAAAACAAGTAAAAATTAACGAAGTCAAACGAATTTTATGAAACACTTCATCTCTGATTATTGATTCCTGCGCCTAAAACAAATACTCAACTCCGCGATATGAATTCTACGATTCTAATCGAATCTATCCTTCGTCAAAAAATGTCTATTCATTCGCATTCATCAAAAGTAGACTTACTTTGATTTGGTTTCGTCCATTATCGATTTCTGCAACTGACTTGTCAGAATCTATTCAGCGCTTTGCAAACAGAGTGACAGAAAAATGGAAAGAAAAACTTTCATCCGATTACCGTTCGATCAGTTCGATTTTACGAATCACCTATTTTTTTTTTTTTTTACGTTAGAGACATCAGACAATAAAATGTCTATTGTGCAGGGTTTTCGATCAGTGATAGAAGAGGTCAGTCCCTTAACGCCGACAAGATTGTCCACTTATGAAAAGGCAAGATCGATTATAATCGATGTATATATTTCTTTTTTTTATATTTGTCTGTCATTCGATATTCGATCACGTTCATAGCATTTAAACCTATGCTTTTTTTTACATGAATTTTTTTGTCTTGGCAATTCACCCCTGAATATGATCTTGGATAAGATTGAGACTCTGTGGGAAAATAAAAGAAATTTAAAAAAAATACAGGCCTACCTTAACGATTCTAACAGCATTAAGAATCTGATCCGAGAATTAGTGAGGATTAAAATAAAATAGACATAATATATTCAGATTATTCAGCCAAACATGTTTGAATGAAGATATAGTAGCCTTTTTTAGTTCCTATTAAAATCATCTTATCCGTTGACTCAATATACATTAAGGGGTCCATATTCATATTAAACTTACTATTAATAACTTAGTTTATTTTTCGATATCTATCTACCAACACTCTATATTTTTAATTTCTACACCAATAGTATATTATATTTATAATAATCTTGAACATTGAATCCATATAAAATGTGCTTCTATGAGATCCAGGAATCATTAAAAAAGGCAACCGTATTGAAGAGTTTCTAACGTTTTGTACCTGATGAATGGGAAAATCATGAAAGTGAGTCGTACTATTAACTTAGTTATATGTGTAATTAATAATATATACTTTATAGGTCATTTTAACTATATTAGGCATTGCTTTGTCTACACCAGTGATTAAATAAATAGTTATTTGTTCACCTGTATGTGTACGTAATCGCTCTCATATATGGTTAATCTTATCTCTCTTTATATATATATATATATATATATATATATATATATATATATATATATATATATATATATATATAACGTCATCCACTGACAGACTGTTCCGCTGTTTCACAGCACATCAGCTACATCATATATATGTATATTAATAAAAAGAAAGAACAGTAAGATATATAATACATTTGCTCCTAATCAAAGTCGAGCACTCTAAATCTTTATTTTTAACAAGAAGAAAATATGGAGCGAAATACCTTATTTTAAGTCTGTTAACTTATAATATTAATGCTCTGTAAATTTACATTGAGCAATATTTTGTAAAAATAAAAATATCTATAAGAACACCGGATTATATATCTTACTGTTCTTTCTTTTTATTAATATATATATATATATATATATATATATATATATAAACACACACACCCTTATATATATATATATATATATATATAAACACACACACACACACCCCTTATATATATATATATATATATATATATATATATATATATATATATATATAAACACACACACACACACACACCCTTATATATATATATATATATATATATATATATATATATATATATATATATATATATATATATATATATGTGTATATATATATATATATATATATATATTAAGAAGGCGAATGTTATTTATTAACCTACATTACATGAACGTTATTTTTACTGGATATTCGTATTCGAGTAGACAGTCTGATTTTTTATTAAACAATTTATTTATTTATTTACGTCTACTGTCCTGAATATTCGAGAAATGTTTATTTGCGAAAAATATGCGGTCTTTCATTGATTTATATATAGAGGCAGGTAGTTATATATATATATATATATATATATATATATATATATATATATATATATATATATATATATATATATCGATAGATAAAAAAATGCCTCCAAAATATCTTTCGTACATTACGATACACCCATATCATCAGCCTTAGATAAATATATTTAAAAATTTAATGTTGTACATCATATATATATATATATATATATATATATATATATATGGGTGTGTGGGTGGGTGTTGTGTCTGTATGTATGTGTGTGTACATTTAAAATTTATTTGTATATACCGTATATACACATGTATATTGCGCGTTTTTCTCATTTTTTTTATGGTGGCCTCACTATACAGAGGTATATATATATATATATATATATATATATATATATATATATATATATATATACATATATATATATATATATATATACATATATATATATATATATATATATATATATATATATATACATATATATATATATATATATATATATATATATATATATATATATATAGATAGAGAGAGAGAGAGAGAGAAATAGAGAGAGAGAGATGACTGTGTCTGTGTATGGGTTTATGAGTGCTTGTTCTTTGGACAGTGTCTTTTTAATACCTAAAAAATACTCTTTGATTCCATATTTCATACGAGCTTTCCATTCCGCTCTACCAATTTCAACTCTACATTTTCATTAGGCAAAATAAGCGAAATAAAGGGTTCAGTTCGACATTTGAATCAACTGAAGAAAGCCGGAGCTTACTACGACCGAGACGTTGTAATAAATATGTCGACAAAGATGAGGAAAATCGTCCGAATAATGTAAATATTTTTTATGTCGAATGTTTCGTTTGGTGTTATCCACTACAGCTTTCTGGAATCTTATCAGAGCATCACTGCCGAAGTTTACTGCCAGAAACTGGATGAAATGCTCATTCAGTTCATCAAATTGCAGCCAGCACTATTTAATCGATGAGGTCATATCTACTTCAAGACAGCGCCATATTGTCAAGAAGACACTACAGAAGGACACCGACTTGAGTTACGAGACTTTATCACATTCACCATATATGCCAAATCTCCCGCCCGATGACCACCACTTTTTCAAGCATCTTGGCAGTTTTCATATAAAATACAAATTCTATTACAACATAATTATGTACAATACTGTATCAGAGGAAATATAAATGAACAATTCGACTAGAAAAATTGAAAATAAATACAATGGCTCTAAATATAAATTAGGCACATGGCATAATAGATCACCACCATCTTAAATAAATCAACAAGGGTGTGCGGCAATTTTTAACATCAGGTTGAGATTTGTGTTTTTACAAAGTTAAAGACTTTTAACACGTTCAACATGATGGATACAAAAAATAATCAATTTTATATAGAGTCTTTTTTTTTTTTTTTTTTTTTTTTAGATTTATCATGAGCAAAACAAATTCAAAGATTTCGGTGTAGATAAAAAGAACCCACATAAACCGGGATGTCTCGGCGTAATACACACCTGCTCTAAATACATTGCCCCTTTTATAAAACCGACACATCAATACCTTTTGTTTCGAGCGTAAACCGGACCTGCTCAATTTTTACTGGAATTATTTTTCGATTAGACATTAAATTAAGGCAACAAGGGATGACGCATTGTTCAGTTAACAAACCTATCCTAATCTGAAACATGTTCATACAGGTTTATTTTATCAATGGATGAGACTACGTGCGGTCTGCTTTAATTTCACCGCTACTGACATAATCTATATATTTTTATGGGTTAATCAAATTGACGCTCTTAAGCCTTGACAAGAATGGACATAAGGTAGACTCTTTTCTATGCATTTTTTTGCGCAATTCTTCCGTCATTACAAGGCACAAGAGTCACTTTATGTATAGGCATAATGCATAGGGCTGTTTATGGGAGTAATAATAGTAGATTATAAAGATGTGTAATATGGATAATTGTTGATCCTGGACTTGAAAAGGTTAAGATTGTAGTGGTCGGGGAAACATCCTCTCGGGAGTCTCTTCCACAAAGCAGCGTCTCTTGGGAACAAGCTGTCCAAATGGAACTATCTTCTTAAGCAGGAAATAAGTAGGGATTGAGAGGAATTCAGTCCACAGAATGGCGGATTGTAGCAGAAATGGTCGGCCCAGGTGAAACCTAGTGATTGTGGGCGTCATAATATGTTTTCCCCTCGATACAGCGATAAGCTTACAGTGTTGTGCCAGTAGAAAAATAAGTAATTACTTAAAATGACGCGTAAACGCATTTGAAAAATCTGTCGTGGCTGGAAAGAGCGGATTGCGAAAAAATCGTCCATTTTTGGTCAGATCTGATTCTTGTAAAAGTGGAACGGTGGCGACAATTTCCTCAGCATTTTTAGCGATGCATCATATAGGACTGGTGAGGATTCATGGCCAGTTCTGGATGATGAAAAAATACTGTCTTTATTCGTTTCTGAAAGTTACAAGCTATTACCCTCCACTTTCATTGGGTCGTTAGAGCTGGACTGTTTATTGGGGTATACCTTCTCCATATGACAACCAAACATGTAGCATATATGAGAACAGATTACAGTTCCGAAACTAAAATACCAAGAAATGATACGTTGTGTGTTTGCGCGTGAGTGTGTGTTTATGCGTGTGTGTCTTTCTGTAGGAAGGTTTGTGCTTGTGTTTGCGCACACATTTGTCCGTGCGTATCTCGGAAGTGCTCATCCAATGAGAATAAAACTCAATATTTAGTCGTAATTGATCTAGCGAGACAAGCTTCCTAACTAAAACACCATCTCGAAGTTTCCCCCAGTTAAATGCTTATAGACTAAAATATATGCGATCAAATTTAGCCTATTATCGTAGTAATAAATGCATGTAGACTCAGATATCATCAATCCAGATTAACCTAGTTTGGTTTGATTTATTTTTTACGGCATATCAACCTCAATGGGTTGTTTAATGACGACAAGATTTTTATTGCTGCTAATATATTTTACAAAAAATGTATTGCTGGTATTAAAACTTATTTTTACACTTCTAGTGTTTTGACCGAAGTTTGGTAGAGTCAACTATTTTACCCATAGCTGGGACCCTAACAGGTGCTACCATCTCGGGTCAGTGTGGATCTGAGAACACCAGCAATTAAGAGGTCACGCTCATCAAAACCTCCTGATCAGTTGTCTTACTTTTGGATGGAGTTTATCATCTTACCCAGGACGCGGATGTAGTTTAACGTCTTACCCTGGACGGCCAGAGTAACCTACACGGACAAGTAAACATTTATAGACCTAAAGATAAACGTCTATCATTAACCTATGAAAGGATCACGTAATTATTTTTTTTACTAATGTTTACCCAGTACAAGTCTCAAAAGCCACTCATGGTAGAGGGTTAATGTGAGTTGTTGTTTGAGCGTAAGAAAGTGACAGAAATTAAGTTATTTTGTCTATGCAGGAAAGATAACGTCTAACTGTAGAGCTGAAGCGGTCAACAATTCAGTCGGTGACCTTAGAAATATAGTCTGGAAGCAAACTTTGGAAGGAACCGGAAACCGAATCTTAAACAGGATAAAAAAGATAAACTGCTACTCCTGTTCAAAAGACTGTAAAGAGAAGTGAATCGGATGACAGGCGAACCGAAGTATTCCTGCTTATAGACTCAGATATAAGCGACAGATGTTGACTTATACCCGGATAAATTACAATAGGAGAATGATTATGTAAGATAGAGTATGCCAAGTGAATAAAATACTTTCTAAGAATGGTTTGAAAGAGAGTATTGGGGATGTGTGGTGTGTTAGAATGTATCAGAAGGTTGAATTGCTAGAAGATTCAGAAATGGGTGTGATCGATAATTTTTCATCCACAATAAATAAACAATGAGCATTTAAAGGCAATCAATTGCAAAGAATATTCAAGGAGAAAAACAATGGAATTAGAAGTTTTAACAATAACAGGCATTTATATACGAATAACATACATATAGTGAATTTATGATTGATGTTTGAGTGTGACGTGATAGGAGAAAATGTATGGAATGACCATGTAAGGATTTGGCGTCTAAGAGTTTAGAGTTCAGGTTTGTTGATGAAATTAAACAAGTTATGTAGAGTGAAAATTGTCCCATATGTAAGTTCAAAAGTTAAAATGCATGCGCGTTTAGTAGTAATTGTTTGTTTAAAGTCTCAAGGATTTATGCACCTTTAACTGTATTAATAATAGTTGGTTGATGAATACAATTTTTACTTGGTAGTGAATATTCTCACTCTTTTTAGTAAATTCTAGACAGAGTTCTTGAGAAAGAAATGGTGGTTATTGAGTCAGCAAGTTGACGCGCGAAAATTTCGTTGTGTCAGTGTAAATGACACGCGTGGAATTTTTTAGCATCTCATGAAGATTATGAATCGGATCAAACGATCCTATTTATTTATTTTCTGTGATTCAAACCGGCTTCAATACGTTGAGCGGGAAAACAGATTTGTAGAGAATTGCTAAACATTTTGTGCTGTCTCGTCCAATGAGAAGTCAAGATTTAAAAAGTAAAGTGCTGATTGGTTAGGATGGGTTTGGTAGAAGAGTGTATTGTTATACAGGAGTGAGTAACAAATATGAATGATTCCATCAAGAACAATTTAAAGATAATATAGGTGCATTTATTCTGCCATTATTGGACGTAGTCACATTCTTTAATCTGAAGAGAAAACGGAGTTTTAGTCTTTTGTTACATTGTTGTATTTTATTAATTATTTGAAAATCTGGTATTTAAAAAAAAAGTCAAATTTACATAAAGTCCCCTAAAAATAAATAATTCATTTTTACCTAGACATAGTAAAATATTATTTTTGCATAATGTTTTTTTTTTTTTTTTCTTAATGAACCAGTGTAAAATAATTAAGATTAAAACGAAAAATCAAAGTCGGAAAGTACGAAGACTTGAAAGGATGAAGTTTTGGATGTGTTGCTATCATAGCAAAACTCTTTTCTTAAAGAAAAAAAACTAAACAGCGTCATATGGAACAGATACAAAAAACCTGTCTCTCACGTGATTCCTCAGGGGACGCTTTCGATTCACTTAGGTGAAAAAATAAACCCCGAAAAAAATGTTAGCCAAAATGTTACCATAATATTGTGGTATTGCCACTGTAGAATGACATTACTGATCCCATGGAACTGGTTCAAAGTTTCTAGCGGGCGGAGGCGGAGTTTTTCTTGTTTAAGCGGTTTGCGTAGCGATAAATAGGTTTTATAGGTTCTCTTGACACATATGTATTAGAATAGTTATATCACAACTGATCTTCCTTTTTACGGCGTGTACTTTTAGAAAGTTGGCGATCACGGTCCTCCTTTGTAGATCTATTGTTTGTTCAATTACTATCTGTTGTGGATTCCGGGTTGAAATCCGGTACCAATAAATAACAAACACCAGGAATGACTATATGAAAATATTGTATTAACGTAATAATACAAACTGATAAAGAAGGTTAGTAGTTCCAGGAATACGTGTTAGTAGCAAAATATATATACAGTCTTTGGTATTGAAGTATCGCTGTATGACTTCTTACTGAGTCTACGTGCTCGCTCACTGTGACTCCTACAACGCTGTTACCCCACCCTCACTCTGCCGGTTACCTACAACCTGTCACTCTGGACTCGACTCTTCGATCTTGCTCTCTCGGGTCTTCACGTAACCGTAGTATATGTATATACAGGGTGAGTCCATTTTTGTAAAAAGGGGAGGACTCCTCAAAACTATCCATCATAGTCCTTGTTCTGGAATACATCGGTAATGGTTCAGTAGAAATTATTTCCGACTCAACATTGTCAATGATATGCGCCATGATAATAAACATAGATACGCAACAAGTAAGTTGATAATAACCACGTGAATAGACGTAAGAGGTTTAAAAAATTAACGATCAAATGATCAGAAGCTTCAAAGCTGTTCGTGACTCTGAGTTTTGGTTTGCATAGAAGATCTGTTTCTTTGAGACAAAGAGATAATAGAGAAACGAATTCCCTTGGTACTATCAAAGAGTGGTAAAATAAAAGGCGAAAAATAGTTTTTTTTTTTTTTGTTCAACAGATACAAAAAAGTTTACTTTTAAATTAGAAGGAAAAAGAAGCAACTCTATTATATGTCACAAGGGAAAACATATGTAAACACAAAAGACAACTGAAAGAAGTACTATAGTATAAGAGGGAAAAAAATCTTCCTCTACGTATGGCTATACATGTGTGTACGTATATTTCTTACTTAAATCATTTACCTATGCAAGTATATATGCACATGAATAGAGACGCATTTGTATACAGAATTATTATTATTATTATATATATATATATATATATATATATGTATATATATATATATATATATATATATATATATATATATATATATATATATATATATATGTATGTATATGAGACTTTATACGCCCACATATATGAAATATGAATCCGTCGTCATATATGTAAAAACAGAGGTATAAATGTCTATGTAAATATTCTAGTATTTTTCAATTAATTATAGATAAAATTCAATAACAATACATACAGACACATACAAACACACACACACACACACACACACATACATATATATATATATATATATATATATATATATATATTGATGTAATATATATTGATGTAATATATATATATGATATATATATATATATATTGATGTAATGAATATGCATACAGCTGGTTCCCCGCACAGTAATATGATTGGCTGGTGTCAGCCACAAATACCGAGTGATGTGGAGGTACAGGACGACAAATATTGCCTACGCTTGTTGACTACGCCTATTGCCTACCACTACAACGTGGACCAGTCCATTACTGTTTCCTGCTAGATTGTCCTACTCGGTTACACTAGTCCAAAACTACTTTGCTACTTCGAACAAATATAACCCTTTCCGGGACTTATCATATATATATATATATATATATATATATATATATATATATATATATATATATATATATATATATAAAAGGCTCAAACACTAATATCCCATGATTATAATTTATTACATTGGAATCAGAATTATGATCCGAATGATCAGAACTACAAATTGAAAAAGCTATTCAATCTGTAGGTCTGTTGAATTGGATCATGATTACGATTCCAATGTAATATATATATATATATATATATATATATATATATATATATATATATATATATATCAGGGATACTGTTGTTATATATGGATTGGTGCCCCTGCTGTTAATCTCGATCTCCTTGACAAAATCCAAAGACGGATATACAATGTGATCGGTTCTGACTTGTAGTCTTCATTCCAGTCACTTTCTCACCGATGTA
>OZ010605.1:6093156-6113156 GCA_963932145.1 Acanthosepion lycidas
AAGGATGCGTCTTCTCTCCTGACCTGTTAAACCTATACGGCGAGTCATTTCTGAGAGAATTGGAAACCCCCCGGGATATAGCATTGGCGGCTATAATCTTAACAACATAAGATACGCAGATGACACAGTACTGATAGCAGGCATGGTAAAGAAATTGTAAAATCTCCTTCAGAAGTTAGCGACGGAGAGCGAGAAGAAGGGACTAAGCATAGACTACAAGAAAACAGAATTCATGGTCACCAGTAAGAGGAAGAACTCGAAATGCGATTGGCAGTTCGGGAACACTAGAAACAAGCAGACGCGGAAATAAAAAATATCTGGGAACCGTCTTGACAGAGGATGGCAAGGGCGACACTGAGATCCGTAGACTTATTGGGATGGCTAAGGACACATTCCAAAAGTTGAGCAGAGTATTGTACAATAGGAGGATTTCTTTCGTAACAAAGAAAACAGTACCGAGCTGTTACATGACATCGGTGATTCTTTAATGCAGCGAATATTTGACGATTTCCTCAAAGATGAAAAAGAGACTCGAGTCGGCGAAGAGGGGGTTCGACAGAAGGATGCTAAGGATAGCATGATCGGTGCGCGTGAGCAAAAATAAGGTCTTCGAGATGTTACTAAAAGAAAAGGTGTGTAACTATCATAAGGAAGAGGCAGCTGATCTTTCTGGGGTACATAATGAGGAAGGAGGGCCTAGAGAACCTGATACTCACGGGTCGAATCGAGAGAAAGAGAGACAAAGGAAAGCAGCACGTGACATACCTGACGAACTTGAGCAGGTGGATGACAGAAGGTAGTCAGAGGGAAGGAACTTGTTGAGAACTGAAAATGAGAGATGGAGGTGGAGAGACATGATCGCCTATGTCCTGAAAGAACAGGGCACATAAAAAGAAAAGAAAGTTGGCTGGTAAACCATCGATCCAAAGAGAATTCTACAGGCGAGCAGTTCCAGAAAAGAAACTATTAATATAGATCTTACCCTTACATCTAGCTAAATCAACAGTAAAGTGATGGGACTTAGTTGTCAATTCATGGGCTCGAGTTACGAATGCGGAGAGAAACTACAGGAGAAATAAATCTGGAGCATCAGACAAGATACAATGCGACAGTCGAATGGTAAACGGTATATTTTTAAACGTGTAAGATGAATTCTGATGAGAAAAAAAATTCTATTTGGCACGATACAATGACCAAATTTCAGATATTTCATTTACTAGCAGTCGGTTCAATATAATCACGCCATTTCTTATCAGTGGAAAACTTGTGAACAAGAAAGTTCAATGAGTTCCTCCCCTGAAGATTAGCATCACCCTTGCTGACGTAAAAACAGTTCTTTATGGTGATAAGACGTTCAAGTTTACGAGCCGTTTCTTGCTCCATTTAACAATTTGTTAGATGTTATTTTCATGAGCAGGTCTCGGTTTTTATGGGAATTATTTTACTTCCTATTACGACTGGATTAATTAGTTGTATAATCAGCATCAAGACATTGTTGGGAAATGATGACATCAGGAAGGCTGTTGATGAAAATATGAAACAACGTAGTTCCAACTATAGAAACATGGGGGCATATTAATATCAAATGATCTAGAAACGTGGCCGTTCAATTCTGCCTTCATTATTCGATTTGTTAAGAACGATTGGGTTAAGGCAAATATTCGTGCAGAGACAGAATAGAGCTTGAGATTGTGGCGAATGCAATCACGCCAAATGCTCTCAAACGTCTTCGAAATATCTAAAGCCACAACCTGAACCTCGTCGTTGTTATCTAAAGCCATACAGACAGGTTCAATAATAACCGTTAATACATCGGAAATATACCGAGGAAAATGGAAGTTATATTGATTATCGGAAAGGGGGTCTTTTGAAGTGAGATGCATAAACAATTCGAAGTTGAGTGGAACCTGTAGTACTTTATTTCCAAAAAGATGGAAAAATAATAAAAGGGCGATAATTCGAGGGATCGGGAGGTGCACAAGTGTTTTTCAAAAGATGGAAAGGAAGTAGATGCTTTCAGAAATACTCTCTCTCTCTCTATCTATCTATCTATCTATCTATCTATCTATCTATATATATATATATATATATATATATATATATATATATATATATATATGTATATATATATATATATATATATATATATAAGTGAACATACAAGTCAACACTCAGAGGCGACAGGCTGTCTCATGCTAGACGCAGTCATCAGGCCGTGAATGTTGAATTTTTCCTCCACTATATATATATATATATATATATATATATATATATATATATATATATATAGGTCAGTGATGCACACACACACACACACACACACACACATATATATATATATATATATATAAAATAAAACTAAATATATTCTCTAATTTAATATAACCAACTTATTATATGTCTATAATTCTGAGATGCGGTATTATGTGCTCTATTTACAGACTATTGTCCTCATCTTTGTCGCTATATTTATTACAAGGCTCCTGCCTTCTTCAGGTGGTTGGAATATCGAAGTGAACCCTTTATTTCGATCACTGGGGTAGACTGTTCTAGTTCCACGTGCGATATCTAATAGTTGTCAGTTATCAGTTATCTCCTGTTAATTCCCCTCTCCAAGATCTCCACCGCCTTAACTGAAACGTTGAAATAAATATAACGACAAAAATAAGGACAACAGTCCGAATAATGTAAATAGTGTACATTCAACGTAATTATCCGAAATAAGTCTTCTCAGTCAACTAATGTTTTGTAAAAAAACCAACATTGTATATCAATATATATATATATCCTTTGGGAGATTGTAACTCAAAAACGTAAATATATATATTAGTTTCACGACGACGACACTGTCAAAAAGGCTTAATTTATACCTGTCGAGTTCAAGTTCCATTTCAAAACATTTAAAAGAACATTCCTCTCTCCATTCATTTTTTACAGAAATATTAATTGTTAATACAAGTATAATCTACCATGAAAATCAAAATCAAAAACTTCAAATACATGAAGCGATATATATCATCAAATGAGACAAACACTAAATTAAATTACTTATCAGTATAGCAACAATGTTTTAAAATGTCTATAAAAGCAATGTATTGGAATGCCCAAAATGTAAACATTTTTTTTAATTGCAGGTTGTGTATTTTTAAAACATTAATAATAAAGAATGTAAAGTAAGTTACCACACTTATATATTCCTAACGTACATTGACTATGACGGAGTGCATTTCATGTGATTTTACAAAAAGTAAACAAAACTGTTATTTACATTAATTTTTTATTTAAGCAATTCACCCGTAAAGATGATCTTGAATAAGATTGAAAGTACTTGGGGAAAATAAAAGAAATATCCAAAACTGAAGCTTTGTTACAGCACTAAGAAATTGATCCGTGAATTTGAGAGGATTAAAATAAATCGACACAATATGTATAGATCTCTTGATCTCAAACTTGAAACTTGAAGGAAGATGCATTGCCTATATATATATATATATATATATATATATATATATATATATATATATATATATATATATATATATATATATGTTATGGGAACTTACCCATAATAACATAATGGACTATTCCATACGTAAAAAATACTGCGCCTCAAGAGGAAACAGGGTTCAGTCTGAAGTCTGTAGTGAGGTCCGTCTGTCAGTCAGAGCGAGCGAGTCAGTCAGTCGAGTCAGAGGCAGACCGAAACAGAGTCGCGTTCAGACAATTACTACTAAACCTGATTGTTCGTACTAACACTTTCTACTTCTCTGTATATATTCCTGTTTGTAATATATCTGTGTTATTCCATATACGTGTTCGAGTTCTTCTTTATTGGTTCTACCTTGGACTATCATCGTGTTACAAGGAACCGGACCATAACAATATATATATATATATATATATATATATATATATATATATATATATATATATATATATATATATATAAATGGAAGGGGTTATAGTAGTTACAAGAGAAAAGTGTGTAAATCAAAAAGAAGAATGTTTTGGCTTTAAATATCCTACAAATGGTTGAACTGGAAAATCAAAAGAAATTAAGAATTAGTACATGTCGAGGATGAGCTAAAATTATTAGGTTGGTGCAAAAATAATATCGTTTTGTGACGTTAAAAAATACGTCAAAAAACGATATTATTTTTGCACCCACCTAATATTATGCCTAAAAAAAGAAAGAAAGAAGAAATAGGAAAAAAGATAACAGTAAACATTTTTCGTTGTAATGTGGATTTTTTGTTTAAATATAGAATGCTTTATTTTCCATATTTCTCTCTGCTTCTTAATATATATATATATATATATATATATATATATATATATATATATATATATATATATATATATCAATCTCTGAAAAAGTGGAAATGCTTTTTCGTGACACGCGTTTCATCTTTTAGGAGTTCATCGGACAAAGATAATGTTTACAGTAACGCACACGTAGATGGGATACCACAGAAAATATAAATTTATATTTTGATTTTTTTTAAATATGTGTTTGATAATATGACTTAGCCGATTTCATTTAGTTTTTTTTTTTTTTTTTTTTTTACCACATTGTATTGATATAGAATCCGTTGTAACTGGTGAAATACTGTAAGAGACTGGGCATAAATTTACTGTGGAATATCTAGCGATTAAAGCACTTTCTATAGATTTTAATTTTAGTAAATTCGATTCTTAATTAAAATAGCATTTTTAAAATCAAAATTTAATCAGACTTATGACAGTAAACAACTCATCTGCGTTGACTTGTAAAATTTTGTTAATATAATCTTTTATTTAAACTCTAAACTTTAAACTCTTTGTGGCAACCATTACAGGTGATAGAGTCACTTCCTCTTACAAGTTTTAGCATATTATTTTTTTGTTCCGGATTAATTAAGTCTTTTAATAGTTTAAAAATAATTGTAACACATTTATGTTATGCACAGATAAATTATTTTCAATTTTAGTTGTCATGGTGGATACAATAATATTTTTTTCGTTCATTTTTCAAAATAGTCCACATTCCTATTTTGAAATAATTTACGAGATGTCGTTCCGTTTTGAATGTTAAACACATTAAGCACCACAATATTTTTATTAGGCTGGTGCAAAAATAATATCGTTTTTTTTTACGTTAAAAATACGTCAAAAACGATATTATTTTTGCACCAACCTAATATTAAACTAAATACAAGTTTTCCTACGCCACATTGAATACAAATGCAACCAAAAAAAACAAAAAACAAAAATTTATTAAATTTTTGATTCATTAAACTGGCTCTCCCCCACCCCGCGCTTTGGTCGCCATTACTGCTTCACAGATTCTCGGCATTCTCTCCAAAAATGACTGAAGTTAGACTGAAGATATTTCTGTCCAGCTTTCCTGCAAATGTTGCCAGAGGTGAGTAGAACTTGTGGCTTGTTTAGCGTTGACTTTTCGGTATAGTTCATCCCACAACAGTTCAATGGGATTTAAGTCCGCTGATTACGCCGGCCAAGACATCAGTTGAACGACGTGATATTCCTCTTTGCTTTTAGTGTACATCTGGCAGAGTTTACTGGTATGATTTGCGTGAGTACAAATCCTTAATTAAACCAAATTAAATAAAATTAAACCAAAAAAACACAAAAAATGACTTGAACTTTTGATTGATCAAAATGACCCACTTTGGTCACCATCACTCCTTCACAGATTATCGACATTCTTTCCGCCAAAGACTGGAGATAGACTGAAGACGGTTCTGCCCAGTTTTCCCGCAAGAGTTGCCAAAAGTGAGCTGCACTTGTGGGTTGTTTAGCTCTGCCAAGTTCATTCCATACCAGTTGGACTGGATATCAATCTGCTGATTGCGCCGGCCAAGACATCAGTTGAAGGACGTGCTGTTGTTCTTTGCTTTTAATGTATCTCTCTTTACTAGTATGCTTTGGGTCATTATCTGACATGAGTATAAATCCTTGACCCACAAGCCGCGTTTTTTTTAGTGTCGCGAAATACGTTTGACTGGTAGTATATATATATAAACCAAAAACTTTATAACATAAACCAGAGGTACATCTCTCAAAATAGATTTTATTATATTTTCCATACCATATGCTACAGATAAAATCAGTTATGCCTCTTGATTTTTTCTTTTATTTCGGACTTAAGCGGCAGCACGTTGGTAATCTAATAAACATTTATAAACTTTTTTTTTAAAAGCTGAATGAGAAATCGGTTAAAGTAAATCGATTTTTTTCTGAAAAACTATATATAAGTAAAAAAAATTTAATAATTGTCTAAAATATACATTTATTAAAAATATTGCATATAAATGTATGACAATGATTCTGAGAACGATGTCGTCGGGAGGTCTAAACTCCTGGTAGAGTTACCCTTGGCGGCAAGGTCGAAGAGGAGGACCCAAATTAAGCGCGACTAACCGCAACGACCTGAACAATGGAACAAGCCGATGGTAATTACGAATCTCAACGGTTGAACAAGCAGATGAAGAGAGGAAGTAAGTGAATGCTATAGAAAGCACAACTTGAAATTTTAAGAGAGTCGGCAGCAATCTGTTGCAGTTTCATAACTGGATTCTACATGTCTAATTCTATATGCGCCGAAGAGAAATACCATGAATACAAATGTGTTGGTTACTTCCTAGCAAGCTGAGGCCCACCTGAAGCAGATTTACGCCATCAGCACTTTCTTAGACTTTGATTTTATTTCACTTTCAACCAAATCTAGCAAAACCATATGGCGATAAGAAATGGATGACGGGAGCAGGTTTTGTTGAAATTAGAATCTTAAAAATTAAAACACACACACACACACACATTTTCATATTAAGTATTATAATTCTATAAAAATAAATATTTATTTTAAAAAGTTTTTTTCGGGATATGTAAGGAAAAAGAGTGAGGAAAAAACCATGATATATTTTCTCTGTTTATTGCTCCTCTTGATTTTTTATTCTTTTATAGCCTGGTTATCAAGTCACAGACGGTAGAGATATGAATAGTTGATTGATATAATATTTCCTCAACACTATCCCAGTCACACTCATCTCTCCAAATCTCCAGTTGACGTCTTAGGGCTGCCACGTTCTTTTCCCCTTTTCAATTAATATATTATGCTAAAAAAACATAGTGTACGGAAGAAAATGTTTAAAATGGACATATGAAAACAATACGCTGAAATAAAAACGCGTTCTTTAAAAATCATGGCATACAAGTCATTAGAGATTTTTAAAAGATTATTTATAAAATTAAAGCAAGAAATACATTGTCTACCAAGTGTGATAGGTCTCAGATCTTCGCAGCCTGACCAACCAGGTTAATTTGATTTCATACTTTACTCACTTTCTTCTTTTTTTTTAATTTGTTTCTCTCTTCTTTATTATCATCATTATCAATGAAATGTGTTTCGGTCAATATTTTGGCACGGAGATAAACAATTCATTTTGGATCCAGCTGAAGTCCAAGAATGAAAACTATGCATTAAGAAAGATTTTTGCTGCTTGGAAATAAATAGATATGCCCTGCCGGACAAGTCCGACAGCTGAAAGGCAATCTTTATATATATATATATATATATATATATATATATATATATATATATATATATATATAATAAGAAATCATTTCGCTAAAGATTTATATCCAAATCTCTACATTATAATATTATATCATCCACCATGTAGATTCTGTACTCTTTTACATATATTTAGGTATATATGTGGGTATGGAAGAGGGTTATTCACCCAGAAAACAAAGGTAGAAGAGAAGAACAGTGAGAGTGGGGAACAAGGAAAGGTCTCCTAACCAGCCAAAAAAAAAGAAAAAGTATGATGTACGTAACGATACAACAGGAAAATGGCCACATGGAAATCTATGCGCAATTGAGAAAGAAATACATCTACAGAAGTAATTAGTTCCGGTTAATTACACGTCGGCTTTTTTTCCCATGATTTTTGTCACATTAATGATAAACCACTCGATTGTATGTATTGCTCTAAATTCTTATGAATATCTCAATAATGACAGCAAATATTCTTTTACAATTGAGTGACGTCAAATTAAAATTGACGACTTCCCTCTTCAAATATACTTTATTCTGTTAAAAAATAATTCTCGAATCAATATGGATGACAAATCAAACTAATAATATTCATCTGATTTGCATCTATATGTTTCATTGCCTAAAGAAACCATTTATTGGTGGAAACTGTAGTAACAGAAAGGGTTGGCGTGTTTATTATTTTGAAATATTAAATAGCTCTGCACTTTCAATTTTTTTGAATCGTGTATATTTTAATATAGCCGTTTCTTAAACAAGATACACTTTATTGTTTGTAAAAACAGTTTATACACACACACACACACACACACACACACACATATATATATATATATATATATATATATATATATATATATATAATCATCCACGGACAGACACGCTGTATCACAGTTCTTTAGCGTGGTTAAACTTCCCATTGTTTGAAGTCGGGATCGAAACCCGCCCGAATTGGTATTAGTCAGAGATCCTACCCCTAGGCTACCATCGTGCGTCAGAGAGAAAAGTGTGGCACCATTTAACGAGGCAGAAAGGGAAAAGAAAGAAAAGAAGAGGCTAAGGACCGAATCGTGAGTGATAAGCAAGAACACACACACGGCTAAGAGACAATGGATAAAAGGATATTTTGATAAGTAACAACTGGCGAAAGAGTGTCATTACAATAACAGGGAAATTCTGAGTAAAAAGAAAGGGAAAGAAGGAAAGAATCAGATATGTTTTGGCATCGGCTGTGTTATCTAAGGATATGAAAACAAACTATTGGTACGGGAAGACATCTTATTATCAACTACAGACCGGCTGGCCAAAGAAAAAAAAAATTCAAATGCAAATGTTATTTCGATAAGTGACGAAAAACAGGCAACTAAAGGGACTTTGGACAGATATAAAATTATGTTATCAGAAATATGTACCGAAGGAAAATGAATAGGAACCTAGAAGTGTTTTTTTTTCTTTCTTCGAGGCGACAGACTGACTGAAACTTTGCAGATGTTTCTTTTTGAGACCGTGTTAGGAAGACCACACATTCTGATAATTAGCGATAAAATACCTGACGTAAACCACGTGTAGAACAAGAGTTATGACCGCCATTGTCATATTGTCCCGTTCGCAACCAGAGAAATGATAACGGCGATTAAGAGGAAGAAAAGGGAAAGAGAAGAGATAATTTTTTTTTAGTTAAGCAAGATATTTTTTCTCTTCCTGAAACAAAGCCGCGGATTCGTCCACGCCCGACTAAGACATCATTGGTCGAGTGTGATCACGTGATGCACGAGGGAGGCTGTTGCAGCCCATCTGGAGGATGAGTAAGAGAGGTTGCTACGAAGAAGTGGGGAGGTCAGTTCACGTCCCTCTGAAGTATGATTAGAAAGTGGGAGTGAGGAAAGGTTCCCAAAAATGGAAAAAGGTGGAAATTCCTAACCAGAGAGGTGGATATGTATTTAAAATTATCGAGGAACAAACATGAAGTCTTTTGTTCTCACTTTTATTCATTAACTTCTGTAGGATTTCTTATAATTTCGTTTCTATGTCTGTTTTCAATACAGTGTCATTTGCATATCTTGTGTTGATAAGATTATGTCCGTCAGTAATGAATCCTGGTAGGACTTCTACTACTTCCAGGATCACCACACTGTATAGATGGAATAAATCCAGTGAGAATACACATTTTTGTCTTAGAAGATAGCGACGGAGAGTGTGAAGAAGGGACAAAGCATAAACTATAAGAAAACAGAATCAGTAAGAGGATGAGCC
Source organism: Acanthosepion lycidas (assembly GCA_963932145.1). Taxonomy (NCBI): domain Eukaryota; kingdom Metazoa; phylum Mollusca; class Cephalopoda; order Sepiida; family Sepiidae; genus Acanthosepion; species Acanthosepion lycidas. The sequence goes on from OZ010605.1 coordinate 6,102,971, forward strand.
CGAAATGAGATTTGCAAGTAGAGAATACTAGAATCAAGCAGACTCGGAAGTTTAAATAACTGGGAAGAGTTCTGACAGAGTATCCAGAAATGTATCAAGAGATTTCGAAGGGGTCTAGGGGCGGTGGCGGAAACCAATGGCAATTTTATTGAATATATTTACTCTTTTCTATTTCAAGATGTTTTTGTGCAATTTTGGTGAATATATCTGTTAAAATAAAATTTGAGTCTTATCTTCGTTTTTGCATAATTTAGACGACAATTTATCCATCGCACGCCATACATATATATATATATATATATATATATATATATATATATATATATATATATATAATATTAGTGGTAAATATACATATATATGCAAAATCCACAGGTGCATATACACACATGTATATTTTTTGAATAAAAAAATCCGAGAGGATAGAATCCAGGTAGAACTCAAAGTCCAGGACAGAGTAAGGATATAATAAAAAGGCTTAAACACTTATGGAATAAATTATGACCATGGAATATTAGTGTTTAAGCCTTTTTATTATATATATACACACACATATATATATATATATATATATATATATATATATGTGTGTGTGTGTGTGTGTGTGTGTGTGTGTGTGGATAGAACGCTAACGAATATACAGATAGTCAGATATTTATTTTGGAAAATTTCAAAACCTTATTTCGAATATAGATATGACTGAGGGTGAGAAGAAAGGACTAAGCATAAATTACAAGAAGACCGAATGCATGGTCATCAGTAAGAGGATGAGCCCGAAATAGCAATATGCAGGTCGGGAATACGAGAAACCAGCAGGTGCTGAAGTCTAAATATCTGGGAAGCATTCTGACAGAGGACGTATTGGGGTGGTCAAGCACACATTCCAAAATTAGGCAGAGTATTGCGAAACAGGAGGATTTCTTTGTTAACGAAGAAGAGAATACTGAGCTATTACGTAACATCTGTCATTCTTTATGGCATGGGATTTTGGACGATTTCCTCAAAGATGAAGAAGAGACTCGAGGGGACGGAGATGTGGTATTCCAGAATGATGCTAAGGATATCATGGACCGAGCGTGTGACCAACGATGAGGTTGTAGAGAGGATGCAAACAAGGAGGAGGGTTATACATAACATCAGGAAGAGGAAGCTGAATTTATTTTTTGTGACACGTAATGAGAAAAGAGAATCTGATACTCACGGGTGGAATAGAGGGAAAGAGAGACAAGGGAAAGCAACGCGTGACATACCTAGCAGGCTTAAACAAGTGGATGACATAACGTGGTCTGAGGAGGAGGCAGAGGGAAGGAACTTGTTGAGAGCTGTAAGGAATAGACGGAGGTGGAGAGCCATGATCACCTACGTCCTGAAAGGACATGGCACATAAAAAGGAAAAAAGGACACATAATGAGGAAAGAGGGACAGGAGAATCTGATACTCACGGGTCGAGTAGAAGGAAAGAGAGTCTAGGGAAAACAACGCATGATATACCTATCTAGCTTAAGCAAGTAGATGGCGGAACATGGTTTGGGGAAGCTGGCTGCGGGAAGGAACGTTGAGAGCTGCAATGGATAGAGGGAGATGGAGAGCCATGATCGCCTACGCCCTGAAAGGGCACGGTACATTGAAAGAAAGATCTGCTGTGTCCCTCCAGAACGTTGCCAATCAAGTCGCTCCTAATAATTCTTTGTTTTCTCTCTGAAATAGTTTTGTCCTTTTTTTTTTTTCCATTTTCTCTAAAATTTTAATATTGCTCGCATGTGCGTTAAACTGACACGAATGACTGTAAGACCTCGTGAATATTGATCTAGTTAATGATTCGTAGGAAAATAGTTCATCCAGCGATGAGGAATTACAAATTGGATTATTAATTTCGATAGTCCTGGATATGACGTTAAACTACATCCGGCAGCAAGATTTTTGATCTGGTGATTAGATGATTTAACTCTTAATTTCTGTTGTTTCCAATTCCACCCTTACCCGGGGTATTAGCATCTCTTAAAGTCCTAGCTCTGGGCAAATAGTGAACCCCAACAAATATCAAAACACTTGGAAAATTTAAAAAATACATTTTCATATTAAAATTACCAACAATATTTTTTTCATTGTAAAATGGCCAGTAATCTCTATCTGTAAAAGGCAGGATGTGTGTGTGTGTGTATCGAATGCACGGCCGCAATTTTCGACGGATTTGCACCAAAATTTACATGCACATGCTCTAAGTTAGCGTAAAGGCCAAGACCGACTTTGCATTTCCCAACTCCCATCGATAGCGGAAATAATCGATTTTTTCATGATTCTACGGCACTTTTCATGTAGTTTGCAGCCATCTTGTACTGGCCAGAGTGAGAGTTTATAGCTGGCTGCCACGTAGAGGCAGGAAGATTCTATCGGCCAGCGTGAAAGAAAGCCACTGACTGACACAAATCTTAACTAGCATGCTAGCATGCCCAAAAAATCAGTAGCTACATTCGTGACAAGTGGGAAAAATTTAAATCTGCATGGCACTTTACTTCAATTGGCTCATTCGCTTGCGTAAACTCAACGTTGATTCTGATTCCGCAGAACTGGGTTGGGTGTGAAAAAGTATTTGTTGTTAACATTCTTTTTTCATTCGGTTTTTCCAGTTACGAGTCCTTTTTAAAGCTGATCGTTTTGTGTTCATTTTTTAAAAAAAAGAAAAAAATCTATGGCCAAAGCCCTTCGTATAGTGTGGCCTGTACTTGTGAGAACAATTTTTTGTATTTGATTGAGGCATGGGCTTCCATGAATCCCTTCACTTAGTCTACTGGAATCTTTTCGAACCAATCCTAGGGCTCCAACAGGGATTTTTGATGTTCCCATGTGCAACATTTTTGAGATTTCGATTTCATGGTCCTTGTATTTTGACAGCTTTTTGAATATCTTCAAAGATACATTGCAGTCTCTACCGGGACTGCAGTATCAATACGGAGGCACATTTTTTGTTTGTGGTCATTAATAACAATATCTGGGCGGTTGGTTTTGATTGTTCGGTCAATGTGTACTGTTTAGTCCCATAGAATTGTAACAGGTCCTATCTCCGTAACCGGGTCTGGGTGGTGTTCATACCAGTTTCTTTAAGTTTCCTTCCCGTAGAAGTTGCAAATTTTCCATTGCAGATATTAGCACAATCTGTCATGCCAGGTTTTATATTCAGTGGTTGCCAATATCGTGCACCCTGATACAAGATGATCAATCGTTTTTGGATATTTATCACAGAATCTGCATTTTGGGCTAACACAATATTTTAGTATATGTGCATGATAATTCCTAGTTAGCAAGTATTGGTCCTGCGCAGCAAGGATAAAACCTTCAGTTTCAGCTTTCAACCCTGCACTACGTAGCCACTGATGGGTCAGCTTGTTTGGTAAGGGGCAGAGTATTGGCCATGAAGAGGTTTATCTTACCATTGTTTCTGTATCTGGTCGGTTGAATTTGTATTTCCTCTCTTTTTTAAGTATTTTGCAATTTCAGCCGATTGTATTGTGCTTGACTTGTATTTCTGAGCCCATTTGAAACTCCATTTTGAACCTTTTGGCTTCCTTTATTACAGAGTAAAAACGCCGACTACTGTCATGTTCCTTCATACATACCATCATCCAGTTTTCTGTAGTTTCCAAGTATCTTTGGAGGCCAATTGTTGTAGGTTTGTAGGACAGTTCTAGTTGAACTAATACTCGGCCACTCTCGGATCTGGGCACATACAGACGATCAACATCAGCTTTGGGAAGATGCATGCGGTAGCAAGTCAGAAGCTTTCTCGTTTTGGCGTCCATTCGCTTAATTTTCGTTTACTTCCGTGTCCCGCCCAGGGACCTAAGGTTAGAAATGGCATCATGACACTTTCCACTGACAGAAAAAAAAAAAAGAAAAATTATTATTATTATTATTATTATTATTATTATTATTATTATTATATATGTTCTCATTATTGTTATTATATATTATCTTTATTATTATTATATATTATTATTATAAACATTATCTTTATTATTATTATTCTTATATATATTATCATTATTATTATATATTATTATTATTATACTTGTGTTTTATCTTGCGAAATTTTTCCATTGACTTCCTATACACATATCTATACACTCGTATCTACTTATACATTTGATTCTCACCTTTCAGAGGTTCTGTCGCAGTAGTAATTTGTAATTTGCATGTTGGTGGGTTCCTTTTGTTAACAGCCTTGGATTACATCACCTTGCAATTCATGTTTCGTTTTTTCTTATCGATTTCACACACTCCCTTCTGTAAGAGTTCTTGAACATATATATATATATATATATATATATATATATATATATATATTGATGCATTTTTCATGAAATAATATAAAGTTTTGTATATTTATTTTAAGTAAGTTCCTTCCATATTGTCAGATAAGCTTAATAACATTATCATTGAAAGACGAAAGGAAAACACCATATTGATACATAAGCCATTATCAAAGATGACAATTACATTTCAATATATCAAACAATACACGGACGAAACAATAATGATAGTCAGTTTTTGCTGCATGAAAAATTTCAAAGCAACGACAAACTTGTGTATACAAGACACGGAAGCGAAAATCGCGTCGCAGCTCATGACGTCACACATGATCACGATATATATATAGGTAGAAAGAGAGGGAGAGAAAAGAAGAGAGTAGAAGTATGGTAATAATCTTATTATTCTCAGTAACAATCCATGACATATTTCTGAAAATATCTCACGGCTTCTCGAACTTTTTAACTTACTTGATATCTCAAAAGTCATACACTACTCATATTATTGTAAATAGCACGATATTTGTATGACTTCTGCATCGAATAAAAATATCCTACAGTTGACAGGAGAACTGGAAACCTTTCTGTAAGTTAATAGCAATCCTTAAGTAACGTCAAACCGAATTGAATATCTACGCCCTATTTTGGATTTGTATGTTGTATCTGTTAGTTAACAACACACGTGCATTTTCTATGGTTGAAAAGAACCAGTTTCATTAGGTCAAGATTGCTACATGAATTACAACCAATTTTCTTCTTTTACGAAATTTCACACAATATAACGCTTGAGAGTCACCGAATGTAGATTTTAACCGTTAAATAGTCAATCTCGATAGGTTACTTAATGCCGAAATTTAAATATTTTGTACCGAATTTTATTTTATTTTTGGAAATTAACAAGTCTTACTAATTAACCCATAGCTGAGGGAGAATATGTGGATTAATACATTTCCTAAGAGTATTTGAGCGTACGTGAATATAACACACCTAACTGGAATTGCAATTCTGCTCTCCGTTTAATAATTCCGAGCCATTTTCCATTACAATACATCCAAACTTATAAAAACTGGTATTCCTAAGCAGTCACCCATCTAGGTACTGATCAGTCTCAACATTACTTAACTTCGGTGATCGACAGGGGGAAAGTGAATAAATGATGGATAAATGATGTATAACTGTTGATAACTATTCTCTATAAGTATTGATAACTATTCTTCTTTTGCTTTTAAGAGGTTAAACTCGCGGGATCTCCTTCAACAAAGTAAAGCTCTTAGGTGAAAGTTCTCTGAGTCTCTTTACATTTGGAATACGGATGGATTGAGAGCTATTCGATTCAATTCACAGAAATAACGTATATGTGTAACGTGATGCCGTTTGTATGGGTTCAGTTCTGGGTCCAACCTTCAGCAAATCCTACATGGCCAACCAAGAAAATAATATATTTAGCACCACTAAATATCCTCCATCTACCTAAGATATGTAGATGATATCCTTTGGTTTAGTTAAAAATAAGAAGAAATAAGGGAACTCAAAAAACAAAAAAACATTTAAAATCTCTGTCCTCAAGCTCATATACGAACTTAAAAAAGATAACAAAATACCTTTCCTTCATATTTTAATATAAACAGATACTAACACATTTACTACTTCCCCATATAAAAAAGAACCAGTAAAAACTTGCACTCTCAATTATATGAGTGAATGTCCTAATTACTACAAATTAGCATTTATAGAGAAACATACGAGGGTCATTCAATAAATAAGGTGAATTTTTCGGTATAAGAACTTTTAATACAGATAGAAGCTTACTTTTTTTATTATTTTTTTGTTTTACTTCTTTTTCACATGGATTTAATTTCTTTTGCAGATTAAAAAAAAAAAATCTTCGAGAGTTTTGGCGATTAAAAAAGATGGCCGACCAAGAAGCATGCTCCAGGATTGAACAGCGGTCAGTTATCAAGTTTTTGGTTGCTGAAGGGTGCAAACCAGTTGAAATTCATAGGAGAATGTCAACTGCGTATGGTGCCATATGTTTTAGCCAAAAAAAATGTCTACAAGTGGGCTAAATTGTTTAAAGAAGGACGGAGCAGTCTTGGGGATGAAGACAGCCCTGGGAGGCCTACAGAGAGTGAGGTCTCCTGAGGTGATCGAATCAGTCAATGACCTCATTCAGTCTGACAGAAAAACTGCTGTGAACTGCTGAGGCAGGTCAAAAAAGACATAAAGAACAAACGCAGGGGTCGTCAGTCAGAAGGAGTCATCTTGCATCATGACAACGCAAGGCCTCACACAGCAGCCCAAACGGTGCAGACCATCAATGAGCTGGGCTGGGAACTGCTCCCTCATCCCCCTTAGAATCCAGACCTTGCCCCTTCAGACTTTCACCTGTTTGGTCCCTTGAGAGCGTTCACAAGAGGCACGAAGTTTAAAAGTGACGATGAAGTCAAAAGTGTTGTGAGCGACTCGCTGAGACATCAGTGCAAAGATTTTTATGCTGAAGGAATACGGAAGCTGGTGCATAGATGGGAAAAGTGTGTGGCAATTCTGGAAGACTACGTTGAAAAAAAAGTAAGCTTGTATCTGTATTAGAAGTTGTTATACCGAAAAATTCACCTTATTTATTGAATGACCCTCGTTTTAACCGAGCACAAATTAATTCCTCCACAAAAAGATTTTCTACATTGAACTAAAAATATTGAGCAGACTCTCATTAATAATGACTTCCCAAACCACAATGTAGATGAACAAAAAAGACGATATATAAAAGCCTCAACACACTTCAAATAGAATATAGTACTTACTCAAAGGACACTAAATATATCAAAATACTATATTATAGCAAGATGAATACTAACTAAAAGCAGGCTGAAAAAATCATAAATAATCTTGTTTATACTATATTTATATCTTCCAAGAATTCTAATAAAAAATAAAATTAATTATATATTATATAAATTAACAATTTAAAAAAAATAAATTAGCGTTTATACAGAATCTTATTAACAGTACAAATTAATTTCTCCACAAAAAAAGATTTTCTACACTGAACTAAAAATATTAAGCAGACTCACTTAAATAATGTCTTCTATAACCACGTTTTAAATGAACAAATAAGACGATTTATCAAAAACCTCAACACACGTCAAATAGAACATAGTAATTCCTCAAAGGACCCTGGATATATCAAATGCTTATATTGTAACCAGATGCATGCTAACTACAAACAGGATGAGAAAATCATTAAAAAAAAAAACTCATTCGTACCAATATAAGAAACGTAACTATAAATGTCATCATTTCTACAGAGGTACGTCAATTTAATCTACCCCGGTGAAATTGTTAATGCTCATGATATTGACAAGGATCTCATCTTTTTACGAAAGTCAGCTCCTCCCGACCAAGTTTGATTTTTGTTCTAGAAAGGGGGCAACGATAGCATATATGTCATCAAACAATTCCATGAAATTACTTACTTCTCTAATAGGAAACTGCAGCATATGAACAGATTAAATTTTCTCTTTCTAGTCATTAGAAACCGCCTTCCACGGACTGAATCCACTAAATGTATTGATCTAATAGAGGAACTTGTAAATCTTCAAATCTTTACATATCTGGCGAAGACACCAATTCGAAAACAGTTCAAACATCAGGAGTACAAGATGAAAATAAGGGCCCCAATCTATTTAACATTTTCCTTGACAATGGCCTGCGCATGATGTGAGGAGATGGGCACTGAGAATTTAAGATTTCCACGTCATATACAAGAGGAATCTCTCAGTAGACGGAAATGATCGTGCTATTCTTTCCAAGGAAAAGGTACTGATGAGGAGGAGGGGATATGCTGATGATATAGGAATTCATAATCGGGAAAAGAACAACCTTGAACAGAAAATAAACCTCCTCTATCAATTATTCCAAAATCAGGAATTATGATCTAAAGAAGAAATAATGATCTTCAATTGGAATGAAAACAATGATAATGCGTACTCTGAATACATCATAAAATTCGAGATTTTCATATGGATTTTACGCATGGTGCCAAACCTGTACAGAAAGATCTAAACTATCAGCTGTATACAACCAATTTCTGAGAGCATTGATTAAAATGACTTCGAGCGAATAAAGTCTGTGGCTGTTCATGGAGATTATTCTTCTTTGAACATTGTGAACTGGGGCTACACAATCACAAACAAAAAACTGCACCAAATTACAGAAACCACATCACTAAAATGGATATGACATGCAACACGAACAGAAAAAACAATGACATAATCACGATGCTGATATTCCTCACGACTTCAAACAAAAGGTTAAGAAGGAAACTTCCATCAATATTTGAAAGAGCGATAAAAGCTACTGGGCTTGAGAAGAGAAAATAATGACATAATCAAGATGTTGATATTCCACACGACTTCAAACAAAAGTTAGGAAGGAAACCCCATATCAATATTGGAAAGAGCAATAACAGCTACTGGACTTAAAACTATTTTTCTGAAATATTGTTTTAAGAGAAAGAGTTTATAGATGTGTTGTGACCAAGTAAATGGTTAAGAAATAACAAAAACCAGGGTTGCAGATATATCACAAATTAAACAGTAAGGGCAGCAGAACAACATTACCCGACTGGTGAATGGGTGTCGGTTGGCCAGCGTTCAATCTCCTCGACTGCTCCCACATGGCCTTTTCTCCCACTAATCTTATTTTAGGCGGAAGAGTCCAACATAGACATTTAGAGAGAGCACACCACAACAAAATGTCCTTCCACAAACAGTCCTAGCTGCATGGTTAATATATAGTGTTGATTTGTATATCCAAAATAGCCATATATAGCTTTCTGCCTATCTCTTTCCCTCTTAATAATTCTCTATCTCTCGCTGTCTATATATATATATATATATATATATATATATATATATATATATATATATATATACACATACAGATGTACCTATGTGTTTGCAATACGAATATCATTTCTTCATCTGGTGCCAATCATCTAGATTTAAGAAAAAGACATAGAAAATTACCAAAAATACTAAGAAAAGAGTGTTATATAACAGCGTGTGTTTCTGTGTACACCAGAATACATGTGTACGTCCAGCTTTTCATTTGTGATTGATTATTTTCTGAAATCCGTGTGCTGGAATTGTACAGGTGTACATACCTGAGCTTTTCTTTCCATAGAACAAACACCTTACATTCTCCCCTTCTGAACATGTATTCGCAAAAGACACTATAACTTCCCTTCCCAAACGATGTTTAATAAATATCATTATTAAAAACATCCTCATATTTACTTATGCAACACGGACAGAAATTATCGTGCGCTTGTGTCCACTCATTCGTGCGCAATTATATTCGCATCATGTCTTATAACTTTCGCTCACCAGGAGGCAGTGTCCACGGCCCAAATTCTGTTTGCCTGACACGCAGAATAGGGCGAGATAGATTCATAGAATCAGCAGATGTATTATAACCAGAAATGTTTGCGCATGCGTGGGCTATTATACTATGTTTCTTTACACTGTTGTTTGAATGACTTAAATTGACGTAAGTAGACGAAGGGAAAAATAAAGAGAGAGAGAGAGTGAGAGAGAGAGAGAGATACAGAAATAGAAAACTGAATTAATGAGTTCGTATCATGACAAGTATATTATTAGCTGAATTTTATGAAGCAGTCTTCACTAGAAATGATTCAACCTCAGTCATTAATGTTAACCAATAAATTGATTACACTGACAACGAAGATCATTTTCCCACGTTGGTTTGCGCACTTAATGATCAAGCTTTCTTTCTCAACTTCTCTCATACCCTCTTTCTCTTTCACTTTTTTGGTCTAATTTTCTCTCTGTAGTTCATAATCCGTGCCTGACGATTGTCTC